>JAZKJV010000001.1:335000-339909 GCA_037367405.1 Ottelia alismoides
ATATGTGTCGAACTTCAGGATCTTTTACGTAATTTATCCTTTAATATTTTCCCCTTTAAATACTTGTCACAATGATGCGTCACAGGAGATTACAAAAGAGCAGTTACATATCGAAGGAATAAAATATTGTTTTATTATGAATATCTGACAATATGAATGCAATGATATCATTCAAATCAATGGTGCACACGAAGGTTTTCTTTGACTATTTTTAGTCACTATTTTAGACCTCTGAGAACATGAAATTTATACTCCGATCCTTTTTGTAATGGGATTTATGGACCATGGCCCTTCAAATCTTGTCTAATTACACTATGATCCCAATAACATTTGTAATTACACCAGAGTTCCAAATTTCACGAAATTTCACGAAATTTTGACGAATTGATTTTGATATCCTTCCGCAACTGAAATCGAAATCTCGATATATACCCTTCATTCCCAAATTTAGACCAATTTTGGTCGATGGGCGAAATTTCGATGAAATTTCAAAATTTTTTCGTTTTTTCACTATCTCGAAATGAAATCGAGATTTAAAACCTTGATTACACCACAATCCTGTAAAATGCATCATGACCCCTATAAATGTTACCAACCCTGGAGAAAGAATGTAGGGCTCATGGTGTAATTACAAAGATTAAATAATCTATAGGGTGTAATTGAACAAGATGTACGGGTCACAGTGCAAAAATCCTCCTTTTTATTTACTATGAAATCCCTTAGATTCACAATTTTCCTAACTCTTGTGCTACTTTTTTGATAATTCCATTGCTTGTGAGGTTTCAACCCCCACCCCCTTTTTTTTTTATACATGTTATTTTTTTCTTCACTTTCTCATATATTTACACTTGCATATTTACACTTGCATATTTACCTCAATCGATATTACACTAGTACATTTTAAAAGGGATTTTCACATCATGACCTCTAAAATTTTGTCCAATTACATAGCAACCCTTATAATGTTTCTAATTACATTTGCGCCCATGTAACCTTACTAACTCTCACCCAACCATGGACAATGGCACATGTGTTGAATTTAGTAAGATTATTGGGGTTGTCGTATAATCAGTGTTGAAATACACTCCATCGACTAGTCGTTCCGATTACTCTATTTGGTGGGCTGGCCGAATAGAATAGTTCAAGCCGAATAGTCAGTCAACTGACTAATGAAAAATAATGTTAATCATTATATTTTTAGGGGGTTTCCATCTTTTCTTTGACGTAAAGTAAAAGTTAGACATGTAAAGTTTGATTGTAATTCAATAGGTACATATATCTTATTAATTAAGGACGCAACATGTATAGATATACAAGATTATATGTATTAAATATACCTTTTATAATTCAAATAATTAAAAAAATACCTAACCAAATATTTCTGATGTAACTGGATGAGATTTTAGGGGTACATAGTTAGGGGTACATAGTGCAAAATCCCTAGATTTAAAAGGATTATAGGGGGTGAGTGCAAACATGAAAAAGACAGGGGATGCAAAAGTAGTAATAATATTTTGGTAGCATTAAAAAGCTAATGGTCCATGAAGTGGAAATATGCGGCATTGTCACATGTGAGGTTCCCATAATATATGGGAGATGGTGTAGGACTTCCTTTCATTAGATGCCAATCTCATTTGGCATTGATGGGGACATTGCATGCTTTGCCAATGTAGGATGTATTGGCCCCACTCAAATCATGTTGATTGGACATACAAGAAAATGTGAGGCATGCTAGGTTGTATATTTCAACCATTGGTGTCTCTATGTGAATGACGAAGACATGCGAATGACGAAGACATGGATCACCTACTCTTTACTTGTATGTAGTAGGAGACTCTCTAGCACGGTAAAGCAGATCGTATGCTTTTACTACATAGGTTGATTGTTCGAGGAAAACCCTAAAACAACCTATGCTGTTACGATAGAGGATATACGCTCGTGTTGCTTGAACCTCGAGCCTTGTTGAATCATATGTAACGAGGTTTTTGCCTATAGTAAATCGATCAGTTCCTTTCGAGGAGCAAATTAAGGGAGGTCAGAAGTCACTTAAATGGTCCGGTGGTTGAATGTTAGGCCTACCATTCAAAAGTTCGTGGTTGAAACATTACATGCATGAGTGGACAAACACGATTACTACCTCTAGACTATGTATACTTCATCCGTATCTAGGTGAAGTAGCGTGGTTAGCGGGTGTACGATGCTATACTATAAGAGGCTATTATCTAGACCAAGCTGTTTCTTGAGAGAATAACCTATTTCCTTGAAGGATACCGAAAGCGACCATAAACCGAGGGTTTTATATAGCACCTCCAGTACAAATGGATCCCCCGTACAACAAGATCCCCAATTTGAGACAACATGCTTCACCCAACAACCAGCCGAAGAGGTTGGAAAATCAACCTTTGCAGTGTGTATCGTATTTAGCTGACGATTTATGATTCGATGCAAATCAACAACAACAACAGCAAAGCCTTTTCCCACAATTAAGTACATGGCCAACTACTTGGATTCTTTGCCTCCATTCAGATCTATCTTGGGTCAATCTCGTGCTTATATCCAAAAAACCAAGATCCCTTCGTATAGTCTCATTCCAATACTTCTTGGGTCGTCCTCGCTCTCTCTTAGCCAGCTCAACATCCCAAAACTCGCATCTCCTAATCGGTGCATCAACTGACCTCCTTCGCAAATGACCAAGCCACCTTAAGCGGTTTTCTCGCATCTTATCCTCGATCGGAGTTATACTAACTTTCCTTCTGATTGCATCATTCCAAATCTGATCTTTACGTGTGTGTCCACACATCCATCTTAACATTTTCATTTCTGCATTCAATGCTTCTCAACAATTAGTGAAAAACAAGGAAATGTCATTTAGTGAAAAACAAGGAAATGTCATTGTACCAAACTAGACCTAACTAATATAAATATCAAAGCTAGGAATTTCTAGTATTTTCTTAAATGGTTTGGAGATTATTATTATTATTAAGAAAGTTGGTGGGTGGAAGAAAAAAAACAACCCCCTTCTTTGACTCAATTGTATAGCAAGTGATGCCCCGCCAACCTTTCCAACTGTAACTTGATGTGGCATATTGTGCACACCAACCCCATCATATTACATTCAAGCAAAGCAAATTTCTTTGTCTGCCTTTGATATGGAAAAGAAAATTCCAAAATAATAATGGGAACACTACTTGTAGTCCACATTGCGGTTGTGTGTTTGTCTATATGATGAGTTGGACGTTTTTGCATGATATCATGATTATTGTGGAATTCTGCATAGAGGACATGGATGAGAGCAAACAAAAGCAAGACTTCTATTTCGACATTATATCAGATCAGCTACTCGAATTCGAGGACTTGAAATTATGAACGACACTTGTCAGTACCTAGGGTTTCCTCAATGCGTCTGCTACATGCCAAAATGCAGCAGATTCTGCAGTAGCCGTGTGCGCTGCTCGATCGTGATCGAGCAGTTCGCACGATTTTGCACTTTTTGTGGGCCCGTACCGTGTAAATCGTGTGAACCGCTCGATAAAGATTGAGCGGCTCACATCATCACAACAGAGACAACACCACAACAGACGATCCGCCTCCCATGTTGTCTACTGCCTGGCTGCACATGCAACTTAGCTTCTTCGTCTATGTCACAAGGATTGCAGATACAAGTCCATGACCGACGACCTAGCAATGCAACATGAACTATTTATATATGTGCATATCGTAAGTAAAACGAAGACATAACAAATGAAAAAGCAATCAAGCAAAACAAATCGCAACAAGAAGATATACGAGGTTCATCCCTGATTAGGCTACGTCCTGGACGACGGTGGCATATATTCTTTCTTGTGGTAAAATGGCGGTACAAAGGAAACAAGAAAAAAAGATCAAATCCTAGGAGGTTTATATAACATCTCCATATATACGAAAACAACCCGATGATAGTTGATCCGGACTTAGATGCAAATAAACTGGACCGTATTTCATACTTGACAACTTGTTGGGTTCGGACTCAAATGGATCCGTTGTCAACCGCCCAAAATGCTTAAGCCAAGTTGTCAAGTAGTAATCCCCACCACTTATAACCCACTCTCACACTTTGTGAGTTTTAGATGTGGGACTATCTTTGGGGATAGTGGTGCTACAGTCCTCAATCATCCTATAGTGTAAAAAGCTGCTCGATCGATCATCTCTCATGTCTCCAAAATCAGATAACATTTCTCAATTCATTTCAGGTTCCAAACATTAACATTTTACACAGAGGCTGTTGGGACCTAGGAGATGGGCAACAAGCTGCACCGCCAAAACAGCTGAACTTATCTATGAATGCCCTAAAGATTGAACTCAGGATTCTCCTATGGTAAAAGCCACCTCAACTTCGTATTCAAGTAGCTCCCTATCCATCTTACTATTTGTTCTAGTATTTACATTCTCTGCATATGTTTATGATCAAGTTCAAGTAATCATTCTCTGAAAGGTATCTTCTTAATGCAAAGAGCACACACAAATGCGACCTGTTTAGAGTATTCGAAAGCATTTGGCACGAAATCCAAAAGATGGGTATTGGTCAACCTCCCCCACCACCAGAGAGGATCGTCTGTTGCAGCCCCTGCTGCAGCAGACTCTGCTGTAGGGGCTACAACCGTCCGATCACCTATCTCTTGCCTCGAGGTGCGAGTCCACTATCCCCAGCCCTCTAAGAGGGTCGTCAGATCCTCATCCGACATTCCTCATGCAATACAGCCCCTTCTGTAAATGCCCTTTACAGCAGACGATCGGTCTCTCCCCACCACTGCCCTCTGTACATATAAACGACTATACCAGAAATATATCCAGTTTGCAACATTCTCTTTTTGTTAGTAGTTTTTTAACTGCAGAAAAGTGTTTTTTTTAAAGTTATCCCATAAGCAAAACA
>JAZKJV010000001.1:340009-690278 GCA_037367405.1 Ottelia alismoides
TCCAGGACGATTCCAGCCAGGGGTCTCTACATGGCTGCTCTCGAGGTCACTAAGAGCAGCGTGGGTACTGCCACCGTTAGGCTTGGCTTCTCCCCTCCGCCTCCCTGCCAGGACCTCCCCTCCACCCAGGCCTCCGCCCCGCCCAAGCCTCCTCCCCTTCTCCCCTCCGCCTCCCTGCCCAGGCCTCCTCTAACACCGTTAGATGTCCATTGGTTAGATTAACTCAAGACTAACTCAAGAAGTTGACTCAAATAAAGTTAAAATTAATGGCAGGGTCTGTGAGGTAAGACGGAGCAAGTTTACAGGGTCGAGGGAGGAATTACGATGTTTCAAAGGTCGTAGCGGTAATTGCAAAAGATTTCAGGGTCTGCCGGGTAAAAATCCCAAAATTATAACCCATAGAGTTTATTACATATAGAATATATAATATGTCATAAAATCTTATTCACTTTGAATTCATAAAAAAATCAAATAAGCCATTAATGAAAAGAGAATATCTTATATAGTAGTTATCTAAAGTTATTTGTGCATATCATTAGTCATGTAATCACCCCCAAATTTTTTAAGATTGCTTTATAAACATCATGAGTGATACTTTACTTTTATTAAAGATTTAGGAAAGACAAACTAATAGTATGTGTAAAGTCCGTGAAAATTCAATTGCATATTAATTGGTGGCTAATTTTTAGAAATACTTTATTTGAGAGACATTTTCTTTATTATGTAGGAATATCATGCTTCAAAGCTAAAGTTATTCCAATCATAGAAAAGATTTGTAATCCCTTACTTTCTATTTTATGTTTCAAATTTAACGGAGAAGAAACCATTATTTACAGTATTTTCATCCAAGATATTCTTATTAACCATAAATAATAATAATAATATATTTAAATATAGAATTCTATCAATATTTCAAAAACTTTTTTAAATTTTACTATAACTAAAATCTAAAATATAGTTAGGTATGACAATAAACATCTTCAATTATGTCTATAAAGTTTGTTTTTATGGAGTTATTACATCAAAATTGATGACTCTTAGTTGTTAATGTAAGTATGATCGAAAATATATTTAAATTCATCGAAATGTTGGATTAAAAAAAAGCAAATAAAAATTAAGTGCATATCCATTAATCTTATATGATCATCACAATTTAATATAAAGATCGATGTTATATCGATAAGCAATTACATTAAAATTTGTTACATCTTTGATGTTAAAGTAAAAAAAATCAAAACTTGCTTTCCCGTGCAACGCACGGGTTGCATACTAGTTACATTTACGCTTGATGCCATTTTGTATTTTCTATTCAACAATTGTTACATCAAGTCAAACGCGGTCGTGAGGGACATTCTCTACTTAATTCGTCAGTTGCATACGCATTTGTCACGACGATTCAAATTATTCGACACATTATTACTATAATTCGCGTAGATCGAAACCATGTCCTTTTCTTATAATAACAAACCGCGTGATTTAATATCCGTAGGAAACCATTTAAATCTCGAGAATTACTACATGTCAAGAAACGAGGCAATAATTGTTGTTCGAATAAAATAAGTAAATCGTGACAACTAGACTAATTTCCATGTCTTTTTTTATTTCCAGTTGCCCTTATATACCATCTATAAAAATTCACCAATTCATCTGTTTCGAAGCTTTAATTTTTAACATACATATAGCTTAAATTGAATATGTTGAGAATCATCCAAAATGCTTAAGCTCAAGTTGTCAAGTAGTAATTTCCGTCACTTATAACTCACTCTCACACTTTGTTGAGTTTTAGATGTGAGACTATCTTTTGTATCCAAAGGGACATGTTGAGAACCACAAAAAATTATTAAGCTCAAGTTGTCAAGTAGTAATCCCTGCCACTTATAACTCACTCTCAACTTTTGTGAGTTTTAGATGTGGGATTATCTTTTGGGGGTATGGGTGTTACAGTTGTACCCGAAGGAGTAGCCAACTAGTTACAATCGACCATTTTTTCATTGATTTTTTTTTGTTTTTGAAATGAATCCAAGGAGGATTTAAATCACCTATATCACCATGGTCTCATGTCAAATTCAACTATATTCGACATTTCTATTATCTCTATTAAGATTATCACATTTTAACGGTCTTAAAATTGCTGAAATTGACCCTATCTTGATGGTCATGTTAGGAATATTTGTTTTGCATGAAATTTGAAACACATACTCCACTCAATTAACTGAGTAAATCTCTATAAATTTCTTTAAAAAATAAAAAAAAATTATCGGATGCAATTAGTTTATTGCACCCCGGTGTAACTTCCCTTTTCTCAATATACAGGGGTTATCGTGTAAACATATGAAAACATATGGAGGCAGTGAAATTCCACGTAGTTAAAGATATCACAATGAATATCAATATCAAATTAGACTTCATGGAAATGGCAAACCACCTATTGAAGACGTACCTATCGTCCCATCAACCTCATCAATATACCATTAAGGATAATATCCAAAATCCTAGCAAACCGTTCTAGTAAGCCTTACCACCACCCTCCCCCCCCATGTGCTTTCCTTAAGGGTGCGTTTGGTTGACGGGTTAAGGCGGGTTAAACTGGTAGAGGGTAACTCATTTTTGTGTTTTTGTGTTTGGATAGAGGGTTAAACTGGGGATGAGTTAGAAGTGGGTTTGGGGTGATATGATTGTATTGGAGTTTGAAAAAGTGAGTAGTTATTGTGATGTGATTGTATTGAAGTTTGGAAAAGGGAGTAGAAGTGGAGTAGTTTATAATTTTTATATGATATGATGATATAATATATTATTTTTTTGATAGGATTGATGATGTAAAATTGATTTATTTAATTTTAAAAAAAAGGAATAAAGTGGGGCCTACGGGGAGAGAGGGGGATGTGGGTTAGGGGGGGATGATGAATCTCGGATTCATCACTCTAAATCTCATTTATTAAGCTCAATTCCCTAAAAATCAACAGCATATCTGCATCTATTTCGCATAATTAGCATTTGTGCATGATTTCATAAGAATTGCAATTTAGCATTAATTTCTGCATCAAATAAGAAGCCAAAAATCCAAGCCAAAAATGACCTGTAAATAGCCTAACTTCCCCTATTTTTAACTCCTCCATGCTGACACCGCATAACCCGAAACCACCTCCACTGTGTACACATCACTAACAAGAATAAATAAAAAAATACAAAAAAATTAGTAACCCTGATAAGTGGACCAAAAACCCAAACCCTAGTTTTAGGATTTTCGGACTAAAAGCCTCATATCCTCCCCATCCAGTATCCGATTTGATCCTACTCACTTTTGATAGTGTACATTCAATTATCTTCAAAACAAGACCAAGTTCAAGTGAATCGGAGCTCGTATGTGAAAGTTGGGTTTTGGGCCTCTTTTGTACATTGTATTTTTTCGCGGTTTTCTGACCTATATTTTATGTACTTATTTTCTTCATTAATAAAAATCCAAAAAATTAGATTAAGGTCTCTTTTATTTATATTTGAGTTTTTTCATATTTTTCCGGATTTTTATCTTGTTTTAAAAATGACAAAAAAATTATAAAACCCAAAAATCAAGGTATTCTATATACATGGGATACCCCAAAAAATTCACTTTTTACAGTTGACCGAATTTGGCTTTGATGTCTTCATGAAAGTTGTAGATCTCGTCGAAAAGAGCATTTTTTGTGAAGGAACTTTTTCGATCCGAGGTCATTTGCTATTTTTATCGATTTTACAAATCATTTAATTTCGGATTTTTCTGGAGCTGACACGTGGCAGCCCCAGAGGCCGCCACGTGTCATTGATTTTTAGCTTTTTTATATCGTTTTTATAAAATAAATAAATAAAAAAAATAAACCACGCACGTGCAGCGCACATGCCACTCCCGCACGCGCACTGCACGTGCGCGCCCGTCTCCTTAACCCACACCCCCCGCCACGTGGCATGCGCATGACCGTTCGATCTCGCTTGATCGAACGGCCACTGCTCTTCTCCCCCAAACCTCGCGTCCTCTGCTTCCCCGTTATCCTCCGCAACCGCCGCACCCCGTCTTCGCCGGTCAACACCAACCTCCCCCACTATTCCCGCACCGGTCAGCCGCCAACGCCCTCCGCATCCTCCACTCTTTCTCCTATTTAAGAACGTCGAAGCCCTCGATGCCATTTATCCGCCGATAGAGCTTGGAGGAGGCGGCTGTGACAGGGCCCCTCCTCCTTCTTCTTGGCGAGGTCCGAGGCCCAGGTCTCGTCGCAGTGCGGCCACGCCGCCTTTCTGCCCAGCTCCGAGCTTGAGCTCCGTCGAGCCTACCACGACTTCATCCTCCGCCATAGCCGTACTACTCCGCCCAGGTCCATCTTCTTCACCGACACGTCATCGCCGACGACCACCGACACGCCATCGCCGACCTCCATCTCCAACCCCTCCGCCTCGCCATCCGCCTCGCCATCGTCATCAGCGCCATCGCCAGGAGCAGCTCGACCCTCCACCGACCGGACAGGAGCCGGGCCTCCACCTTCGTCTTCTTCGACATCACCAACGCCGCCCGCTACGGCCGGGCCCATCCAGCTCCTCCACCAGCCATAGAAGCACCTCAGCACAGACCGGGCATGAAGCCCGAGGTCCCCCTCCGTCTCTCCTTACTCCGGGAACCTCCAGAAGCCGCCACAGTCTGCCGCAGCTCCGCCAGGAGCGCCCCCCTCCGTCGCACTCGCCACCACCGGGCGCCAGGCCCGAGACCCCCCGCACGTGAGCCGCACGTGCGTGGGGGGACGACCTCAGCATTGCGTCAGCAGCCCAGGTCACGTGCATAGCACGTGACCGTGGGTAAATTGCAAGAAGAACCCCGGTGGATATCCTATTTGCGCTCCAACCCAGCCAACCAGAGGCACGTGCAGGGCACATGCTCTCTGGTAATTTTGCAGAACTCCCCCCCCCCCCCCGTTATAGGTAATTTCAAATAGGTCCCTGTCTGCACATTTTTATTTATTTTATTTATATTTATTGCATTTACCCCCTTGTTGTTCTCCCTCTATTTGGAACCTATCCTAGACATCATTTTATTTATACAAAAATAGCACTTTGTTCATTGCTTAATGCTCTACATTCTGAGATACTGTTGATATTTTTGTGATCATCGGTTAATTATTAATTAATTATTTTGTGGAAAATTGCGTATTTTTCCCATCTTATGCTCTGGAATTTATCATTAATTAACCATGGCTCTAAAAATCCCCGAAAAATCACATAGTATAGGGTTTATTGTGGTTAACATTGTGCCCAAAAATCTTTGCATTTGCATGCATATTTTGTCCTGTAAAAATCATCCTGCATATTTCACTATTTAATTTTTAATAAGTATTAAATCCACATTTTTGAGGACTAGGATTTTTCTGAGATCCATCACTTAGTGTAGCTCTTAGATAATTTTATCTCTCAAAAATAAGTAGGTTTAATATTTATTATAATTAAATATTGAAAATTATTCTGTTTGCATTTAAAAATTCATAAAAAATTCATATGGCATCTAAAAATTCCAAAAAAAATTACAGTGCACTCATTTCATCGTCATTATATTATGGCCAAGTTTCGTATTTTTCGGACATCGTTTGATTGAATTTACATTTTAGTCCCTAAAATAGGCCAAATTTGCATTTTGCATCTCATATTACATTGAAAAATTCCAAAAAAACCGCCTTGAAAACCGAATTCAAAATTGGATAGACACAACTCTAGGTTGTTCCTTTGCCTCCTTGTGATCGACCTTGGGACTTGCCCAAGTAAAATAAACATAAAAACCACTTGATTAAATTTGATTAAAGATTGTGGTTATTTCTCGACTGTTTCCGATCGCCGCCTACAACGAACGACACACATAATTTTACGCACTTCACGGTAAAAACACTTTCTTAACGCGGTTTTTGCGGACTCGTCAGGGGGGTAAACTCCTCTAACCTGCAGGTAACCCGCGAACCAAACGCTACCTAAGGGTCTGTTTGGTTGCTGATTTGAGGTGGGTTGGGGTAACCTGATTGGAATAGTAGATGTTTGGGATCGTTACGAGGGTTGGAATAAAGAATGTGATGTGATGTCACTATGATTTGTGATAAAATTTCATTCCATAAAAAGAAAGGGATAAACCGAGTTACCCCGGGATGCACAAGGATGAACCAAAACAAAAGCAATGTCCTAAAGATCGGACCTCCACAAGGCTTTTGACTCTTTAAAATAGAGTGCAATGTCCAAAGCACTAGCTCTCTCTGGTTATCTAGACTTTTCATACAATGATACAGGCCATGCTCCATGATACAAGCCAAGCAAGACCGGATTGGCTATCTTTCATAGAAAAATTCAAGAAGAGACTCCTGGTATTGGAAACAAAAAATGTTGAGCATGCCATCAAGAATCATACTTTTGAATATTGCAACACACACCCCACAGATAAACCATACACTTTCCGCTCTAAAACTGCCAAAATGGGTGTTGGGAAATATCGACAAAGTTAGACGGTGTTTCCTTTGGAATGTTTGCAATGAGAATAAAAACAAACATTGTACAAAATGAGAAAATATATGTAGACTAAAATCTAATGATCATTGGGGGATCCAAAACCTCAAAATATTCAATAATGCCATATTTTCCAAGGCGTGGGTCAAGATTAAGAGAATCATAACTTGCTGCTCTCCAACCTCATAAAGAAGCGTTATGACATAGGGCGACCCATTCATATCCTTTAAAAACCAAATCGTAAAGACTCCCCTTGCTGGGATGTGACTTATGACATAGCCAGCAAAATGGGTTCCTCCTCGATAAGAAACCTCTGCACCATGCATGTGAGATCCGACTCCAACACGCTACTATGGTTCGAGAGCATCAACAAATACCCACCTTTCCTTACCGTAATACATGTGCTCTGGATCATGGAAGACCGTATCGATTTCGATATCATTCCGATATCGTATCGATACGATATTTCGAAGATATATCTCCGAAATATCGCCCATATCAACGAGCCTTTGTGAAGAAAATGCCTGAAAATCGGGATATATCGCCATATCGGTGCCCATATCAGTCCATATCGTTATCGATATATCGATATATCGCCGATATTTCCTTCCATGCTCTGGACTACTGCCTCAAACAAACTCTCTAGCCTTGACAAAGCTTTATCCAATATACAAGCACAAAATAAAATTGGGCTAAGGCCTTATCCAAATGCTGCCGCCTTCGGTCGAAATCGGCGCTCTTAACCACTTCCTTTCAAGCATCTCAAATGACCTCATCTTCACCCCGTTGTGGTAGCAATCCACCGACTAACAAATGAGATTTATAAACTTCTTACACATGGTGGACTTGGCACCAAACTGAACAAGATATTCTGAAGAACCCATCCACTCAAAAGTAGAAAAGAAAATCAAAGCAGAGTTTGATCTCAAAGATTTTTCAGACAAAGAAGTAGCGATTAGGCTTTTCTTAATTGTATAATAGAGAATGTCTTTAGATTTATATAAATATTTAAATGATGTTTTAATGTATTTTGTCTATGTACAATAATTTTGTGCTTTCTAAAATTTTTATCTGTTTCATTTTAAGATAATATATTTATTAATTAACTTCAAGGTAGATAATGTGATATATACATGGACTATTCATATCTTAAATATTCAATCACAATCTCCGATATGATCTTCGATAATTTATTTAAACATATGCAGTGGTTTAGAGCATGTAGTACATGTTCGACGACGCTTCAAAACCCTGATGAATTTGTAAATTTTTACAGTTCTGTCTTGGGCGAGTACAAGTGCTCAAAGCTTACAAGAAAACAGTGCGACAATGAAAACTTACTAGAAAGAAGTTAGTCGGGTTCTTCGTATCGTGACAAGAGGGAGAATGAGATCTCAAAAGTTTTTTTTAGGAAAACAACGCGGCAATGAATCCCAATTTAATTGCTAGTCAAATAAGGAATTAAATTACTGAGTGCGATGCAGGAGACGGTTATGGCAACCCTATTTTATTGCTATCAATTGTAATTATTTAAAAAGACATTCAACCACCATATTAGCTTTGCATGGACGTCCATGTGCGCTCAAAAAAATCCAAATAGGCATAGAGCTCATTGGATAAATTTTCTATATATATGTGGTAAAATGGGGTTGCCCCTAAGGGGAACTATTAGCACCCTTTCTATTTTTCTTATTTTTGAAAAATGAATCTACAAAAATTCATCACTATATGTGTATATTATGCCATTCAAATTTTGTGCGAAATAAAGACTTCTACGGTCTAGACATATAAGCAATCATTTCTAACGGTCACATAATTGTTGATATTGATCCCATTTGGATGGAGACCATAGGAGTCTTTGATTCGTACGAAGCTTGAAGGACATAATATATGATATAGTTATGAAAATTCATGAAAATATTTTTCAAAAAATAAAAAATGGAGAAATTAGGACGTGAGAACCCAAGTTAGATCCCCACAGGAGGCATGCTCATTTCCCCATATATATAGGGGGCCCTTCCAATGAGTTGGTCTTTTCCTGAAATTTTAAAAACTATTACTAGATTTGTATGTAATATTTTTGTAGAATATAAACTGCATATTGTAAAATAATGGTGATCATATTATTGTGTAAAATAGTATCTATATTGTAACCAACATTTTTTGCCCGACATAATAATATTTTCATAGTTTTTTTCTTGATATACATATTTATCATTAAATCTATTGAGTTAGAAATTGTAAAATAAATAGGAAAATTACTTAAATTGACGTGACTTTCCACGGGAAAATCCCTCCTTATTGCAAACTTCTCCTATATATATATTCTCTTTCAGTATAAAACTAAAAAAATTATTGAAATCTAATTAGATCTTCGCGTGCTTTCGACTGTCCAAGTCAGTACTGAGATCTTACATACTTTCCATGAAATTAATCGTGCGGTCGATGTTGAAGTTCTTATCATTTTTTATGATATTGTCATTACTTTATACATAAATTTCAAGGGAACCTTCAATTCAAATTATTTTACGCGTGGAAAAGACTTCCACACGTAAAGCCAAATGGGAGTACAATCAATGGGACGTTGATAGCGACATTTGTTGTAAAAGGAACCACATAAGAAAAGGATATTTTCACTTTTACCCTTCTGGCACTGCCTTACCTTTTTTGCAATTACGCTTTTGCCGCAACAGTTTTACAAAATTCACAGTTGTGTCCTTCCGTTGTTATACACGTGCCTCTATAATACATGACACGAAGTGCATCATTGTGAATTTTGTAAAAATACAAGGACATAATGTATTTGTAAAAAAAAAGGTAAGGATATAAGTGGTACTGGAAATCTCGGGAAGGGCACAGTTGTTAAAATGCCTAGAATAAAGGAAAAAAATGGGCAGCCTCCGCTTCTATTTTTCTGTATTTTGTATTTTGTTTGAAAAATATCACCATGTATATTCATCTATATATCCTTCTAATATGACATTCGAATTTCCTCATACTCATATGCTCTCCATATAGAACATGTAATGTTAACGATCTAAACATTGTTGTAATCGACCTGTTCTATATGGGGAGCATAGGAGTCTCTGTGTCTGACAAAATTCGAATGACATATAAAAGGAATATATAGATGAATATGCATTGTGATATATTTGAAAAAGATAAAAAAACGAAAATGAGATGGGGGCGGCCATGTCCCCATTGAACCCTAGAATAAAACATATCAGTCGTTCAGTTAACATTTTGAAACGATTTGGCGCTTCTAGCATGACACACGGTATCTGATTAACTAGCGCGGGAGAATAGATCAACTCTAAGGGTGCGTTCGGTTCGGGAATAAGCAGGAATAAGGATGGCGAATAAGGAAAATAAGGGTCTATTCTTTGTTCGGTTGAAGAATAGGAACAAGGAGAATAATGTGAAATAGAGGTAGGTAAGGTGAGATAAAGATAGGAATAAGAGTGAAATAAGATGAAATAATGGGGAATAGTCGTACCACTGGGAACCATGTCGGGAGAAGAATTGACCCCTTATTCCAGAGCCTATTCTCCAACCAAAAATGGCCTAAGGGTCTGTTTGGTTGCTGGGATGGGTTGGGTTACCCCTGTGAATAATAAACTGTGAGGAGGGTTGGGAGGGTTAGAAGTAGGGTTGAGCATTGGGCCGGGCCAGCCCGACCCGACCCGAAACCCGACCCATGTAGCCCGGCCCAAACCCGAGCCCGCAAAGAATTGGGCCGGGCTTTGGGCCTTAATTCAAGCCCAAATGTATATTCGGGCCGGGTTCGGGCCTGATAGGGCCCAAACCCGAAAGCCCGATAACCCGGCCCGATAGCTCGGCCCGTTTCAAGGGCCCAAACTGCCCGACCCATTAGCTTGACCCATTACTTATGCATATGAGTGATAATAGAATTTAGATGGATATTAAATTCTAAACATATTAATTTAGTAAAGTTAACAACCATCATTTTTATATATACCATCATGATAATAATTTACCATGTTAACAAACATATATTATAAACAATTATATTACATTGGTAATATATTTGTCATGTTTAGAGCATGTTGTTGTACATAGCAAATTCGTATAATGGACATGATTCCTTAATATTATCAATGTGTAAAACATATTTGCATGTGTAAAGGATACTCATTTTTGTTGGAGATGGGTGGTGTATTTGTAAGATAAAAACAAGCTCAATATGTCCCGGAGTTTCAATTTGGGCCGGCCCGGCCCGAACCCGGCCCATAATGTTTGGGTCGGGCTTGGGCTTGGGCCTAGATTTTGAAAAATAAAACGGGCCTAGGCCCGACCCGTTAGCCCATATACTAAAATGGGCTTGGGCTGGGCCAAGCCGAACCCGGCCCGGACCCGGCCCATGCTTAACCCTAGTTAGAAGGAAGGGTACGCCGGTGTACCCAACCCACCAACCAAACATGTCGTAAGAGACCTGATTGATGTGCTGAGAAAGCTGTTTCACGCTTGAATGTTGAATATAATCTCGCATTTGCATATTCGTCTTGTAAAAAATATATGATGGAGTTAGAGGCATTGATGTTCTTATCAACGTGAAGACATCAATTTTTGAAATGGAATTCTCGTCGTCATTTGTTAAAAGACATGATTTTGCCATCGATTAGGGATATAGATTGAGTTGGGCCAACAGGACCCGACCCATGAATCTGACCTACATCGATCTATTGTCGGTCAAGGTTGGGTCGAAATTTTGACCCATTGAATAAACGGATGGAGCTAGGACAACATCGATCCAATCTATGGAAGGAAATATCGGTGATATCGCCTATATCGATATCGACATGTGATCGATATGGGAACCGATATGACGATATATCCCGATTTTCAAACATTTTCTTCACAAAAGCTCGTCGATATGGGCGATATTTCGACGATATATCATCGATATATCGTCGAAATATCGTATCGATACGACCTTCCATGATCCAATCCCATGAGCACCCAAATGAGGATCCAATAAGACATTACATATAACTACTCGTGATTATATATATTTATATTTTTAACTCTTAGAAATTTCAATCAATCATTACTATATATATATATATGTAATGTTCACTTTCTTCTCTTACAACAAACCATCCGACACGGCCTCAAATTTCAGCGAAATTCGGTCGAAAATCTGTCGAATATCGATATCCTATCAAAATCGAAATTCGACTGAAATGGTCGAAACGACTGAAATACTAGGGGTCCTTGTACAAAAAATGACGGAAATGACCGAAATTTCGCTCGAATTTTAGCTGAAATTCTGTTTCGATCGGTCACCGAAATCGACATTTAGGTCCTTGCCGCCAAGTATGTATTCTTCCTTCATCTCCGGCATTACATCATTTTTCTTACCATACGATGACCATCACGCCTCTCCTCATTTCTTACTTGTCTCTCGTTCAGTAAACTCTATATCTTTTTTTGTGAATCGTTAATTTCGATTCATTATTTTCCATGCATGTAATCTTTGTGATATCTGATTGTCCTCGACTTAACAAAATTTATTAAGTTTACCGACCCAACACAAACCTGAGTCCATTTAATTGGATCGATCCGGATTGTTGACCACATGTGAAAAAAATATCATAGGCAGGCCAAGACTCGGCTCAAGGTCCGTACATAGCCTTCGGGTTTGGTCAGACCCGAGGGATCGTTCGGTAGGGGAGGGGATTACCTCCCAAATCCATATTTATGCTTCTCAGGTGGGACCCATTCTACCTCTTAATACATTAAATAAAGGGATTTTATCACTTGTGCCCCTCCGAGATGTTGCAATATCAGTTATGCCCATATCTTTTTCGTAATATCAGTTGTGCCCCTCAAAAGTTTCTCCGTTATCAGTTGTGCCCTTCCGTCAGGTTGACCGTCAATGAATTGACTTAACCATGGTTTTTTCAAACCTTGGTGCATTTAAGAGGGGTATTATTGTCCAGGGACCTCTTCTTCCTCCTCCAACCTCCTCCTCCTCCCTCTCCGGCCTGAGCTCCGCCCCGAGCTCCCCTCCCCTCCCCGACGCCGCCCCGAGCTCCCCTCCCCTCCCCGGCGACACCCCGCAGCCCCTACCCTCCCCGGCGCCGCACCTCCTCCCCCCCGCACCTCCTTCCAGCCCGCCGCCCCCTCCCCTCCCCGGCGCCGTCACTAACCTCTCTTCATATTCAATCCATAACAAAAAAAAATTGAATTTCCTGGTAGATACAGAACAACCCATCAACCTGTAGGTCAATCTTTCCATGGATGGATCGATCTCCAATCAGACTCTCGGCAAGAAAGCTGCACTGACATCCATGGTCACCCAGAATCGCAGAGAGGTGTACAGTCGGAAACGCGAAAAAAAAACAGAACACCTTATTCAGCAGAAGCCAAAAGCAAGAAACCATCCACGATGCCGATCAGATCAAACAGAAATTCAAGTGGGAACGAGATGGGCATCAGGAACTCCACGAGCGTCGCCCTCGCACAATACCAACAACCAGAACAGCCCAATCACCACCGCCATCACGATCACCGCAGTACTAACAACGCACCTCACCGCCAGCCGTTTCTTCTCACAACGACCACCATCACCCACAGTCACCGCCTCCTCCCCGTTGCCTTGCAGAAATGCCGACGACGAGCACGTGCTGCACACCTCCTCCTCCGCCGCCGCCGCACAATCCAGCGCCTCCAGAAGGCTCCTGCCCTTGAGCCTCCCGCTCCCAAACACCGCGCGCCGCTCGGTTGTGATGTCCCCTTCCGCCATGTCGCTGGCGCCCGACGGGGAATTAGCGAGCTGGAGGGAGGAGACGAGCTTCTTGGGGGAGCTCTCAAAGAGGGCGAGGATGTCGGGCGTCGTGGGTTGCGCGACGTAGCGGCGGCGGGAGAGGGCGGTGCCCGTGGAGGAGCGGGCGGTGCCGATGGCGTCGAGATCACGCTGGAGGTCGTGGAACTGTTGGGCGAGTTGGTGGAGGGACGATGGCGTCGAGATCACGCTGGAATTTTTTTTTGTTATGGATTGAATATGAAGAGAGGTTAGTGACGGCGCCGGGGAGGGGAGGGGGCGGCGGGCTGGAAGGAGGTGCGGGGGGGAGGAGGTGCGGCGCCGGGGAGGGTAGGGGCTGCGGGGAGCTCGGGGCGGAGAGGGAGGAGGAGGAGGTCGGAGGAGGAGGAAGAAGATGGGAAGAGGAGGAAGAAGAAGAGGTTGGGGAAGAGGAGGAAGAAATGACCATATAACCTTTTAAAAAAAATAATTCCGCTTATGTCCTCAAAGTTAACGTCCGTTTGCACTGTAGATGGACGGTCACTAACCCGAGGGGCACAAGTGATAAAATAGCAAGTTTTGAGGGGCACAACTGATATTACGAAAAAGATAGGGGCATAACTGATATTGCAACATCTCGGAGGGGCACAAGTGATAAAATCCCTTAAATAAATCATGTTTCTCTTTTATCTATTCTATCAAAAAAATATATTATATCATCATATTATCTAAAGTTTATAAAATATTCAATTCCTACTCACTTTTTTAATCTTCAGTACAATCATGTCACAATAATTACTTACTTTTTCAAACTTCAATGCAATAATATCACAAGAAACCATCTCAAACAATCTATTCAAACACAAAAACACAAAAACAGAGTTACTCTTCCTCGTAAGAGTACATCAATCAAACACACGTGAAGGGATTTGACTCGACTCGATGCTCACCCTCACCCGTCATTGATACGACTTCTACTGACGTGTTCAATGGGAAAGGAAGAGGACATCGTCATGTGATCCACGAAGCTGCTTATTATAATTAATTACGTTAACTATATTATAAATAAATATATATATCCTAAGCGTCATTTAATTTGATGTCTGAATGCACAAAGAAAACGCCGCCTTACGCGCTTCTGTTGACCAAATGGACGCGTCAAATTATTACGAATTTTAATAATAATAATAATAATTTTTTTTACAATTGTATCCCTCTTAGATTTTGCAATAGCAGTTATGTCTCTCCTTTGTACCTCTACCTTCTCGAGCAATTAACCGTTGTGTCCTTCGGGTTAGTTTCAGTACATTCCTTTCTCAAACAGACATTATTTCAGAGGTACAAGTGTAATTGAAAAGGTAAAAGAAAGGTACAAGTGTAATTTTTTAAAAGCTGCAGAAACATAATTGTAAGAAAATTTTAGTAAATCGATCTTTGAATTATATAAACCATAGTTTGATTTATCTCACTCTGCAAAATCAACTGAAGGGTACAAATAATAAAGGTGCAAGAAGAAAGGGAGTGCGACTAATATTGCGAAAAAGGAAACTAATATTGCAAAAAGAAAACTACATAATAACTGATGTTATATTGTTTAAGAGGAGCATGAGTGTAAAATTACCCTATTATTATTAGTAGTATAAATAATAGACGTGGATATAGATTGATGGATACCTAACATGGACACTTGGAGTTGAAAATTTCATTCTCTGATTATTATATTTTTAGTTGAGGATTGTTGTGGAAAGTGAGTGGATGTGTAGTTCATACATAGCACTTGATGTGATGGATATAAATTGAGGAAAAATAATATCTGTACCCAAAATATATTGGCAAATTTGCGTACCACTGCAAGATAAACCCGTGAATAACTCATGATATGTTTGGTTAAGGAATAAACATGAATAATGACAAGGGATAAAGTGGAATAAGACACTATTTATGTTTGATCAGAAGGATATAAATAAGGTGGAATAACGATAGATAAGGTGAAATAATGATAGGAATAAAAGTGCAATAAGGGTAGAAGAAATGCATAGGGGAAATAGCCTTACCACGAAGGAGAGAGAGAGAGGAAGAGAATAATGCTGTTATTCTTGAGGCTATTTTCCAAACGAACACCATGCATCTAGTCTAGCAATGGTAATGTCATCAAAGCTGTGGATCTTCATAGGATCCTTTGTGCTATTTATTTCTTTCTTGTAGCACTGGATACTCGATAGTCTTACAAAATCCAAACATCTTTTAATGATGCTTGTGATTTAGGGCTGCTAATTGAATTAAATTATTTGAACTCAATTAGGTTTCACTTGATAAAGTTTGATTCGAAATATAATGAATTGAATATAAATTTAATTTGTGGATTCAATTCTTACATTAAATTTCCAGATAACTCACTTCAGCCGCAGGACCATCTTTTCCTGCTTGTTTTCCAGCACTCCTCTTCGTATGTCCTTTCTTATTGCAATTCTAACAAAACTTGCTCTATCCCTTTTTCTTTTCCTCTTGTAGCTTGTCAAACTTCTTTCTTCTGTGTATTTACCCCTCGCCTGGAGCCACCTCAACTTTCTTGTCACTTGACAAATCTCCTGTGAGTTCACGGTCCATTAAATATTTCGAGAGAAGGGACAATTTCAGATCATCTAGCGAGATCTCATCATTCATGTAAATTAGAGTTTCATAGAAGTGCTTGTACAAGGATGGTAACAAACATAATAGTAGCAATGCATGATCTTCGTCTTTAGTTTCCACCACCATGTTTTCAAACTCAGAAATAATTGAACTAAGAACGTCTAGATGAGATTTAATTGATGTACCTTCGATCATATTAAGCATGAAGAGTCGTTGCTTGAGATGTAGACGATTGAAGAGAGTCTTCGTCATGTAGACTCTCAAGTTTCAGCCACATAGCCTCTAATGAGGATTTCTTCATAACTTCGTGAAAAACATCATTTGAGAGGAAAAGTTGCGTGCTTCCCCAGACTTTAACTCCATGTCGTCTTTCTCATCTTGACTTCGCATTGCAGGAATCTTCTCAATGCCTTTCAATGCCTTTGTGATACCTTGTTGGATGAGGATCGACTCCAACATGACCTTCCATAGGCCAAAATTGACGTTGCAATCGCATTTCTCGATCTCAAACTTCATCGTCATCCTGGGTGTTGGATCAAATCGATCAATGATCTGTTGCGGGAGGTCTCAATACCGAGGCAAAAATCGATAATCAGACAGATCTAGATGAGACTCTCATGCGAGGCAGAGAATCACCAAGAATGATCGAATACCACTGTATAGTAGATGGTACAAATATGCAATCAATCACAAGTAAGCAATCACAAAGAACACGTACGATTTACAAGAAAACCCCCATCAGTGTAGCAGGGAAAAAAATTATGAGAGAGGTCTCACTATGAAAGAAAATAATGGTACATATACAAGATTCCTAGGAGGAGGCGGCTCTCCCGGAATGAGGCTATCTAATAACCCACACCTTAATCGTACAATACACATATAGGGGTAAGCAGTTAACATATCCTAATCGGATCCATTAATCAGGTCGATCAAATCCTTTTACAGAATGTACTTGGATTGCAAACATGTCGGTGTTTCAAGGAATATTTCAACAGTTCGATTCATAATGAATCGCCACATCCTTGTATTAACCAACATTTGACAAACTTTGCAATCTTCCTATGATAAACATCCAGATACCACACTAGGACTCAGCATATCCATTTGTAAATGACTCCATTTCTAACCCAATAAGGTGTCCAATTAGAGATTATGCATTAGGGAGAGGGAACGAGATAGAGAGGGAGTGAGAATTATATCTTGAGTTACATTATTTTTTTAAGTTTTCTTATTAACGTTGCACTATGAGTGCAAACCTTCCAAGCCATTACCCTATATTCCATATGACATTATCTAGGCGATTGTAGTGTGATTTTACTTCTAGTATAATTGCTTAATCATGGACATTATCCAGATTTTGCTCCTTGTTCCATAGTCTTTTTATTGTTAAGGACTAATTAGGAAATTGATAATTAATCTAGGCATCTTAAGCAATGGCATATGGTCATACCTTCCACTTCCATCTTACTTTTGTTTTACATGTATTTTCTCTACACTTCTAATTATGGTCGATTTTTATTATGTTTTAGGTGACTATACCAACAAACATTGCATCTGATAGTATGCTAGTATTATAATTCATTTTTGTTAAGCGTGTAGCATGTCTGCGACCTAGTATGTTTGATTCGATTTAAGGCATTACCTCTTGTTTTGTGGCAAATATTTTATTCTTAACTCCTCTCTTCAATTTCATCGAGTATGTTTAGCAATTAATTATGTCATCGTGTTTAGAATGAACCATGCCTATATATAAATGTATAAGATACATGTATTGAAAGTAATTTATATATTTAAATTAATTCAAATATACAAAACCAACTAAATCTGGTAATCCGCCCAACTACTAAATAATCTTTAATCAGTGACACAATTGATTGCATACCAACTACCGACTTTTGCAAGCATGATTGAGGCACAAAGAAAACATGATCAGTTTGAGCTAAGCAAGAACTATCCAATGCCTCCAAGATAATATTCAAATTCCATGTAGATATTGAAATCTTAGACACAAGTACATGTCAGTTTTAAACAATATCATTTCGAAAATGTCTCTTTTCGACAATAATTTAGCTTGTAAACACTACAACAAAATTGAGCTATAGTGACGTTTTTTCAGAATCCGTCACTAAATTAGCCGTTGTTAAATATACAACGACGATATTATTTGTTGCAAAATGATTTTTTATACTCAAAATTAGCAAGAATGTCATATCTATCGTTATATCATTAGCAACGGTCCACATAGCGATGCTTATCCGTTGTTATTTTTCAAAATATCAACTAATCGATGCTATTTTTTTAGTACAAAATTTAGCGACGATTAATCAGAAGTTTGAAAAATAATAACGGAAAAGCGTCGCTATGTGGATCGTTGCTAATGATATAACGACAGATATGATATTCGTCGCTAATTTCGAGTACGAAAAATCATTTCACAACGAATAATATCGACGTTATATATTTAACAATAGCTAATTTATTAACAGATCTTGAAAAAACTGTCACTATAGCTTGATTTTGTTTTAGTGAAACTTGCATATCCCTTTAATGTAACATCCCGTATTAAAGGCATTACGGGATAACATTTTTCACATCGTTGCTTAGCGAGCGACTCACGATTTGGTTGCCAGTTTACTCGAGGATACATCAGCTACCCATGATCAACTCAAGTTTGGGTCTAAGTTGTCCCTATCTCCACTCTTGGCCAGAATTACTCTTGTGGATTCGCTGTAGCTTTCAAGAAAATTTGCTTTCCATGACCTCAAATTACGAAAGTTCCAATATTATGCTTTCAGGAAAATCTGCTTTCAAGAAGTTCTAATATTATCTGAAATCTTTATTTCTGTTCCTTACAGCAATCTGTTCTCCTACTCATGTATAGCATCACCAACAGAAGAAGAAAAAAAAATACCTTACAGCAATCTGTTCTGCCATCATCTTTCACGCACAATTACTCCTGTCAGGAAAATTCGAAAGTTATTAACTGTGTTCTCATCACAGATCGTCCGAGCAGGTGGTAAAGCCTTTCCATGGCCGATGCTTCTCGTGGTTGAAGGTCTTTGTATGGAAGATCTAGGGTTTTGATGGATTCAACAACCACCCTTCTTTTTTATCTGAACAAACAGCATCCTGCGTAGCATATAAATTGTTCAGTAATTCCCAACATACAGGTTAACAAAGATTTCAAAGACATCGATGCATTGAAGCTTTTCTTCATAAAAACATGGCATGCAGACAAAGAAGCAGGGCCTTTTCGTTGTATGAGAATTGAAGGTTCCAAGCAAAACAAGGTCCATCTTATCCATCTGGCATTCAAAGGAGAATGCAATTCTGGCTGTAAGCTTTAAATGTTGACAACTGATTGATAGGAACCATTGAATATCTTGGCGTTCCATCAAGTTGAGACGGAGGGGGTCACAAAATTAAGATCAGAAAGATCAGACCGGATCCTCTGCTGTAATGAGAGTTACAGCAGAGGTGCTGAGCTTTTTTGTGATCGTTCCAAAATCCATCTTTATGTATTTAATCCCCGATTAGTGTTCTATGTGTCCTCCAAATTTCGTTAAAATCCCCAATTAAGTGGTATCTGAGATGTACAAATGGTAAAATTTTGAAAGGTGTACAATGATTGTATTGGATCCTGCCATGTATGTACTAAATGTTTAGGGTGGAACATTAGGTCGGGCCGGCCCGAACCTGACCCTGACCCGACCCGTAAAAGTTCGAGTCCGGTCCGAACCTGATGTACAAGTGGGCCAGGCCCGAATCTTCATTTTTGAAAAATATTATGCTCGGGTCAGGCCGGGCCTGAACCCGAAGTACAAATGGACCGGGCCCAGGCCCTCATATTTCAAAAAATCATATTAGAACTAAATTAGGGGACACGGGTTTATAGTCAAAATACATCCAATATTTCCTTTATCCATCAATAGTAATATTATATAGTAACAATACATCCAATATTCATGTGTTACGGATGAATTATATCCATAAAAATAAATTGGAATCAAAGTGCAACTTCATGGAATCAAAATAAGTGCAGGTTGAGCCCGGCCTGAGCTCGAGCCCGATCTTGCGGGCCTTGGGCCAGGCTCGGGTCCTCAGTTTACTGAAAGAGCGGGCCTCGATCTGGCCCACGGAAAATTGATGGGCTCGGGTCGAGCTTTCCCGGGATGGGTCGGGTCGAGCCCAATGCTCCACCCTATAAATGTTGTAAAAGAAACTTTGTATCAGCAAACTTTGAGGTGCGTAATTGGATTTTGAAGAGATACAATTACCCACCTGAACATACTCTAACAGAACCCATTGACAACCGTCTCAAAGTAAATCCCCATCACTTATAATCCACTCGCATACTTTGTATGCATTGGATCCGAGACTATGTTTGGGACGTTACAGCGTAATGTCATGCTTCATGGAAAAGTATTTGTATGATACTGATACATTGAAAGATATAAGAAATGACCAAGGATATAGATGTTTAAGCAAACATATTAACATCTGGATATATTGATAAATATAAAAAATGTGCTATCACAATCTTCTAAGAGGATATTGATAGGTAACTCACCAAGATCAGATATTTACACTGAGAAATATATGACACAACTACATTAAATATATTTGCATTAACTATCATATCAAATATGATCATAAAATTGAAAAAAAAATGTAAGTGTGATATGCTTGTGAATTAAGACGAAAGACAACATCCTAATATATTTTTATACAAAAAGCACAGATATGGATCTCTAATCTATAACAAAGAGAATGTGGATTGTTAGAGTAATTTACTTACTGTACTTCTCTTGTTATTTATTCATGTAACACGCTCTAGGGATTTTAAGTAATTCTCTCTTTTTCTCTCTCTAACTCATTTATCTTCTACTGGCAAAAACCTAGCATCCAAAGTGCAACATTATGATGCTATATGCGGCATGTGTTACAACACTCCCGAGGACGAGCAACATCTATTTGGAACTTGCCCATATGCACATGTGCCTAATGGTTTGGTTGTAGATATAAGACGGCTCATAATTTCAACGCGATTGAACTTTGCTTCGAACGGTTCAATAATCTGACCAAGAAACTCCTTTCCCCGTACGCCTGCAGATTGCTTCACCTCCAATGGTTAGCTAGATGTGCGATCAAACATATGGATCACACTCCAAACTCGATGATCACACTAAATACACTTAAAAACTAGCGGCACAACAATTATCAACAAAAGCTTACCAGTGATATCCATATTCCAGGACCTGATTTAGTACTTGAGCAAGCTAACCCCCTATCCACAACCCAAGGACAAAAATCACGGGTCTGAATAGTAGCTGATGCGGTCTATAATTCCAGCAAAGCAGCCATAGCTATGATCGCCCGCGATAATAAGGAGTTCCTTCTAGCAAAATGTGACCTGGCCACTGCCCATAGCTTTAGAAGGTAGAAGCCTTGGTCATCATATCAACAATTAATACCAGGGCTCTTTTGCCAGACAAGACCATTAAAATCCACTCTAATTGCAAAAATATAGTAAACGTGATCAATAATCGTGTTTGTCATCCATCTTGGCCAATCAGAAGACTAGCGGAGAACACCATTGACATAATTCTGAGGTCCATCACAACCAAGGTGATTGCGACCGCAAGAAATATGGTTGCCCCAAACCATAAGCTAGATGCATATCCTTTATGTAATGATGTAACCGGTAAATGGTCTAACCAAACCATTCCTCGTTTATTGTAATCCATCATCAAGTACTAATGGAAAGAGTTTCCAAGTTCAAAAATATAGTGAATATATTTATAAAAGAGAAAAGGGATCCTACTCCATGGAGTAGGTAACTTACCTACTCCATTTTCTTCTTTTTCAATTTTTTATTTTTTTTAAATGCTTCTATGGATTTTCATAACTATATCCCTCTAATATGTCATTCAAATTTCGTCAGAAACAGAGGCTCCTACGACCTCCATCCAGACAGTCATTTTTTTAACGGTTACAGATTTGATGTATTTTCCATGTTCTGGATGGAGATCGTAGGAGTCTTTGTTTCTGATGAAATTCGAATGACATATTAGAGGGATATAATTATGAAAATCTATGGAAGTATTTTTCAAAAAAAATTGAAAAAAAAAGAAAGTGGATTAGGTAAGTTACCTACTCCATGGAGTAGGATCCCTTTCCTCTTTATAAAATTATATTTGGTTTAAAGGGTTTTTACACTTGCATTCCTCCCAGATTTTGCAAACTTGTGCTCTTATTCTTTAACAAATTTGTAGTCCTTTTTATTACACTTGTACCCATGTTTTATCGGCAGGAGGGCCTAACTGTAGATTTTGTCAATTCACTTAAATTTCTCAAAGGATCCAGATACTCAAAAGTAGTCGCGTTCATTTAAAATATTTGACTTTTGGAATAGAATAAAAAGTGAATACAATGTCATAACCATATAATATATCCATGGCATCATAATTTTATATTCTAATAAAGTCAATAATAATTTACATGTTTTTTTAACAATAAATACAAAAGTTAACATGTATTTGTGTTACCTTCAGAAGTAGAAAACCTTTGTTGTTGCATTTTCTGTGAAGCTTGATGCATGCTCGCATAGCATAGACACAAATTATTTATGTAGCATTGATATAAGAGAAAATGATTTGTGTCATATGATGGGATAAGTAATCACCCGAGAAGATATCAAGAGAGATTATCAATAATTGAGAGAGAAAAATGATTTTAACATCCAAAATGGCGACAGATCTGAGTACCCAATTTTCTTGAATCCGATCATATCAACTTACTTTGTTGAGTCAAAGTTGGTGTGGCTCACAAGCACACTTAATCTACTTTTCCTATATTAAAATGCATTGTGTTCATGCTTGTGCGTTTATTTTTCTTACAATATCTAGACAATCGAATCGTATAAATAAAAACATCTTCTATTTTTAAGATCATGTACTTATTTTCGTAATTTTTAGAGCTAACTTGAATTGTTAGATTGGCATGAAAATATGTGTGTTTATTCATAATTCACAAATTTTTGCTATCCAATGATAGCATACGATCGATTAGTCGACTAATACAAGTTGCTAGTCCACTAACATACCTTGAAGCACCATACATCTCCGCTTTTAGTTTACTTATTGCATATGTTAGACGATACGAATTTGTATGAACCAACTAAACCATGTTTGACAGGTATTGCATCCCTTTTATAGTCGATCGATTTACAAAGTCACTTGTGGGGACCACTCTCAAGTCAACCAAGAGTTAGATGATAACCACATGTCCATGGTTAGTCGATTGAACCAAAGTATCATTATTCACTTAATTTCTTGGCAATCTTAGTACATTGTGTTTATTGTTCACTTGTTGCCTTTTCATTAATTAAAGTTATCAACAACACGATTTGATCCATCAACTTGGCAAGATTGGGCAGGTAATCTTCAATTGATCGCTTAACCTTCGTCAAGAGCAAGAATCGAAACTCTGAAGTAAACATCGTCATCTATTAAGCTGAAGATTCATTTAGTAAGCAAGCCATTGATGAAAATTTTAAGGGAAAAATAGTTCGTGGAGAGACCTAGTCTAGTACTTGACGGAATTGTCTTCACGTGCATGAAGAGTTTGTTTCCATTACGAAGGAGGATACGATGAGTATCATCAAAAGGCAAAACTAAAATCTTGAAGTTACGTTCGATAAATAAAGTGACACGAGGAGGTCGTATGAAAATGGTATCAACGAGGGATAAAAGGAAGGGATGCGGTGTGGTAGAAGGAGAGGGATAAGAATTTATAAGGAATGAATGAGCGTTGTACTACATTCTTTTTTAATTAGAGGATGAGGAGATAAATAGTGTAGACGTTAGACATAATGACTGTTGTAATCATGATATGATCACTTTATCCTGGGAAAACTTTTATCTCGAGACAAAGCCTCCTTAACCCAAGATAAGGGGGTCGGAATTTGCATTGGGTCAAATCGTGCAGGGCCAAGCCCAATCTCATTTAACATAGTTGAGATTTATATAAATATATCGAAATCATGCTAAGCCAACCACTTTGAAACCAATAGGATGTGCTTGGATTGAGCCAACCCAAACTACTTACACATCTAATAATAACACTAGTAATCTCCCAAAGCTCCTAATTCATCGACAACATCGTTTTTGCAAATTTTTTTATATATTGTTGAAAGAGTCAACCTCTACTAACTCATATAATATCCTATTAAGGGTTAACGTAGTTTCATACATTGTACCTTTTTTGTTTGTTATAGTAATGGCCTCATGAACTAGAGATTCACCCAACACAATATGACGCATTCACATTAACCAAGAACTCTACAATGCAAGAAGAATGTATTACCCTATATATTTTCATATGAGAACAAAAATATACGCATCATTCAACATATATAATATCTTAATTTTCTCAAATTATATACTATACGGGGCTAGCAGAGGTATTAAGATGGTCGGTCGAGTTACCCTCATTTCATTTTTTTAGCTTAGGTCCGGTCGAGTTAAGATGGTCGAATTTGAGACTACATCAGATTCATCCCTAATAAGGAAACCTCATCCCGCAACTAATCAGGGATGTTGTTAGGATTAATAGATAAATATCACGATTGTCTGGACAAAAATATTGCAATCATAAATTATTAGGCTATCAAAAATAAATAAGTGGTCACTCAACTAGGTCATCATGTAAGAGGAATATGAGGATGCGCGGTATGTTCTTTAATAAGCTTATTAAAGGGATACAATAAGCGAAAACAAACTAAATCCTGGTCTAGGTTAATAAACCTAATAAAACAACCCTCCAACTATAAATATCAACCCCACAAGTGTACGTTCTCTCTCTCCCTCCCTTCCTGTGCGCCTCAGTCTGTCGTCCTTCTACTTCTTGATCCTTCTCTCGATCTAGATATGCAATCCCCAAGCCCTAAATCTCGAAATTAGTTCCTTAGAAGTTAGATCTTTGATGATGAGTTGTCTTCTAACAACTGCTTTGGTGATATGTCGAGGTTCCACTCCCAGCAATCATTAGTGTGGATTCGAGCTTGTGGATAGGGCTGCTAATCGAACCGAATTGTAACGAACGTACCTATGCTCGAGTTCGGTTCAATAAGGAAGTTCGAAAGTTTGAGTTCGAGTTTGGTTTGATAAATGTTCGATAGGATATGTTCGAGTTCGAGTTCGGTTCGATAACATTTCGCTAACAATTTAACTTAACTAAAAGTTATTTATACGAACAAGTTCGAAACTGGAGTTCGATAACAAGGTTCGATAAACAGTAAAAATAAGAAATTATTCAAATTAAGGAGGTACAAAGCCCGATAAATACCACAATTTCTTTAACCTCAAAATTTATCAACTGTATAAATACTAAGGTACACATACAAATAAACACACATATACATATATTGAACTCGAACTTTTATCGAATGAACATATGTTCTATCGAACTAAAAGTTGAGGTTCATGTTCAGTTCGTTTAGAAACGAACGGACATTTTTCGAGCTACTATTGAACGAACTCTAATCGAATACGGACATGTTCAGTTCGATTAGCAACCCTACTTGTGGATAACTAGATTTCGGCCATTGCATTCCAATAATTGATGTCCCATCATGTCAATACCAATTCCCCCTTTATACCTTTCAATCTGCCGAATCCAAAATCGTTTTTGTTTGATAATTAGATTGGGTTTTAGGTATCTACAACAATGAATGTCATTCTTTCTTCTTCCGATAGCTTTAAAATGCTTCAGGATCTATTACAGCAATTGAATCAGATTACCTGATTTTGCTTGGTTGATTTGGAGTTGGTTCACGAGGGTTATTTCTCAAACTATAGTTTGTTTGCACGCATTCAAAAACTCTATTTGCATTAGATGCATCGATTAAAACTATTTCCTAAAGCGCAATTTATTTGCATAAATTAAGCGAATTGAGGGAGGGCAGAGGCCTTCGGTGCACCTTTTAGTGAAGAATTGGGGAATCACAATTACTATCCAATATGTTATATGTAACCATATTGTTGAAAACAGTTCCGGATCGCATGCAGATAGTGCTGCGAAAATTGGTATTCGGTATATAGTCGGGAAGGTCACTGAACGAAGAATAAACGGTATTTGGGTGACGAATCAGAAATATTTGATTAGGTATTTTTAGTTTCAAATATAAAAAGTATGGCATTACGTATATTATTATTATATATTTATACATGTAAGATCTTTAATTAATATAAATCTGCCAATGGAATTACATTCAATCTTTACACATCTAACTTTTACTCCATATCAAGGTTCATAAATTCAGACTTGAACCTTGTAACGCATTGCATGTGACCTATGTGTTGATTATGCGGTATTGACGCTTACTCAGACCGAGTAAGCCACGTATGCAATCGTATATGCGATCGCTTTTGTAATAAAGTTGAAGTGGTGAGTTGTTGTAACCTATATCCGTAACCCGACACGATAACCCACCCGATTCCCCTATACACCAAAACTCTCAACCCTATGTGGTGAACCGGGTAAAGACGGGTCACCCACCTGCAACCATGTGTATGGGAAGAGGGCTACACTGGATAGGCGGGTTGAAGCTCGATTGCACCTACTTGCCTTGTCTCCTCAGACTGTCTCGCATGTATCACAACAAATCCTTGGTTTTGACCCATTTTGTTGATTTTCACGCCTTGCATCCCCTTTCTCAAGCCGAAAAAAGAGAGACAAAAGTGCCCTCTCATCATCTCATGTCCACATATGTAGACCTAGCCAATGGGCTGGAGGCCCGCTTGCCCAACCTGTCCAGCCCGCTCATGGGCCGAGCTTGGGCCTAGAGATTTCAGAAATGGGCCGGCCTGACTCGACCCACACATATAAAAATATAGGTTTAAAAATTATATTTTAGATACATTTAATATAATATACTTCAAAATTTTGTTTTACATTATTAATATTATATCTTATTTTATAGTTTACATGCAAAGCAACACATATCATGGTTACTTGAATTTAGAAAGATTAGATGATGTTAAAAAAACTTAATTATCTCCTTGAATTTGATGAAAAAAATTAATAAAAAATACTTTACATTCGGCTCATGGGCTAGCTCGGCCCGATCAACCAAGATATGAGCCGAGCTTGAGTCTCGAAGTATGGTCCGTGGACCGGACCGGATCAGGCCTTCGACAGGGTGTTTTAGAACGTTAGCCCTTTCGGTCCTATCCATAATCCGACCCGACCCGCACTTTGGCTGGATCTACGCATATACCCATAACCAAACCCGACCCGATTCCCACCAAAAACCTACGAATCCCAGACGATAAGAAGCCCTAACCTCCTCCTGCAGAAACCCTCCGCCGCCGGTGTGATCCGTCAAGAGCTGCTCCTCCGCCCACAGCTGCTCTTCCGCCTCCGGTGTGCTCCTCCGTCAACCGCTGCTCCTCCGCCAGACCTGAGCTGCAGATTTGGCTGCTCGTCCGCCCACAGCTGCTTCGCCACCTACTCGTCAAGGTCTGTATTTCCGAACATTTGCGTGAAAACTTTGAAACTTCGTCTCAGTTTGGTGGTTACTTATTGCATCACACATTTGTTAGGAGGGATCAAGCTGTTTGTTTTACAACAACTTTGTTTAAACTTCCGATTGCCGTAGTTTGTTACCACATTGTGGGTTTGTTTTGAGTGTTCAATCTGTTTATTTTATAACTAAAATTTAGCCTGGCGGCAAGATATAGTAAACTTCTAATTGCTGTCGTTATAAATTTCTGTGCCAAATGATTTGCTTGCATAGACCTTTCATTATTGTAATGCTTGCGGTCTGTCTATTAGCTAAAACGTATAGCGCTGAAGGATTCAAGTACTTATTATCTACCCGATCTTCAAATATGGATGCTTGGACTAAAATTCTCAAATCAATCAAATTATACATCTTTTCTTAGTCTAGTGGTCTGGATATCTACTAGTGTCGTCTGATATTGCCTCATTTTTCTGAAAAAAATGCACTTTTATTGCGCTCAATATATATGATACTAACATGATAAAAACTTTGATTCATATATTTGTTGAGACTTTGCAGAAATGGCTGTGTCCTTCAGCAATCTCGACTCAGATTCTGGTCTTGAGAAGCTTAATGCTTATCTTCTCACCCGTAGTTATATTACTGGGTAATAGCTTTAAAACTTATATATTAATATGCTTTGGTCGGGAACTGGTGATTGGTTCTTATATAAAGCAATTGTGCCAGTTACCAGGCTTCAAAAGATGATTTAGCTGTTTATTCTGCCTTGCCATCGGCTCCTTCCTCGAATTATGTCAACGTTGCTAGGTGGTATAACCATATCAGTGCACTTTTGAGACTGAGGTCAGCTTGATATAATGGTTCCATGGCTTCTTTACATATATTGTCATCATTGTTTCTAACTTGATTTGTTCACAGTGGAGTATCAAGTGAAGGTGTGGGTGTAAGTGTTTCTGGATCTGCTGTATCCACTGAGTTATCTCCGTCTCCTCCAATTACCGAGGCAAAGGTGTGATATGCATTTACCGTAAATGTTTATTTGTTCCGGGTAACGAGTTCTTCTCAGACAAGTAGTGATAGCTAGAAATTCATAAATATGACTAATGTACTGCAGGCCCCTGCCGATGAGGATGACGACGACGATGTTGATCTTTTTGGTGAAGAGACGGAAGAGGAGAAGAAGGCTGCTGAGGAACGTGCAGCTGCCATTAAGGCTTCTGGCAAGAAGAAGGAATGTAAGTTCAATCTTAATGCTTATTTTATTTGTAGCTAACTACTATTTTTTAAATTAAGTTGCTTTTTAGGAGCTATTGAAGTTGTTGGAATTAGTAGCTTTGATTTTCGAGGAAAAAAATAAAATGTGGCCTTTTTTATACTGTTTTATTGTCCACTAATGCTGCAAGTATCAGCGCTTCTATAGTTCTATTCATACCACATATTGTTCTTTCCACTAAGGTTTTTATTATATTCAGCTGGGAAATCATCTGTATTGCTGGATGTCAAGCCATGGGATGATGAGACAGATATGAAAAAGCTTGAGGAAGCTGTCCGCTCCGTCGAGATGGAAGGTCTTTTATGGGGAGCATGTAAGCTAAATTTGGTTTATTTGCATTTAGATACTACAGGGAACCAAGGGCTCCTTGGCACCGATTTTCTTTAATTTTCTGTTGTATGAGGTGGAATTAATCAGAAAGTTTCGGCGTGACATGCAGCCAAGCTTGTTCCTGTTGGCTATGGCATCAAGAAAATGCAGATCATGCTAACTATAGTCGATGATTTGGTGTCTGTTGATTCTCTTATTGAAGAGCGTCTCACTGTTGAGCCAATTAATGAGTATGTTCAGAGTTGTGACATTGCCGCCTTCAATAAAATTTGTAAGTTTATACAACTTTACTTGTTTCACTTATCTTAGAGTTGCTTTATTCCTGTGTTTTTCTTATTCAGGAAGAGATATGAAAAATCTCACTATTCAATGAAATATCTTTAAAGTTGTAGAAGGTAGACCGAAGTAACAGATGTCATATAATCTCTATAAATGATGTTGACATTGCTAAATCACAAAATGCTGCCTCCTCTTTTATATTAAATCTTTGTTATGCTCAACCACTTCCTGTTATCAAAACTACTGATGTCATTTTCTTGACGATGGGTAGCTAATTCACATTCGGAACTTATCCATGACAGCCTTTGTATCATCATTTTTATAGTGTTAAATCATTTCTCTTAAATCTTAAACCTCCTATTTCTTATTAGGAAACCTAACATAATCATAATTTTCATGGATTGCGTGATTTGAGGGGTACTAGCGCAGTAGGATTGTTGTTTTGCGGTGAAGAGAGGGATAAAGGATGCTTTTAAGAAGAGGGATTGGGGACGACCCACTAAGTGTTGGAAGGATACTATACGAGGGATGAGACTATATTCGGATATTAAGCGGGGTATGTTCCAAATTGGATCTGATTTGAAGCAAAGAATTAAGGTTGTCTATTTGCTTAAATGGGAAAATGATGGGGGGTGACCATTCTTGTTGTGTAAACCTCATACGTAAGCATCACGGGGAACTTTTCTATGGCAGTCATCGAAGAACTGTTCTTCTATTTATGTTAGATTATTGCATAAAAATGAAACTGTTTTTCCAACTTTCCTTAATAATAAGCCTACCATGTCATTCTTGTAGTGTAAACCTCATACGCAAACATCATCGGGTATTTCTCTATGGCAGTCTTCGAAGATCTAATTTTTATTAATGTTAGATTATTGTATCCTGTTTCTATTTTCCAACTTTCCTTAATAATAGCCTAAGATGATCATATTTACCCGGTCTCAGGATATGGGGAATCCTTGGGTTTTAGGGTGCTTGAATTGGCCTCACAATATTTAGGACTGATATGTAGTGTTGAATATCAACATCAAAAATAGAAAATTTCAGGCATAAAACAGGCAAAATGATGCTGATATTCCATTCATTTGAACTCACTACCACTTGCGGATATTGTTCCTAAATTTTAATGATGAAACCGGCCTATTTTCAGGACTATGCAATCTGAAATGTGCTTGCAATTTGTCTTTTCCATGTGGATTATGTTAATGTATTGGTGGTTATTTTTTGATATCATACAAGTTCAAACCTAACTGAATTTGTGGCATATCCATAGAAGAGTTGAAAGGATGGAAAACATAGTATTTCCATGCATAAAAGATGTAACATTTCTTCTACTGCTGCTAGGTGAACTTTAGCTTATTATCGCATGATCTATGTGATTTCTGATGGATGTTTCTTGACCACAGAGATCGAATATGCACTGCACGCATCATTGCTCTTTTCCCTGAGAGGTGTACGTGGAATGTCGAAGCCTGAGCTGTATTCTTGTCCTCTATTGTCTTTCTCCCCATCAACACCTTATGTTTTGCCAAAGTTATCTTTTTTGTCAGCAACTCTAGCGTGTCTTCTAGTCGTAAATGCTCATTCGATGGTTGTCTTGGAACTTAAGTTCAGTCTTTTTGTTCAATAAAAATGGATGTCATAATGATTGGTTTTGTTGATCGTCGCTGTTATATTATTTACTGAAGCTGAAACCGGCCTATCATGTAAACGTCGGCCCATCTGTAGTTTATATTTGCATCACGATCGTTGCGTCTTGCCTAGTTAGTCCTTGTGCATGTATCTATGAGACTATGACGTGTCCATGACATGTAATTGACGGAATGAGGGGAAGACAGACTTGCCTGGATGTTCCAGGCGACTGGTGGTGGTGGTGAGGTTGGTGGTTTGGAGTAAGGTGGGATAGCGATGGAGAAACGAGAGGGATGGACTTCATGACTAGGTAAAATTTGTTAGAACAAGGCAAAGTAGTCCTTTTCCATTTAGTTGCCATGATTACTACGATTAATGTCTAATTTCGGACTTTTGCAGGGCTTTTCTTGGTATTCTGCATCCTTGTAAGCTTTGCCAACTATGCAACTACCCTTGCATTCTTGATGTTTGGCATCTGCAAACTTAGGGCCAGTTTGGTAACTGGGTTGGGTTGGGGTACCCCTGTGAATAGTAAACTGTCTGAAGGGTCAGGAGCGTTGGAATGAGGGATACACCGGTATACACTAGTAACCAAACTGACCCCTACTCTGTTTTGTGCCGTGACCCACAAGAGATTTAACCGATGGGATGGTAGGTTTGTAGGGGTTGGTGGGGCATTAGGAGCACTGTCATTGCGTTATTGGTGCTTTATTGGGACCTTGGTGTAAAAAGCACTTTTTCTTATGGGTGAGGTGTTAGACAAGGTGATCCTCTCTTTGACTTTGTCTACTAGATGTTAAAACAATAACCCAACCTACCTTGCTCTTACCAACTACTGCCTATGTGAACATTGGTTTCCATCTCGTATGGAATCTTCTATTGCTTAAGACCTCTACTTTGTTATTTTTGAAGTTTGCATCGAATTGAGGTCTTGTTTGGAGGTGTCTTCTTGTTTTGGGATGAACAGGTCATGCATGGGGTGAAGCTACCAGTATAAATGGTCACATTGTTAGTACGTCATTGATTTTTGTCTATACTATGTGCATTTATAAGTATATTTGTCATTTTAAATTTGTCAAGAGGGTATGGTGAATTTGAAAATTGTTACCACCAACGTCACCTTCTGCATAAAAAATAAACCAAATTTTTATTCCATTAGTAACTATTGTAAGCACGCGCACTCGATATATGTGTACAATATGGAAAATGATGTATACATGAACATGAAACTGGAAAACTAAAAATATGTAAGAATCACATGAAGAAAAAATAGTTAAGGAAGAACTTTCTAAAAAAGATCGTATGAATTTTAATTTTTAGCGTCCAATTAGGAAGAACATCAGACTCATGTTTTCCCGACTCAGATTTCAATCCGGTAATCTATCTATTTAAGGTGTACAGTTATTTGAATGGCCTCGTCGAGTGCATGAATGGTGAACATATGCTTCTGAAATCCTATCACTTGGCATCTCTATTGAGGTCTGAATTAGCTTCCATCGCCACATATCTGCACAGTATTTCCTATCGATATAAATAAACACATGTTTGTCGTGTCTCACGTCTTCTTCATGTGAACTATACCTAGAACTTCATTAGAGTAACATAAAACTGTTCAAGCTGAAGGTGGCACTGAATTTGCAGGGGAACGATGATGTAAAATAAAAACGTCGACAACACGGATAGTAAGAACAAGCACACGCTAATCAAACTTGAACACTTCAACAACATCGACGATGTCAGCTTTTGTTGGGTTAAATGGGGAACATTCACTACAAGAAAAATGAGTTGTGATCATGGAATGTGACTACGGAAACTTGTGGCCACAATAATTCCATGATTACCAGTTTGTCATAGCTACAATCCGTGATCAAATTCTTCATACAAGAGTTGTGGCCACGATAAGGTCTGTGGTCACTTGCAGTGGCTACGATATATTCGTGATTAGAGAACTTTCACGACGAAGCTTGTAGCTACAGCTACTGACCACGACATATTATGGCCAGAGCTCAATTCTGTGACCACAAACTCCACATCTGTAGGCATAGTTCTGTAACACTACTTGTTTTCCTTGTAGTGATTATTGGGGGTGTTCATTCATCCCGATGAGTGGCTAATTGTGTAGAACCTTCAATGATGGCCTTTGTAGCCAGCCCGTGGAGATTTTTGTGATTGGGTGCAGAAGAAGCGCCTTAAATTATCCGACAGGCTGACTCGAAATTAAGTAGTTGAGATGGACTGGTTGGACATGCGATGCGGGGGAGAGGAGTAGCAGAGTGCACCTTCGAGAGATTTTGATGTCGCTAACATAATACATGCAAGTGAAAGAATGGTGTTGCATCTGTCAGACAAAAGGTGGGGTTGCATGGGAGGAAGAGATCCTCTATTGTAACTAGAGCACGACAGAGATGCTGTAATCTCTTTTATTTTATTTTTTCGTGATTTTGATCCCAAAATCCAGCCTTATAGATTGATTTTTTTTTTACAATTTTGATTCGAAAATCTAACTTATATATTGAATCTTAAAAAGACAGTGATCTTAGATTCAATCTAATAAAGTTGGAATTTGTAATAGAAATCACAAAAAAAAAAAGAAATTACAACACCTATGTTGTAACTCTCATTATAGTAGAGGATCCTCTTCCAAGTTGGCGACCTATCATCTAAACTTGAAGTGCCAGGAGCACACAAACTGTTCACTCTGAAGTCATAATAGTCCAAATTTTCGAGAACTTATAACACATGACTTAAAAGCCCCACCATGTCAATTGGTAGAATTTTAGTGGCTTCTTAACAAACAAATATCCTCTTTCAAATGAGTTTTAATCATAGACAAGAGTCACGCAACACAAGAAAGGCCGTCTTGAGGGTAGTTTTTGAGTGCAATGACGCATGACCTATCAATTTTAAGGATTAATTTTTACATGTAATCAACTTTTAGTATTTGTCCTTATGGAAACGAAAAGTGAGCCCTTATGGAAACGATTTTTTTTATGGAACAACTCATTCTGTTCGTGAATAAGCATGAATAGTTAGACTGGAAGGATAAGAATGAGGAAAATATGATAGAATAAGTGTAGGTAAGTGTAGGAACCAGACATCAAATCGAGCATATATCGATTTTTGGTTTTTATGATCGGACCATTGAAACCGATCGGTCGAACTGGTGATGACGTCAACAGTTCAAAAAAATCGGAAAAGACTGAACCGTTGTATTGTTGGTTTGATTCATATGGTTCAACCGGCTCGAATCGAGTTAAACCGGTATATAAATACGAAAAATATTACATCATATCTTTCGAGGATTTGTTTACTCTTATCCTTCCAATTTTTTTCAACAACACTTATGCCCTTATTTTTAATACAATTGCATATATCCCCTGTATTTTTACAAAATCAATAGCAGGGGCATTTTATTAGTACACATGTGCTCTCATTTTATACTGACACATAATTTTTAAGAAAATACTGGAGCACAAATGATACTGCTTAAAAGTTAAGGATATAAATGTTCTTAAAAAATTTGAAAGGATATAATAATCATATTTCATAAAATCTATATAAATACATATATGTGATGTAAAAAGTTAATAATTTTAAAAATAATTAAACTCTAATTAATGATAAGTGTCATTAATTTATTGCCTCTCATAGTATAAAACAATGTCTTCTTTGCTTATTATAGTTATAAGTGGACAATGTAGGAAGAGGTAATACCCATATGGCAGAAAGGGACAAGTAAGAATGAGTCATTGATACATGTGAAGGAAAAGACATTAAAGAGTACTATACTGTGAGTTAAAATGAGACTAGATTGCGATTATTTCTGAAAAAGTGTTTATATTGATAATTTATTAAAATTAATTAATATCAAAAAATAGATTGTTGAACCGGTGGTTTGGTTCAATTGATTCAATGAATTTAAGTGGTCCAACCGGATTTTGACCGGTTTTGACTAGTTTTTATTTTCTGAATAAAAACCGGATGATTGGACTGTTTTTCCTTCGGTTCTTGATTTAACCGGTTCAACCGGCCGATTCAGTTCGATTTTTAAAACCTTGATTTATGGTAATCATCTCCTAAATGCATCCACGTTTAGCAATTTACAGCAATGACAATTTTCCAAGAATTGGTGAACAGTGCCTTTTGCTTCACCGTGAGTGATATATGGTAAAGATTGCATTCGTGTTTCTAAATTTATGGGTCTTTATCACTCGTGCCCTAAACTTCTGCAATATCAGTTATGCCTTTCCCATATTTTATATATTTTTTTAAAATGTAATCGTGCAAAAAAAACTCTTGATTTATTTATGCTTCAGGCCCATTATTTGCATAAATCATTTCCTGAAATACGTTTACTTTTAAACGTATTATAAATTCGGTATATCGCGGAAAAATACATCCTATGTTCAATTTTATGAACACACAATCTTTAAATAGGTGTGTGATTAATTCCTCATTAGGACGTCCCAAACATATCATAGGGAAAAGTTTACATCGAAACAGAAGGTAAGCGTGCAACAAGCTGCACCGCTAGTCCTTTTTGAATTGCAAAACCAATCCTTCTAAACGCTACATCCATAGATCTGAGGTCCATCACATTACTTTTCATCACTTTTTGGATCTTCTTTAAAAGCTCAATAGCTTCCGGTGTTAGGAAACCACAAGTGTCAAAACCAAAGGGGATGAAGGCATGTTGATTCTCCACGCATGCTTTCTCGTGTTTCACAACTTTTGCTAAAGAAGCTTTAAGTACAGCATGCCCTGCCCTGCTGTGAAGGTCCCGCGCTTCCATTTTATTTGTTTTAGTGGGAACTACACACAAGTATCGTAATATTGGAAAGTCACGCATTTCTCACATGCGCCTTGTATTTATATAAAATTCACAGCTGCATCCTTTCATATATGTAATATAGGGGCATACGTGTAATAATGGAAAATCAAAACTGTGAATTCCGTAGGAATACATGGACACTAGCGGTCTGTTTGGTTACTGGGGTATCCCGGTGTACTCCGGTGGATCTCCCTCCAATCCTGGGATGAAAATCTATCACAAATCAAGGTCATATCACATCACATTCCTTATTTCAATCCTCTCCCAACCCTCATAACTATCCAAACACCTACTATTCACAAGTGGATACCCAACCCACCCCATCCCACTAACCAAACAAGGAAGTTAAAGTAGGGGCATAAGCGTATTTTACGAAAACCCGAGTAGCACAGCTCTAAAAATCCCCTTCTTTTGTTATAGAAGTCAATTTTCGGGCCTGTTTATGCAATTTACCCGTAAATAACTCCTGATATGTCAGCAAGCACGCCGAACTTGTACAGAAGATATTTATATTTAGGGAAATCTAGAACTTTCTAGGGATTTTTTGCATATAGGCCCAAAATTTCTCCAATCACTTCTGAACCACTATGATCATTGCAATTACACCCGGATCCCTATAATCCTACCCTATTTAGAACGCACGCTCATGTTCAAGGTTTACCATGTAATTTAGAGGGTTCAGCATGTAGTTACAAAGACTATAGGGGGTTAGAATCTAATTCCCGCTCAAATACCATACGCCTTTTCCTTCTCTCTATATATAGAAGAACCAAACAAATAGAAACATAGGAGATCATAGATCAGATCTACAGAGAGAGAGAGAGAGAGATCATAACAATGGCCTCGACCATCATCCCAGTTCCTCTCATCTTTCCAGGTCGGCCTGTTCGCACGGCGTCTCTCGCACGTGCCGCCGCCTCGCCTTCCTCGCCTCAGCCGGCGACCGTATTCCAGGCGAAGACGATCGCGAAGGATAGGCAACTCAGGCTGCCGAACTTCCCCATGGTGCTGCTGCTGAACGACGTCCTTCGGCCGGAGGCTGCGGACTCAAACGCCCAAGGCGCCTTCGAGTCAAGGAAGGAAGTTGCCAGGGCTGGCGATGACGGAGTGGAGATGGAGGAGGAGGGAGGGCAGGAGGAGAGGGGATTGTGAAGGTGTGAACTTCTGATTAATTAGATCATGTGATCATTATTAGCGGTAATTATTATAGTTTGGACAGTTAATACTGTTGCTATATGTTGTAATTACATTTTATGCCATCAAAGTAATTATACAATAATCATTACCTGCAAACTTCTTTAATAAAAAATAGAGTATTTGCGCTCGCAAAAAGTTTATCGTTTTAAAGGTATATATATGCAACAAAAAGTCCTTATAAAAGGAAAAATCACGGAAAAAAGAGATTCCACTGCAATAGAAATCTATCTGTGCTAATGAAATTATAAATTATTTAACGGTATCAGAGATTATTCCAACTATAATCAACCGTGCGTAAATCAAAACCTGACCATAGAGTATAGACAGCTATTTGATAATACAATAACTATGTATTTTCTGTTCTATCGAACTTGACGCACTTATTATCAACTAGGGGTGTAAACGGATCGAACTTGAGCGAACCTATATTTTTTACATTCAGTTTGTTTATTTAAGCGAGCTTAAACTTGTGTTCAGGTTCGGTTCGTTTATTTTCGAACCGAATCCGAATCGAACCTCTTTTTAAACGAATCGAACCTAAGCGAATATCGAACTTAAGAATTCTCTAATAAGAGGGAGTGAAGAGAAAAGAAATGGAAATATATATGTGTCTGCAATTAGAATAAATATTCATTTATTTTTTTTCTTTATCTAACTCATCTTCATCTTTTAAAAAAATAGATTAACAAGGATTCATCCCTTTGAAAAAATATAATTATAATATATTTTTATATATGTTCAGATGGGGATAAGGAATAAGAAAAATGTGGAGATATCCGACAAGTAATGTTTATACTTGTTCTGTTGATTCGAAGATAAAGAAGGGAAAAATACTAGACACATAGATGATGGATGTTGTAACCACGATGTGACTATTATTTTTGGATAGTTTTTTACTAAGATAAAACCTATTTATCACGTAAATATTCAGTTATCTGTAGACAAATGTCACTTATCTTTAGACAAAATCCACTTATCTCAAAATAAGGTCCACTTCTACTGATAATGATTTGTAAATATGTATATGTGTATGTTTATCGAGATTTTAACGAATCGTACTTGATCGAACCTATAATTTTTAGGTTTAGTTCGTTTATTTAATCGAACCCAAACTTGTGTTCAGGTTCGGTTCGTTTATTTCCAAACCGAACCCGAATCGAACTTTTAACGAGCCGAACCTTAGCGAATATCGAACCTGAGAATTTTCTGACACCCTTATTATCAACCGAGGTTTCGGGAAGTCTAATAATTGAGATTTTAATGTAGATCATAATGGAAATTAAAATCGACATCAATAATCCAATGACATCGGCAATGACGTCCGAAATCATATAAAAAATCCGAATCTTTGCAAGGAATATTCGCATGATCATTAATAATGTCCATAACTTACCTACTTTCCCGGAGCAATCCAGCCTACGTGTAAACTAGAGTTGGCTATTGGTTATTGAGTCACGGCTCGATGAGTCAGACTCGAATTCAGCTTGATAAGGGCTCATGAGTCAGATTTATTAGGCTATTGAGCCGAGCTCAAGCCTGAATTTTAGCCTCGATAGCTTAACGAGCTGAATTCGAGCCGAGCCTCGCACGACTCGATAGCTCAACAAGGAGCTCGATAAGGAATATATACATATACATGTACTATTTATATATTTATATATAATGCAAACAAAATAAATTAGCCTTTCATAATTTTCCCTCCATTAACTTTGACCCTCCCACAAGTCACGAGTCATGACACAATTTTCAAATATCTTTTGGCCGGCACATTTGTCCCTCGCCCACGCATTAGAAAATTAGTATTTTTTCTTTTTTATAAGAAAATATAATGTTTAAATTTTTTACACAACTTGGATAGTGGCCTACTGGTAAAGAATACATTCTTAGAGCAGGTCTCGAGTTTGAAATCGCACAAAACACTTTTCCATCAAAAAGTACCTATTTTTCTTAACGAGCTCGACTTGGGATGGAACCCAAACCATGCTCGATAAGGGGCTCGAACGAGCTCGAGCTCGAGCTAAGGGTTAGCTCGGCTCGTTGAGCTTGATAGCCAGCCCTGCGTGTAACACTCATACCTTAAAAATAATCTCGCATCTAAAACTCATAAAATGTGAGAGTGAGTTATACGTGGTGGAGATTACCATTCGACAACTTGAACTTGAGTATTTTGAATGGTTGTCAAAGAATCTATTTAGGCTCAAACCTAACAATTTGTCAGGGTCAGTTTTCCTCGATAATGAACCGGAGACCTAAGGTCGAGACATTACAAATGATATCAGAGCTGATTTCCCTCTGATAGAGGAAATGGCTACCCGAGATGTGGAGTCACTCCTAGATGGAAGGAAATGGCTACCGGAAGCGTGCAACTGCCACTATCACTGAGAATAAGTGATGGGCCATGTCACAACGAGTACGTTACGAATATAAGTGGGGAAAGTTCCGACAGCAATATCCCCAAAACATAGTCCCACCACTACAACAAAATTGAGCTATAGTGACGGTTTTGAAAAAATCCGTCACGAAATTAACCATTGTCAAATATATAATGATGATATTATTCGTTGCGAAATGAGTTTTCGTACTCAAAATTAGCAACAAATATCATATCTGTCGTTATATCATTAGCAACAGTGCACATAACAACTCTTATCCGTTGCTATTTTTCAAAATATCAACTAATCATCACTATTTTTTTGTTCAAAATTTAGCGACGATTAATTAAAATTTTGAAAAATAGCAACGAATAAGCGTCGCTATATGGACCGTTGCTAATGATATAACGACAGATATGATATTCTTTGCTAATTTTGAGTACGGAAACTCATTTCGCAACGAATAATATCGTCATTATATATTTAACAACAATTAATTTAGTGACAAATTTTTTCAAAACCGTCATTATAGCTTAATTTTTTTAGTGCACATCTAAAACTCACAAAATGTGAGAGTAAATTATAAGTGATGGTGACTACTACTTAACAACTTGAGCTTAAGTATTTTAGGTGATTGTTAACGGATCCATTTGAACACAAATCAAATAAATTGTTAGGATTAATTTTTCTGGATAAAAGACCGAAGAACTAAACCTGGAACATTACACTATCGTTTTTGAAAAAATTATAGACCATCAATACAATAGTGCAAATTATTTAGTAAAATAGTCATTGGGCAGTGGTTTCGGTTATGTCACTAATGGTAAAACTTACCCGAGGGACAAACCTGTATAATTGTCAAGAAAGATAGGAACGACATAACTATATTTTTAAAAAGAGAGGAGTATAACCGATATTGAAGAATTTAGGAGGGATATAACTGTAAAAAAACTTACTTTTCTTTCAAGATGCGGCAGTAGTAGGTAAGGCAACGTGCTAATCTATAAAATATGTGTTCACATTATTTGGATTGTTGTTGTACTAACCCCTTCCAAGTGCTTTCAAAAAAAATATAGAGATATTTACATCAGTACCCAAGGTTTTTGAAATCGAACTAGACATCGAATCGGAAACTTTGCTGAAGTGGTCGGATCGGGTTGAACCATGTAATCAAATCGGTTCAATCGGATGATGATGTCATCATTATTTAAAATCGGATTAAACCGAGCCGGTGAAAAAAGTGGTTGAACCGGCTAATCAAATCGAAATGAAATAATATATATATAATATACACTTAATATACTTGAAATATAAATAAAATACATAGATAATGTATATATTTTACACTATACATAAAATATTTTTCTTATACACCATCAAATATCATACATATCATATATATATACATATTATTTGGATTAGATGCTCTTGTGAAATAGGTAACCAAAGGTCATGGGTTCAACTCCCACTGCCAATAATTTTTTTAAATAATATAAAAATTAAACGTGGTTCAACTTCGGTTGAACTGGGTTAAACCGGGTCAAAAAAATAAGTTGAACCGGACGGGCTAATTAAAATTTGAATAATCGAACCGAACCAACATAAACCGGTTAACCGGATCGGTCCAGGCTCAGTCACCGATCGGACTGGTCGAACCGACCGGTCCAGTCCGACTTCAAAAACACTGCCAGTACCACTAAATATTATCCAACACCCATACTCCTTTTAATCTATGTAATTACACGAAAACTCGTATGATCTTAGCATGTTGAACACGGTATAACTTATTTAAGAGTTTTTTTAACAGCTGTACCTTTCAAAAAAAACTTCTCAATGAATAATATCGTTACTTTATTTATTTAAGAACTGATGATATAATGATGGATTCTAAAAGAATCATTACTGCAAATTCACTTTGTTGCAGTGTAGGTAGATGGCTTGTTATCGTGATAATAAATCAAAGGACTTAAATATTAAGAAATGGAAGGTGTTCGATTTCTTGCATGGTGTGTTTATAGATATAGTAAATAGAACCCGACAAACATTAAAAAAAAGTATATGCAATATGCTTAGAGCAGAGCATTAGGTCGGGTCGACCCAAATCAACCAAAAAACTTTCCTTTAAACCCGATCCGACTCAAGCTCAAAAATGAAACAGGCCGAGCTTGGGACGAAATATTGACCCATATGTTTTTTGGGGCACAATGGCTATTATTTGCTAGCACCAGTGTTCTTGAATGAGGAACTTGAAATTAAGAGTGTAAATGGACCGAGCCTCAGCAAATCTGCGATTTTTGGTACGTTTGAATATATAAGTAACCTAAACCTGAATATATAAGTAACCTAAACCTAGGTTTAGGTTCGATTCATTTATTTTCGAACCAAATCAAACTTTAATTTAATAACTCAAACCTAAGTGAATATCTAACTTGTCGTGATAAGTTCAAATAAGAAATATTAATACCAATATATCACATCAATCAAACTATAATTAAAGTTACTTGACAATTGAAGTGTGAAAATTAACTGTTTATATAATGGTGATTATTCATTATTATTTTTTGTTGAAATTTGCGTTGACCATATATAATTGGAAAAAAATGGGGCTGCCCATGTGTCTTTTTTCCACATTTTTTTAATTTTTTTTGCAAAATATCCCTATGTATGTTCATATCTTACAATATATGAAAGCCCGTGGAGTAGGCACTGTTCATGGCCATCTCCACGGGTATTGTTAAATAAAATTTGCACTATATATTAAGTCTAGGGGTACACAATTTATTGTTTATCACTTATTTTAATTGATATAACAATAATTATGTATTTGAATACGTATGCCCATCGTATTTTTTATTTTTCTTTTGAAGAAAGATGGACGTGGTAGTCGTCAAAGACACTTGGCATCACTCAAACACGCACGCCCTCCCTTGCCAACACGCCACGCCGATTCCTTCATTGCCAAGCCACACAAGCCATGTTTCCCGACTTCCACTATATAGCATCCATTCCTTCCCCATTCTTTGCACCTACGCCTCCACGCTGGACGGCTCTATTACGACTCCACCTCTGCGTGCCTCCGCCACCGACCCTGTTCATGAGGTTGCTGCCTCCGTCGTTACTCTGTCGACCGCACCCTTCCACAGTTGACGCCACCTGGAGAAAACTATCCCTACATCGAGGAGATAGACGTCGGTGAGCACGAACCAATGCCCATGTTTAGCATCATCGTCAGCTCTGCTTGATCTTTTTCAGGTTCGGAGCTTTTCTTTAGTATAGTTAGAAAACAGAAATCGTGGCTTCACTCTGCTACCAATTGTACTTACCTCTTCTGCCATGATGTAGTGCTCGCCCAAGGGGTGGCACGGTTATTTTAGCGAACATGGTGTCGAGTAAAATAGCTGCTCGACAATGCACCAAAACCTAATGGGATTGTCATGGTGGCGTCGTGCACGCTGAAGCTGCAAGTTGAGTGGTGCTTCAGTGAGGGTGGTTGATGATGCTTGGAGTTGGTGGACGGTCAGGGTGTGTTCGTTTGGGGGGTTAACCCCACTTTGGGCGGGTTACCCCCCAAAACCCATATTCTCAACCCACTTGTGGGGTCCACCATCTTTTCATCAAAAAAAATATATATTATACCATCATATCATCTAAAAATCATAAAATACTCTACTTCTACTCATTATTTCAAATTTCAATACAATCACATCACAATAACTACCCACTTTTTCAAATTCCAATATAATCATATCATAATAACTACCAACTTTTTCAAATTCCAATAGAATCACATCACACAAACCCTCACAACCCTTAACCCACCAACCAAACACACTAACACAAAACCGGGTTATCCACCCCTGGATAACCCACCAACCAAACGCACCCTCAAAGATCAAGAATGACCAACAAAGAGTTTTGAAATGGGTCGGTGCTATATTCTGAGGATTTCGTGATGTGACATATAGGTTTTGAATTAGGAAGGTCAACTCTTGCCCCCTTCTACCACTAGACAATGGTTGTAACTTCGGGCCATTTGCATAATTTATCTTACGTTGCCGCAATGGACTCTGAGAATCTGATCAATGATGTTTGGTGGGATTGAGATTTGTACGGGATGAGATTCGAGTGGTGGATTTAGATGGATGTTGCACCTAATGAAGGGAACAATGACCTCGAAAGAAGATTCACAAACAATTAGTGAACGCAATAAGCTATATGAGGATGGGAATAAAATTGACATGAATGCATGAGCAGTTGCCTGGATAAGAACAAGTACTGATGACAATGATAGAAGTCAACAGGTAGGAGAGGAATGCATACAGAAATAGGCCAACACTTTTATTACTAAAATGTGTTACCTCATGTTTTTTTACCTTGAAAGAATGTCGTGGTCCTCTCGAGAGATGGGAAAGCACCTTTGTCATCGGTATGAAACATATTTAAATATTTCTCTCATTTGAAGTTTACTTCTACGATGCTCTTGAATATAATATGAGAAAAGAAAAGGACCTTCCTCTTCTATCTTAAAACGGATATAAATTATGAGTCTATCATAATCCTGATACAAGTTTCATATACTCAAGTTTAATTAAAACAATTACAACTTAATTAAATATTCAAATCACATGAAAACGTTGCCTTTAGCTTCTTCAGGTTTGATCTTATGATGCCTTTGAGCAGAGAACAACAAAGGTAAAGTTGTTGAGGCATGGCTTAAAAAGGATGTGTTAGCTTATGTGTAGAAGATTGTGCATAAATTGATTGCTTATACTGAACCAATCAACAATATTAAATGTGCACGGATGAAATCATTGTCGCTACCTCAATTCTGTATTTATACTTCAACAATACCACATAGGCTTCAACATTTTGTGTATGGAAGATTAGAATCAGTTTGGATTTAACTTTTTTCCTATATCTTTGTAGTTGGAGTCAACACTACCACTCATTTATTTTACATGATCCATATTTTCGTTAAGTGTGAGTTGATTCATGAGTAATATATTTTATGACTAAACACCTGCCTGAAATGTTTTCTACTCACGTTCTCAAGATATTATTAACAGATCCAAATGTACGTAATAAATAGAAAATTATGATACTGATAATATACTGTGGACTGGGAATTATTCTACATGATACAATAATTCCAAGCAATTAAAGATGTCTTGCTTAATTGGTCTCATTTTCTAACAACTGACTAAAATGTTGCTTTTGATATGCAGTAGCATGGCTAACATTGGCTGCTAATTAAAACATCAAAGTCGAAAATGTCAGAGTTGCGATATATCCTTGTCCTTCTATCGTTATATTTTCTCCTATGAAGACGTATGAGTTGCGATATATCCTTGTCCTTCTATCGTTATATTTTCTCAAGAAAATATGATAATGGGTTCCTCAAGAGCAACCAATAAAGAAGAATCGAACACTGAGATGAAATCCAAAAACATTATAATGCAAAGAAGAGGAAGAGACAAACCATTTAAACCCCCCAAAAATAAAAGATTGTGGTATGGCGTTGAGCAGATACCTTAAATAGCAACGACGACGTTCGCATCTATCATCATCTGTATCATTGGTTGGAATCGTCGTCGGCTGGCGCTGCTCTCTGTCATTCATTCATCGTTGATCGCAGACCTATAGTCATTGCTAATCTTGATGCTGGCCTTCTCGCAGGGGGAGGAGACATGGCATAAGAGGCACAGAGGAGAGGAGACAACGGAGAGCACTACGTCGACAGAGACAAAGTCTGAATGAGGTGACGGGCCTTCCCGCTGCTACGACCTTCCTCCTCCCCATCCATGCTCCTTTCTTCTTCCTCATGCTCATGCCGCTGCTCAAGACAAGAAATGAATCTTGTTGAGAGAGGGAAAGAGATACCAAGGTCGGTGAGATGCATAAAAGGGCAAGTGGTGGAGTCATGTGTCGAGAGAAGAAAAGACAGTAGGCCACGTGGTGGTTTACATGGAGCTCACAAATATAAATGCAATATATCTTTAAAGTAGAAAATGGAATTTGCAATATACATTGACAAAACACATACATATATAAGACATTAAAATTAATATCACGAAAGGTACTGTAGCTACAGTAACACCTACAGTGCCATGTCCAAATGACGTGAATTATGGCATCCTACATCTATTGTTGCAACAAGTCAAGTTGTACCACTTATACCTTTGTCTGAGCTGATATTGAGTTGCAGGATTATTGTATCCATGTTATTGTCAATGGTGTGATGTTGCTAGATGGAACCAATGAGATTGATATGGTTTGTGATGATTAGATTACAATTTAATCCATCACATTCTTTCAGATGGGGTTAGATGGTGATAACCAGTTGATATTCTCTTAAAAATTGTAAAATCATACACTTACTATTGTTATGTTATTTCGCCTTTTTTAACAATAATTGATCATAGAAATATACTTTTTGATTTTATAAGTTCAATGTAAAGTGCTAATATTCTATTATCAAGTTCAATGTAAAAAGCTATTAGTCTATTATTATGAATCTATGATACACAGTCATAATGTTGCATTATGGTATTGGGTGTCGAGTAGTAGTTAATATATATCCATATTCAGTTTTCCTCTCGTAAACACAAACGCATATTGTTTTTTGGTTTTGATATTCAACATCTTTCAAAGCCAAGTTATAGCCTAAAGCAGTAAATTAAATATTTTTTATGTCGGGTTAATTTCCTGCTTATGATGTTTAGTGTAACATGTGGTGTATAATCGTGTACGCATCGTGTTATATTATGTTAGCCTCAAATCAATTATACATTTGCCTCTATTCTTGTGTACTATCATTTCGATCATTCTATTTTTTGGTAGTTATATTGTGGTAATGTTCATGTACTTCTTGCATATTTCATATAACATAATAAATTTGCAGCTTACAAACATGGATTCTCACAATCAACTACATCTAATAGGAAGAGATGAATTTGAGGATGTAACTTCTCCAAGTGAGTATTCCAATACCTCTATTCGTAAAATTGTGATACATGTTTTTAGTACATTCATCATAACTCAAGTAACAAATGTGATTCGTAAAATTGAGTATTCAATATTACAATATAAATTTTGTTATAAACTATTACACATTGTTAAAAAAAACTTGATCTCTCTTCCTGTATAGGTTCTTCATTTCCTTTATAAAAGTTTACACATCCTTAGTTACTTTTCATGCTTATTAGAAACTATATTATTTTATTAAATAGTTGATTTTTATAACCTTGACAAGTCTACGTGACCTTGTGAAAGATATAACACATTTGTTTTTGCAGAAATCTTGCTACATGTACAAGGTTTGGAGAGAAGATTGGATACATTTTGTGGTTACAACACATAAGCATGCTTTGTTACAGTCTATCAAGTTATGGCATTCTAAATGTTTTGATATGAATCGGCCAACTTTATATGCAAAATAGAATGAGTTGAGGGGAAAATAAAATTAATTTTGATTTAGTGTATGTTTATATTGTCATATTTGTCCTGCAGATCCCTTAACACATCAGGAATTGTCCTAAAGAATCTATTTTTACATGCATTTTCTCCTCATTGTACTTTTCTTGGATGGAATCTTTTGTTGTAAGTTTTATTTAATTGAAATTTCTCTTCGGATAGCATTTATTGTTGATCTCTTCTATGAGAGATACATTTTTAAGAAATGTTTTGATATTTATCTATAATTCTTTGTGCTTTGATGGGAGGAAGTTAATTGTATAAGACAAGCCCTCCAAAAGGGAAGGGACTCCTAAAAATGCAAGTTATATGACAAAAACACATGAATAATCTTTTTAGAGCTACTTTTGAAATACTCCTCCTCTACATAAGACTAACACAAGAATTATCTTACAAAGTAAATATACAGTTTAAACTAGGCCCTTCAATTTTGACAAATACAATGAACTTGCATATAATGTTTATCTTCCCACTTTAAGTTGTCAGATTTTAATTGATAGTATAAGATATAGATATTGCACATCTTCTTATTGATGATGTTTTCGACCCATCACAACATTTTTGGTAATTAGATTGTCCATAAAGTATATACATCCCCGATGCAATGCACGGGCTTTACACTAGTATATATGTATACATACATACATACATATATATATATATATATATATATATATATATATATATATATATATATATATATATATATATAGTTCAATGTGGCTGCCCGCAAGGGGCAGCCAACATGGCTGCCCCCGGCCTTATTTTGATATTTTTTTTTCAAAAAATATCGCCATGTATATTCATCCCTATATCCCTCCTATATGTCATTCGAATTTCGTAAGAAACAGAGACTCCTATGGCCTCCATTCAGACAGTCATTTTTTAACGGTAACATGATTTTTTAAATCGACACCATCTCGATGGAGGCCGTACGAGTCTCTGTTTCTGTTGAAATTCGAATGACATGTAGGAGGGATATAGGGATGAATATACATGATGATATTTTTCAAAAAAAAATAAAAAAATTTGACGAAAATAGCGCGGGGGCAGCCATCTTTGGCTGCCCGCAAGGGGCAGCCCCATTTTATCCATATATATATATATATATATATATATATATATATATATATATTCATGCAATATATCATTCAAATTTCGTCAGAAACATAGACTCCCATGCACTCCATATAGAACAAGTAATTTTCACGGTCATTGTTGTAATCAATCTGTTCTAGATGGAGGGCGTAGGAGCCTCATTTTTTGACGAAATTCGAATGGCATATTAAAGGGATATATATATGAATATACATGGTGATATTTTTAAAAAATTAAAGAAATTTTGCAAAAAAATGATGCAGAGGTTGCCAAATCAAACCCTATATAATTTGTTGCTAACAAGTACATATAGCAACGAATGAGATATTTGTTGCAGATTTCGAGGTCCAAAAATATTTTTTCAACAAATAATATATGTTGTTAGAAGTGCTGTAGAATTTCAACCCTCATAATTACCAAACATAAGACAACAAGATAAAGATGGGGACATTTAGGCAAATTGTCACATCAAAATTAGGTCAAGTCAAATTGCCGATAGCTTTTCATCCACTTTCTTGGATGGTTCCGGTTTTGTAGCATCCATACCTAAGTGTCCACTTTCATCCTTTTTTAAATCTACCCATCTTTTAATATACCTTTTTTTAGTGGCTCTATTTTATGATAAAAGTAGTGTTGCATTTCAAGGAATTCTTCAAGAATCTTTGTAAAATAAAAAAAGCTAAACAAGTATTTTTTATTAATATATCTTAGAAAATCCATAAAAGATTATATAAATATGTTAAAAACTCCAAAAAAAAATCAGGATAAAATTTTCATTGTAATAAGAGTTTGTTAGGATCTAACAAGCACACGAGTAGATGATATGGATCCAAAAAAATAAGATGCTAGCATCCAAAATCGAAGTTCAATAGTGAAGATCGTGAAACCCTAATCGATAAGGTGAGTCGATCCTATCCCACCACTACATCCTAGCTCTGCATCTGAGTTGTCGATAGAATCAACCTGAACCTGAACCCGAACCTATACCCCATCTCCTAATCAAATAACCCAAACAAGAAAATATCTTTTTTTTAAAAGATTCTAAAATGGGAATTTTGCATGGATGTAAGTTCTCCACACCTAAACACTATGCTGGTTGATGGCAGCTCCTTCTACATGTGGTTGATAACTGAACGAGTGAGGGGGCTATTTGCGATCGATACTTAAGGTTATTCATTTTAGCAGAGGATCATGAGTTGCTGGTCAGTCATTCTCGACGTGATGGGTCATGGGCACCTCATTTCAGAAGGGAGTTTTCTGAGAAGTGTTTTCATAATTTTTGAAGATGCTCGACTCTTAGCGAGTTGGGAGGCACCTAGAGGAGATGCATCATTGGATATGGGCAGATAGCAATTTCAATGTGAAGAAGACCTTCATGATGCTTTTTCGTTGTTGGTTTTTGATTCATGGATAATCGTGGCATCTTTGTATCAGATTTGGAGTTGGAAGATCTCATGCAGAGTCAAGATCATCCTTTGGCTTTTGGGGAGAGAGCATATATTGACAGTCGCTTGGAGGGCTAGATTATTCATGGAAAGTAAAGATTCCTACCAATGATGTTATAAGGAGGTTGAAGTTGTCGATCATCTCTTCTTTTTGTTCTTATGATCCTGACATATAGAGGAAGAGGTCATCTTTGGAAGAGGTCATCTTTGGTGTTGTCCTCAGGGGCCAAATTTTTGGGAATCTATTGAGACCTCTAGGACTGTCACAATGAGGAATGTTCATGCAAATTTTATTCTTTGGTCGATTTGGTTGGTAAGGAACTCAGATATTTTTCATGGAGAGAAATTGTATGCTAAAAATGTTCGAGAAGTTTTTGAGCAAAAATTATAAATACAAATTTTTGGGTGTCTTCCTTTATGACTTGACACTTGTTTTCCTTAAAAGAAAACTCTGCACTTGGCAATTGAGGATCCAATCTCCATATTTTCTTCCTGCTTAAAAGTTTAGTTACATAAAGGTTCCAAAGTTTGGGATAAATATCAAGGAAGATCCTGATATATAAGACAATTAGGATAGTTTATATAATTCACCCTATATAATTGTATATCATGCCCATGCCTTGCATATAGACTAAGGAGGTATTCGGTTCGGTAATAAGCAGTATTGCAAAAGTCAGTATTCAGTATTCAGTTGGAGGGATAACTGAAAAAAGAATATTTGGTATTTAGTCAAAGGGACCACTGAATAAAGAATATTTAGTATTCAGAAGAATATTTAGAAGTATTCGGTTTTGTTTTTTATTATTTTAAATATAGAAATCATATATATAGGAGAAACTTCAAATGAGGCGGGGTCTCACCATATATATGGTGAGCCACCCTTAATTTAAGCATCTTTCCAATATATTTTACAATTTCTTATTTCATATATATAACAATAAATATTAACACAACATGCATAGTGAAATAAAATTATAAAAATATCATTACATTGGAGGAAAATGTTAATTTAAATTTGGATGCTATATATTTACAAAATTCCTTTTTTTACAATGTGCAGTTTATACTTTTATAAAACTGTTATAGAGTTTTTACTAAATTCACAGTGGTTTTACAATTTCAGAAAAACCCCCACCTCATTTGGAAGGTCTCATATATATATATATATATTCGTGTATTTTTATACATATATAGTCATCCATCAATAAGAGTCTGATATAAAAGTACTAATTAAAAAGTTACGTATATTGAGCTTTAACATTTGTAGTGACACATGTATAAATAGGAACCTTTAAACAAAAAAATAAAAAATCAACCCGCAGCAATAATTGACTGAATATTTGGCTTAATATCGGAATATTCAGACCGAATATTCAAGAATATTCAGGTTGGATCGAATATTCACCGAATAACAATATTCTATTCATTCATCCCACAGAATATGAATATTCAGCCAAATATTCAATTTATTCGATCGAATATTGCAATGGTGGGAATAATGAAGAATAATGCTACGGAATAAGCTGAAATAAACACTATTCCTGTTCGGCTGGAATGATCAAAATAATGAGAATAAGGTGGAATAAGTATAAGTAAGTGATATTTTCTGTTCGATTGACACATGAGGAATAAGGAATTAGAGTTATAAGTCAGTGTAAACGGAAGAATAAGAGAAGAGAAGAAGAGGAATAATGGAATGAATAAAGAGCAATAAGGAAAGATGAGAATAATGGAAGAATAACAAGAAGAAATAATGAAAGAAATAAGTAAGAGTTTATTCTGATCTATATTCTCCTACTAAACACACCATTAAGTGTATACTTATCCTCTGGACAACTTAAGAACATTGAGGTAAGTTTTATGGGGACGTCTAAGAATATTAAAATAATATGTAGAAACTAATTACCAGACGGAAGGAATCTAGAATTTTTAATCCTCGTAGTTACCAAACATAGGACGAGATAAAAGATGGGGACGTTTTGACAAATTGTCACATCAAAATTATTTGTTACCCAATAACCTTCACCTCCACTTTCTCGTATGCTTCCAATTATGTTCTATATGTGCGATTTCACTACGCCAGCGGATCCTATACAGTACTGCTGTAAATCGAGAGTAAACCGATCAAGATCGAGCAGTTCACACAGCTTAGAAAAATTTGGATTTCATGTGAATCGTTCGATCTTGATGGAACGGCTTCAGCTTGGTGAACGGCTCTCATTTCACCACTCCTTTATTTCACCACTCCTTTATGTAATCTACTTATTCTTTTAGTTTACATTTTTTCACTTGCTCTATTTTATGGTAAAATAGTGTCGTATTTCATAGTCTTGTTCATGAATTTTTGTAAAATATAAAAACTAAACAAATCTTTTTTAGCTTTATATAATTAGATAAAAAATTCCGAAAAAAATACTATACATGTTTAGTTGTGATTAGAGTTTGTTAGGATATAACAAGTGCACAAGTAGACGAAATGGATCTGGAAAATAAGATGCTAGCATTCGAAACATCCAAGATTAACAACAAAGCAATCGTGAAAAGGCGGGTCAATCCATTTGCATCGCCACCTCCCGACTCTGAGCCTGGGTAGCCGACGGAATCGAATTTGAACCGAACCTGAACTCGAACCCTTCTCTCAAATAACCCGAAAAAAAAGTTGATATATTTAAAAAAAATCCAAAATGGGATTTTGCAAAGAAACCCCTCCCCTTTAACCAAAAGACCCATGCAACCCCACCGGAGGCTTTTCTCTCCGTGCATGAAGAGATATACATGAGATCACTCCGGTATGCTATCCAATGCAGGCCTCCACCCGCTACCATGGAAGCCCTCGGGGCTGCCCTCCGACGAGCCCCCGGTGACCCTCGCCATCTCACTCGCGAGGTGCTCGAGTATCTCCTCCACCGTGGCACCGTTCGTCCCTTTGGAGAGGAGCAGCGCCAACTCTGCCTTGGTGAGCACCAGCTTCACCCTGAGGGCTCCCTTCTTCTCCTTCTCCTCCTCGAGGAGGGGCCTCGCCGAGGCGGAGAGAACTTCGTGGCTGTGGACCTTGTTGCTGCACCCACCCTTCAGACCTTGCATGCAGTTGCCCATGGCGGTTGCAGAGCTTAAAACTTGGAAGGGTTGATTGATGGCAATGCGTTGGGAGAGATAAAGAGGAGGATGGGATATTATATAGAGAGAGTTGAGAGAGAGAGAGAGAGAGAGAGGAGGTGCCAACACGTGGAGAAGACCAAAGTGTTAAGGTGAATGTGACCTATAGTTTTGCTTTAGAACTATTTGACCTAATTTTTTGCCATAGTGGTAGGCGGCCGTATTCAAGAATTTAGGGATATTAGCATATATACCCTTACAACTTTTTTTATTTTAAAAACCACTATAGTTCATCGCCCTCTTAGGATTTTTATCGGTCGGTCAAACGCCTCGCTAGCTAGGTGAGTAGGAGTCATGATCGCTCGGATCGAGCTGGGTCAAGATTTGTAATTGTCGGAGCGCGATCTTTGCGACTACGCTATATTCTCCGATTTAAAGGAAATTAGGGTATCCGATAATTGTAATCAGAGCGACAAGCTCCGGTATATACAGTTTAGTGGTTGAACAATCGGCGAGCGGATCTTTGCTGGTCAGCAGGGATCTGCTGTAAGGGGGGAGGGTGTCCGAGCCGCTCGAGTGGTTCGCACGAAATCAGGGGTTTTGTGGGCCCTTAGCGTGCGAACCGCTCGATCTCGATCTCGATCGAGCGGCTCAGACACCCTTCACCCTTACAACAGGTCCCTGCTGGCCAGCAGAGGACCCGCTCCCGAACAATCGACCTTCCTTATTGAAGACTTAAAAAACAAAGTCATCGAAAGTGGAGGGCTTGTTTGTAATTCTGCACAAAAGGACAAGAGATTGGCCTTTTGAAAGGCGACGTCTTTGAATGGCAACAGTTGATATCACGGTTGGTGTATAGTCATGGGACTTTTACACCCTGACGCCTTAAAACCTTGTCCAATTACACAATATCCATGTCCAGGTCTTTGGGGGGTAAGAGTTAGTAAGATTAGAGGGGCCATGGTGTAAATTTACTAGTACCTTGGCTTGATTCAAATTACAAAAAAAATTAGCCTGCAAATAATATATAGACGCCCTTATGAATTTTATATTTACGAAATACCCCAGCAAATTTCTCTGTTTTTTGCAAAATTACCCCTAAAGTTTCACGAAATAAGGGTGTTTTTGTAAGGCAGGAAGTCTGCAGGGGTATGTATGTAAAAACCTCATCGTTATTCACTTTTCTCGGTAAGGATAATGTTTATGTATAAAGTCAAAAAAACATGTGCTTCTATTGGAATCGTATATATATGTCTTTGTTGGCACTTTATATAACGTAGCTTGTTGTGGCAATCCAATCTTTTTGCTTTTGGAGGGATTTTTGCAAAATATCGTGATAAACTTCTCCACTTTACAAAAATACCCTTATATCAGTGTCCAAGTAAGGGTATTTTTGCAAAAACAAAAAAGTTTACAGGGTATTTATGTAACTTATCATATTTGTTTTTAATTATGAGGATCATTTCCGGAGGTAACCTAGCAACCAAACAAACCCTGAACTTATATCGGTCGAATATAGATGAAATTTTAGGGGTCATGGTGAAAAAATCATGTAAAAAAGGGAACCTTCATCCATTCGATTAAGTTTACCCAGAGTAAATTACAAAAGGAGCCCCTATCAATTTCCAAATCTAACAACGATGAGAGTGAACTTTCAACTTTAAGGTTTAACATCGACATAAAAAGATTAAAAATATTGTGCAAGCTTATTTGAAATAAAACTAAAGATCACACCCTTCTTTGTTATATTTAAAAAATAAAATATCTGATTGAGAATTGATGCATAAATGATTTCTTTGTTGTAATTTACCCTTGAATTTAATTCTTTCGGAATTGATCAATTTAAGGATGCGGTTTAGTCTTGTAGTTTTGTTCTAGAAAAGGACGAGAATTCTCCACATCCCATGTGATCAAATCTTAGTCTATGTTCCCCATAAGAGTCTCCTAAGTCAATTTCGTGAATTTTAATCCGTCTAATTTAATTATTTAGCCAAATTGCACAAAAGGTCTTAAAAGAGTTTAAGCTTTTGAAAATTTTCATGAATAATTCAAAATTTGAAACTAGCAAAGAGTAATTGTTGCTATATGGACCATAAGCAAATACAGCATTCATCGTTAATTTCAAGTACAAAATATATTTTTGTAATGAATAGTATTGTGTATATATATATATATATATATATATATATATATTTAACAATGGTCGATGTAATACATATTAAAAAAATCATCACTATATACTTATTTTGTTATAATGCATACATTGTTAACTTTTAAAGTAGCCCTTGAAATTCATGGTAGTTCAAGAGTTTTTTTTGTAATTTTTCTAACAAATAAATGAGTACTGGAAGTAATATTAAAATTTCTCAAACGATTTCATTTTTTCTGACATCAATTTGAGCATTTTCCACATATATTTTAGATGCTGCTTTGCCATCATATTTAGTACTTTTTTTGAATTGGCATCATATTTAATACGGAAACATTAACATTACATGTATATCAAGCTAAGAAATAAGATATTATTATATTGTACGAAAACATTATTAACAAATAGAAACTTTTTTATTATAATATGTTTTATAATGTTCAATTTAGAAGAAAGGTTAAAAATCAATCAATAAATAAATATTATTCGCTGCAGATTTGGATATTACACATTAAAATTTGCAATAAATACTGTATTCATTGCTATATACCACCATGTAATATTTATCGTAATTTTTGCTAAGTACATCGACTATCATTTATGATAACAAGTACGTCATTCATTGTGAATTTCAAGTATAAATGATGTATACTTATACTCGTGTACTTATACTACGTAGACATTCGTTCGTTTTCGAAGATATAGTACTGCGCTTTTCATATCCATCAATAACACTTAATCTTAGGGATTATCACATCACGATCATTGTAAAGCAACAGCCCCTATATTCTTTATATTTACCCCATGATCTCTACAAATTTACTCTGTCTTACACCGCGATCCTGCTAGAGTAAACCGCAAGATCGAGGCGTAAGAGCTAGTAACTTGTTACGGGTAAATATGAAAAATACACTTGTTGTCGTGAAATTGGCAAAGTTTTCATAAAAGTCCCTTACTATGGTAAACTAATTTCTAGAAGGGAATGGAAAACCCTAATCACTAGAGATGTCTAAATCGCGGAATTTAGACAGTTGTTGGTTATAAGTTAACGTTACTTTTATGTCGTTACCTTAATCTCGATGTGGAAATTTAATAGAGGATCAACAACGTTGTTGGTCACATCATATCCACTCGTAGGATGGAAACAACTATCGATACTTATCGATATCCGATTCGCTGTCATATCGATTGGTTCTAACCTCTGTTAACGTATGTATCTATGTTTTAAAATAATTTATAATTATGGGCATCACTTATCACTTTGATATTTGTAAACATTAATTGTATGCCTATAATATGTTTTAATACATATAAAATTATAGATTTATTTATAACTATGTAACAAAATTTTCTGCTATCTTAGTATATTTGTTTCATGTATACGAATAATGATACTTATCTGCAACAAATACTATTTTTTAAGATGCATAGAATTTATTTACAGGTTTTTTTCTAGATAAAGATTACGTATAATCCACGTAACAATCCTTGACGTCTACGTATTGTTTATATAGAACACATAGAACGACTCTCTTGAAAAGATATCATTCAACTTTAGTTGGTTGTGTCACAAATGAACACTAATTCTGGTCTAATTTATAATAATTAAAAGTGTAAAATACAAAACAGGATTTCACCATGTGTCCATTTTGAACTTTCAACTTTAGAGTTAAGTTTATAGTTTAATGTTCATATAAAAAAGGGCCACATGACAGCAAAATATAAGATCAACCCTTGTTTCTTAAAAATGAGGCCCCTAGTTCAGAGTAAATGCATTGTTGAAGCCCTTTTTCGTAATTTACCCTTAACAGTTTTCCCTTCTAGCATAGTGTGATTTAGGGTCACGTGTACTATAAAAAGATCACTAATGAGAATTTTATAATAATATATGAACACAAGGGTTGCAAAAAAACCAAAGGACATGTTCGTTTGGAGAATAAGTACCAAAATAAAGGGGCCGATTTCCCGTCCGACACGGTTATCAAAAGTATGACTATTCTCATCCACATCCCATTATTTCACCTTATTCTGCCTTCATTCCTATCTTTATTCCACCTTACCTATGCTTATTCCACCGTATTATCCTTATTCCTATCTTTCTAGATGAACAGAGAATATACCATTATTTTTCTTATTCCTCATCCTTATTCCTGCTTATTTCCGAACCGAAATCCACGAGTATAAGTGTTAATTATAAAACTGAGATGGGCACAAGTATAAAAATTCTTTTTATTTGTCATGATCTTTTTTAGGGATGTTTAAAAAAGCCATTAGTTGACATTCAAAACCAGTTGAGTCACTAATTAAGGATTAATTAACATCATGCGACTACTCAAATTTACTCGAATTTAGCTAATCACTTTTAAAGTCATTTTAGATAAATAATTTATTTTTATTCAAATATTCTTATATTTTTACATGGTATTAGATAATTTCAATCCTCTCGTAACGAAATAAAGAGAAAATTGAGTTTTAATCAAACATTAAAACTTCTTAGATTTACTTATTGTTAAAGAAAATCGATCGACTAGTTAGACTGATTGGTTGGTCGGCCAACTATCAATCGACTAATCTCTATCAGATGACCACTCTACAAACCTTGTTAATGGGAGTGGATGGTCGATCGATTTTTGCAAGCTTGTTTATATATCTGTGTCGAACTTCACGATCTTTTATGTAATTTATCCTTTAATTTTCCCCCTTAAATACTTGTCATAATCATGCGTCACAGGAGATCACAAAAGAACAATTACATATGAAAGGAATAAATATTTTTTATTCTGAAATACCTGCCGATGTGAATTTCTTGATACCATTCAAATCAACTATGCACACGAGGGTTTTGTCTGACTATTTTTAGTCACATTTTTACACCTCTGAGAACATGAATCTTATATTTCGTTCCCTTTCTTAATGTGTTTTGTGGACCATGACCCTTAAAATCTTGTCTAATTACATGGACCCGAATAATCTTTGTAATTACACCATCAACCTTGTAATTTGGAGAAAGAATGGAGAGCTCATGGTGTAATTACAAAGATTAGAAAAACTAGAGTGTAATTTAACAAGATTTTAGTTGTCACGGTGTAAAAATCCCCTATTTTATTCACTATAAAACCACTTGCTTTGCAAAATTTCCCAATTACTTTGCTAAATTTTTAATATTTCCATTGCTTGTGGTGTCTATTTCTTACCTTTTTTAGATATACATGAGTAATACTGAAAGATACATGTTGATTTTTTCTTCACTTTCTCATATATTTACACTTAGCATCGTTAACCCATTGATATGTGTAAAATTCAAAGGGATTTTCACATCATGACCTCTAAAATCTTGTCCAGTTACATAACAAACCTTATAAATTTTCAAAATACATTTGACCCCATGTAACCTTACTCTCACCTTGACTCATGGATAAGGGCACGTGTTGAATTTAGTAGTAAGACTAGGGGGTTGTAGCAAGATTGCAGAAAGCGGTAGCCGGTATTCGGTCGGCAGAGTTACTAAGGATTAATCAGCAATCGGACAACTAATCGGATTTAATCGGCCATTAGTCGATTTTTATTTTTTAATCATTTTAAATATATAAATAAAATTTTATACACATTTTCTTATATATTTACATTGATTTGTACATTTTCTATACTATCATAATGAAATAAAAGAAGTAATTATCTTTAGCATTAAATATATTGGAATAAGTTTGCTTTAAAAAAATTGAAAAACTAAAAAAATAAAAAATCTCGATGTAAAAGTTAGTCGAGTAGTCACCCGATTAGTGGGGTTGATCGACTAAGCCTAGTCGAGTCAGCTACGCCCGACTCGACTAGTCGAGCCAATTAATGAGCCCAGTCGACTGACTTTTACAACAGTGGGTTGTGGTGCGTGATCAGTGTTGCAATACGACTGGACCGAATAATCATTCGGACTACTCTATTTGGTGGGCTAATCGAATATAATAGTTCGAGCCGACTAGTCCGCTGTCTAACGAAAAATAATGTAAATTTATTATATTTTTAAAGACATTTTCATACTTTTCTTTGATGTAAAGTAAAAGTTAGATGTATAAAGTTTAATTGCAATTCAATTGGTACATTTATCTTGTTAATCAAGGACCCTACATGAATATACAAGATTATATGTATTAAACACGCTTCTTATATTTAAATCATTAAGAATACCTAATCGAATATTTTCAATTAGTCACCCGAGTACCATTTATTCTTTAGTGAATACTGCAAACTAGTTTTTGCAACACCGGATGTAATTGAACGAGATTTTAGGGGTTGATAGTGTGAAGTCCCTAAATTTAAAAGGTTTATAGGGGGCGTGTGTAAACATGAAAAAGACATGGATACAAAAGTAAAAGTATTATTTTGGTTGAATTGAAAAGCTAAAGGTCCATCAAGTGGAAATATGTGGCATGATCACATGTGAGGTTCCCATAATATATGGGAGATGGCATGTGAGACTTGTATTGCTTCCATGTGGGACTTCCTTTCATACTATGCCAATCTCATTTGGCATTGATGGGGACATTGCATGCTTAGCCAATGTAAGATATATTAGCCCCACTCTAATCATGTTGTTGATTGGACATACAAGAAAAATGTGAGGCATGCTAGTTTGCATATTTCAACCATTGATATCTCTATGCGGACGATGAAGATGCGGATCACCTACTCTTTACTTGTACGTAGTAGACTCTCTAGCCATGGTAAAGCAGATCGTCTGCTTTAACTACATAGGTTGGTTGTTCGAGGAAAACCCTCAAACAACCTCTGTTGTTCTAGAGGATATACGCTCGTGTTGCTTGAACCTTGAGCCTTCTTGAATCATACATGACGGAGTTTTTGTCTACAATAAGTCAGTCGGTTCCTTTGAAGGATTAAAGGGGAAGTCACTTAAATGGTATGGTGATTGAATGGTAAGACTGAGATTCAAAAGTCCATGGTTGAAACATTGCATACAAGAGAGGACAAATGTGATTACAACCTCTAGACTATGTATATTTCATCCTTATCTAGGTGAAGTAGCTTGGTTAGCGAGGGTACAATGTTATACTATATGTGGCTAGTATCTAGACCAAGCCTTTTCTTGAGAGAATAACCTATTTCCTTAAAGGATACCAAAAACAACCATAAGTCGAGGGTTTTAGATAGCACCTCTAGTACAAATGGATCCCTCATTCAACAGGGTCCCAATTTGAGACGGCGGGCTTCACCCTCAACTATCCAAAGAGGTCACAAAATCAAGCTTTGTAATGTATCATATTTAGCAGACGAGTTATGATTCAATGCATATCAACAGTTAGTGAGTTGGTGAAAAAACAAGGAAATGCCATGATACCAAACAAGACCTACCAAACATAAATATCAGAGCCAGGAATTTCTAGTATTTTCTTAAATGGTTTGGTGTTAATAATAATATTTATTATGAAGCAAGTTGGTGGGTGGAAGAAAAGAAGCACCCCTCCTATGACTCAATAGTATAGCAAGTGATGCCCTACCAACTTTTCCAACTATAACATGATGTGGCATATTGGGGACACCAACCCCCTCAGATTACATTCAAGCAAAGCAAATTTCTTTGTCTGCCCTTGATATGGAAAAGAAAATTCCAAAATAATAATGGGACCTCTACTTGTAGTCCACATTGTGGTTGTATGGTTGTCTATATGGTGAGTTGGACATTTTCCCATGATATCATGATCAGTGTGGAATTATGCATAAAGGACATGGATGAGAGCAAACAAAATCAAGGTTTTCTATTTCGACATTATGTCGGATCAGCTACTCGAATCCGAGGACTCGAACATATGAACGACACTTGTCAGTACCTAGGGTTTATTTGATGCGCCATAGGCCCATGTTGTCTACTAAGTGGTGGTTACACATGCAGCTTAGCTTCTTCGTTTCTGTCACAAGGATTGCAGATACAATTCTACGACTGATGACCTAATGCAATCAATGCAACATGAAATATTTATATATGTGCATCTCGGAAGTAAAACGAAGACAAAACAAACGAAAAAACAATCAAGCAAAACAAATCACAACAAGAAGATATATGAGGTTCATCTCTAAATAGGCTACGTCCTCAACAACGGAGGCATGTCTTCTTTTTTGTGGTAAAACGGCGGTACAAAGGAAACAAGAAAAAAGATCAAATCCTAGGAGGTTTATATAACAACTCCATGCAAGCAGAAATGACCCGAATATAGTCGGTCTGGACTTAGATTCAAATAAACTAGACCGCCTTTCATAGTTTGTCATGCGCTTCTTAGATCGTCCTCAATCAACCTTACAGTATAAAAAGCTGCTTGACTGATCATCTCTCATGTCTCCAAAACAAGGGCACCAACTGAACTTATCTATGAATGTCCTAAGGATTTAACTCGGTATTCTACTATGGTTGAAGCCACATCAATTTCATATATAAGTAGATCCCTAACACCTTAATATTTGTTCTAGTATTTACATTCTCTGCATATGTTTATGATCAAGTTCAAGTAATCATTCTCTGAAAGGTATATTCTTAACGCAAAGAGCGCAGACCATCACTGCCTGTATAGAGTATTCGAAAGCACTGGTATGAAATCTAAAAGATGGGTATCGGTCAACCTCCCCACCGCCGCCCTCCGTATATATTAACCCCAAAACCAGAACATCCAGTTTGCAACATTCACTTTTTGTTAATAGTCTTCTAACTGCTGAAAAGTGCTTTCTAAAGTTAGCCCATGAGCAAAACAAAATTGACAAGCAGTAAGTCAGTACAAGTTCTCTATCTCGACAGCGAAATGGAACAATAACATGATGTAACAGAAAACTGCAAGTAGTGATTACATGTTGATGAGGAAATCAGCATTACTTGCGGAAAGGCAGTATGAACATCAAGATATTCCATTTTCAACAAAGTCATGCTACAATCAGATGTAAATCGAAGTGGAAAAACGAGCACCTTTTTTACAATCTAGGGGTAGGGAAGACGGCACGAGGAATTCCCGGATCATTTGTAGGGCAAAGGATAATCCTGACAACAATCGAAAAACATTGTTAATATGTGCATCTTGATACCACATGTTATAGAAGGTTTAATTCCTGATAACAAAAAGAAATCCTCGCACTGATACCTCGATAAGTAGAATTAGCACCCGCCATCGCAAAGTTAAGCATATTGATGAGTACGAGAGAAAAAAACAGCAAAAAAATGAATTCACTAATTAGTTTGAACCTGGATCAGCTTAAATTTCCGTATCGCAAAACCTTAAACACAATTCAGAGACCATACTTCGTGCAAAAGGTACATAACTCAAACCGTACCTGCAACATTCCCAATATATGTAAGGTTAATAGTGCGAAAAATACCGAAATAAAGGAATTCTTGGATTCACCGTTACAGATGAAAATGGTCACATGCGGACATGAATATACATGCAACATATCCTTATCCATTTTAAAATACGAGCACTGAAGCATATACGAATATTGATGGATATGAAAATTGTACTACCATATCCTTAAGAATGGATGCGAAAATATAACATATACGAATCAGCAGGCATATTTTATAGATTAGCTTAAATAAACAGGTTTAAGGTTTAAGATAGGTTGCACATAAAACAAATATACTAAATTATATTTACATAACAATCACATCAATAGGTAAGTGAAACCGTAGCATTTCATTGTTTAAAAGCAAATATTCATATACAAATATTTGCAAATATTTGCAGATGACAAAATGATATCCATATCCATTTCAGAGCAGATACGAGTACGAGCCAAAATCTATATAATACAAACAAGATAACACATTCGATACAGGCATAACCATATTCATCTTCATCCCTTCTCGCTACAGATCAATTAGGAAGAAGCTTTAAGATCATAAGGACAATAGTAGTAAATCTGTTGAGATGGCGTAACATCTAAGTTGACCACAGTCGGAAAGCAGAAAGGACATAAAATATTGTATCGTATTGTTGAACTTGAACTACTTATTTTAGCACGTGGTAAGATATCAACAATCAATCTCAGACAAATAAAATGAAGCCATAGACTTAGGGATGACAACATGACAACAAAACAGATACAAATCAGATATGACTATTTTCACGTCCATATTCGCTTCATCTATATCGAATATAAATACATATATCGATCATATACAGATAACAATAGATACAAATTCGGATCGAATATTCATTAAATACAAACATGGATGAAATAAAGAGCCAACATGAATATGGATTAAATTAATGTCAGATACAAGTATATGATCGAATGAAAATAAATTATGAATTCGAATTGAATTATTAGCAAGTACATGGTGATAAAAAAAAGATCGCATACACACACACACCATGATAAAAGTATTTAGTCCACTGAAACTATAATTGTAGAGGGGTTGGTATTTATAGAGGTCGAGGGGTTGCAGCCTCCATGAAACTTGAACTATTATGATTACTATGAAGTTGTCGAGGCGCCGAGGCGTAGTGCCCATTGTAGGTCAAGGGGATGCGTGAAATTACGTAGGGGAAAATAAATTCAGGTTGTTATTTATTTATTCAAGATGATACATATTAATAATATAACAATAATTTGTATTCCGATATTTGAATTCAAATTTGGATCATTTTGCTATTACCATATCCATATGGATTTTTTTTACAACTGCTATCCATATTCGATTAATATTCTAATACAGATTATCCATATTTGATCATTTTTCGAATAAGGTAAGCGGATATTCGGATATATACGTATCCGCTTTCATCCCTCCATAGCTTGTCTCTTACATTCAAGATCCATGCATGAAGAATCTTGTAAATGTACACAAGATTGCAGATGTTAGTAGTCGGTACTCGGTTCATTAAGGGTTAATCGACAATCGGACGACTAATCAGATTTAGTCGCATTCTAGTCGATTTAGAAAATTTTAATTATTTATGCATATAACTCAATTTTATATACATATATTATTATGTATTTAGATAGATTTGTTCATTTTCTATACTAATATAATGGAATGAAAGAAACAATTGAATTCATATCAAATACCAATGATCTTAGATTATGTTTACTTTTGAAAAATAAAAAACAAAAGATTGTCCATGCAAAAAGCAATTGACTAGTCAATCGACCGACTAATAACCGAGTAGTCAATAGTCATCCAACCATCCCACCTACTTGCCAGGCTAGTCGTACACCTATTGTAACACTAAATGTACATATGCTACAAAAGCTGGACTAGGCACCCAGGCTTTGAAGAGGCACTACTATTAAGAAAAGATAAGTCGAAGAGGCTCGAGAGATGATGTATGTATCAACATGTACATTTGAATATCTATACGGACCAAGCAAAAGAGTGCGTATATTTTCAGGATACCCCATGCTTTAATGAGGTTTCCTCGCGCAAGTGCAAAATTAGAGAGCCCAAAAGATAGACTCATTGTCTACTTGAATGAAACTTTAGTTGAGAACAAGCTTGTAGGATCTAATGCTTTATTTTCCACTAAACATCTGAGAGGATCAATAAAGAAGCAACGAAGTAAATGCATGATTATGTGAGTAGTGGCTTTCTCTTATTTTCAAAATTATTTCTTGAAGGAAAAAGAGGGTGTGATGTCAAGGTGACGCTTACCCGAAAGCTTTTATATATTAACCAAAAAATCATAGACCAAAAGGTCCTTAGGCTTTTTGCATGCTAGATTACATTCTCTATATACATTCTCACCTTGGAACATAGACCCATTCCACGCAAGCCACATGGACTAGAAAATAGCTACCACCCAAACCTTGGTGGGGCAGCTTCCATGTCCCATTTCATCCAAATATTCCCTAAAACCAACCCAAAGTGATGGTGCATATACATCCCTTGCAACGAGGCATCCAAAGAAAAGGTGCTTGACATCTTATTCGGTTGCCAAACAACAATGACATGTGCCACCAACCTCAGGAAAAAACCTAGCTCTTCAATTAGCAGTCATCGAACGATCCCTTCTCAGCAACCAAATGAAAAATCTAAACCTCCAATTGGACCTTGCACCTATAAATGTCCCTGAACAGTTTGAGTCACTTTCTGGATCAAAAACCTTCATCAAGTAGAAGTCCTTGTCTCAACAATTTCTAGGGATGACGATTACACGATGGTCCCGCTATTTCTCTGAATGGCAATGTCTCGACGAGGCTTCGTGGATACATTGATCTCGTGGATGCAACATTGTGTCACCACAACCTCTTTTTCGGTGCTTGTCAACAACTGCCCCAAGGATGGCTTCTTCCAGCCACATCAGGGCATTAGGGGTGTCTCCTTGCATCCATGCTTTTTGTGATTGCAAGAGATGTACTGTCTTGCATGGTTGAGCATGTGCGGGCTACTGATCTCCATCAACACTTTTGATGATATCGCCATTCCTCTTTTTTAGTATGCAGATGACACCATCTTTATCGAGGGAGGTAAAGAGGAGGCTAAAGAAATGACATCTAAAATATCTGGGCTTATTCTGAACCATGAGAAATCTAAGGCTATACCTTTTGGCTTTTCTAATGAATAGGCTCATGAGTGCTATGAGGAGTTGCGTACAAACTACAAAGTGTGGTTCTCTTCCTATTCGTGATAGGGCTTCCTCATACCGATGACAGATCAAAGATGTCCGATTGGTTGCTTATCATTGAGAAGATGGAAAGGAGGCTATTAGGATGATAGAAGGTAGTACTATGCCGTGAAGGCTGTTTAGTACCATTACAGGCAGTCTTGTCTGCTATTCCTATTTTCTTTGTCGTCTTGACTTCTCCCAGTTGGTATCATGCGTCGACTGGAGCTGATCATGCAACGTTTCCTTTGACGTAAAAATGGTCATGAGGGTCTGGGTGTGCACCTTGTCGATTGATAAACGATTATATTGCCAAAGATGGCTAAGGGGCTTGGGATATCCCGCTTAGAAACCTTGAACGAGGCTCTTCTTCTCAAGTGGGTGAGTGGACTTGGGGGAGAGGGGAAGGATTGAGTTGCCATCTTATCCATGGTATCTACAAATGTTGGAGTTCAGCAACATGCCCCCTTCACGCACAATCTTGCCCTTCAGTTTTCTAGAAAGAGATCAAGTCGGTGATGCCTTGTTTTCATTAGCCTTTCGCCCAGTGCTTGGTAATGTTAATTCCTTTGCCTTTTGAACCAACAATTGGTCGGGTGAAGGATTCACCTCTTCTGGATTATCCCGTCTTTTTTCTTAGGTTGTTGATCATGATGCACATGTGTTGGATTATTGCTTAGATGTCAACTGAATGTCTTTCTTTGATAGATTTCTTAGATCAATGGATGTAGGAGCTTCTCCTCCTTGAATCTCTAAGGTAGCTAGATCGGCCGGCAGATGACTGTGTCCATTGGGTGTGGAAGGACAATGATTTCTTGGTAAAACGAACCTACAAGGCTGTTACTAGACCGCATCCACTTAAGACATATACTTTGGTTAGCGACAACTTTATCTGGAATATAAAACTGCCGAACATATTTTATTTTTTTATGTGGATGCTGCACATAAGGTAAACTATGACGAGGGATCGTTGTGCAAGACTTTTCACGGACAACTCTAATGGATGTCCCCTTTGTAAATAGCAAAACGAGATGGCAGATCATATCTTCTTACACCGCGTGAAGATATCCTTCAATTGGACAGAGATTGATGCTAATTGGTTAAATTTACAGAACTTGGACATGTTTTGAGATTTGTTGTTTTAGGCACGACATCGCCCTATGGAGGAGCTTTCATGGCATGTAGCAGCATTATGAGCAATATGGCTAGCTCGAAATTGTTCACTCTTTTATTTTCAGCATTTTTACTGTGAGAATATAATCTTCCATTCTCAGACTCTTCTCGAGTCTTAGCTTCTGTAAGTCTTCTTGTAGTTTTTCTTTGTCTTTTAATATATCTAGGGCGGGCACCATAACATGTTTCCCCCTCTTTGAATTCAGAAAAAAAGTAAGAAGGTTCTGTATGCCTTCCATACGGTGAAGAGCTAATCAGCCTAAAACAATGGTCCACAGTTCCAGCAAGGCCCATCGAATAACCCTAGCAACCCTGTATTAATTATGTCGAATCATTTTATTATTCGGGCACTTAGGATTCATCAAAAAGACCACTAATTAATATGATCAATTAATGGGAGCGGTCATATTTATATTTTACTTGGGCAAGCCCAAGGTCGGACTTAGGGAGGCAGATGTCTCCTTAGGTTGATTAATAGGCGATCTAGAACATCGATTTTCAAAGAGGTATTTTTATTTTTTATGCAATTAATAAATGTCATGTAAATTCGGACAAGTTCCGGAGCTAAAATGCATTTTTTGCTAATATGATACCAAAAATCCTAAAACTTGACCAGAATACGAAGAATGATGAAATTAATGCTTTATATTTTTTTGGAATTTTCGGATGTTAAATATTTTTTATGAATTAATGATGCGTACAGGGCGATTTTTCATAAATTATTTTTAATAAATATAAAACCAATTTATTTCTCAAAAATAAAATTATCCTAGATAAGTCTATATGAGATGACTATAGGAAAATTAATAGATCCTAAAAACAATCGATTTGCAGCCTATTAAAAATCAATTACTCAAATCACCATTTATTTTATTCTGACCTCGACATGCGTGCAAATGTGATAAATTTTGGACACAAAATAGAACACAATATAATCTACCTACTGTGAATTTTAGGTAATTTTTGGATAATGATTAATTTAACATTAATTCCAGATCATGCAGTGCGTAAAATTTATAATTTTCCACCAAAATAATTTTATTAAATAAACAAAACTCACAAAAATACAATCATTGTCCACAATGATAGAGCATAAGTTGTTCTTCAATGCACAATTTTTAGTATAATAAATGATGACGAAATGAGGCTTAAACTCGTGCCAAAGACAGGGGCTTAAATACAATTACAAAATTAAAATAAATGAAAAGAAATAACGCAAAATGCTTCTTTAATTACCAGAACCCGCAGGGGAAAATTGCCCAATTTCCCGACACGTGCACATGCGGGGCGTGTTATCTTATCGAGTTGGCTCTTCGCGAATTTGGATAGAAGCAGGGGTTGTCCTGCAAATGACCACGAACGCATGTGCGCCGCACGTGGGGTCCAACTGGTAGGGGTGTACGTGCAGATTTCCAGCAACTTATGGGCACGAGCGTAATTTTTCACCCCCGCTCACATACGCCTAACATGAGCAGGAGTTTTGGGCGACGGGCAAGGGTGCATGAGCCCGAGGGCACGAGTGACTGGCGAGGGTCGGTGTCGCGCACCACAACGTTGGTTGGGGCCGCGGCTGTTGCTGGCCGTGGTTGGCGATTTTTGGAAGTGTTGCAGGGAGCTAAAGGCGGCGAGGTGGAGGTCGAAGGCGACCGTCATGGGCTGGAGTGCTGCGAGGGTGATGCATGCTGCTCCTGGTGGTCTTGGAGGGTAGCCGAAGAAGATGACGGTCGAGGGCTAAGCAGAGGGCTATGAGATGCACCACGAGCGATTGAGCACAATCGTGAGCGAATGCGACCGCAGTGGAGTATGACAGAAGCTGCCGCTTAGGGCGGATGTGACCGGAAGGTGAAGGGGCAGAGATGCTTGTTGATGGGGTTGGAGCAGCTTGCTGGTGCACGTGGTTCGCTTGGGGTGACCGGAGATCAGTAGATTGTAGCCTGATCTTGGCCTCAACTCGAGTTGGCGATGCACTCGAGGAAGCTTGGGCAGATGGTGTACTGCAACAAGGAGGTCGAGATCCTCCTTAGATCAGGCCGCATGGGAGTTATTCGCCGTTGCTTCGACATAGGAGGGCTCGTTGTCACACGCTTCCCTGGAGCAGGAGCTCATGTTCTCCCTTTGGCGGATAAGGTCGATGGGGGCGATGGTCGAGGGCTTTATGAATGGTTGGAGGGTCGCGAGATAGAAGGGGAGAGATTAACGAAGAGGGTGGAAGAGAGGGACGACCGGGTGTCACGCAGGAGGAGGTGTGCGGTTGATAGTTGCATGTGGGCCAAGATCAGAGGAGAGGGATGTTCGTGGGCGAGAAGGAAGAGGTTGCAGGTGGGCCAAGATCAGAGGAGGATAGGGAGGTTCGTGGGCCAGAGGTAAGACGGGCGACTAGGTTCGGTGGCCATCAGGAAAGGTCGAGGGGGTAAGTGCCAGTCGCGAGCGGCGGTTGCAGCCCCGCAGATGGTGCGCAAGAGAGGAAGGGGAGGGGAATCTCCATTTCATCATCTTTATTCTATCATTTTGGCCTTAAAAACTCTAGTAAATGCGTGTAAATAACCTTAATTCATGCATTTTATCATTCATGCATTGTTGTGTAAAAAGCGTATAAAATACGATTTTTAAAGCAAAAATTATAGAATAAAGAAAAGAAAAAGAATAAAATATTAAAAATATTTTACGACCCTAAACCCCGAGATCTAGGCATCTCGATGACTAGTTTGACAAGGAATAAAGTAGGGGGAGATAAGGGCCAAAAACTATTAAAAATTCCTTTTATTTAATTCATTTTTGGGACATATTTTTAGTTCCACTTTTCATACTTCAAATAAAGAAACGTTGTCATGAAAGTTATAGATAATAAAATATAGAAAAATACAAAATTGATTTCATATAAAAATAATGTACATATGAAAAGTTATGATCTGAATAAGATTCCAAAATCTCAACTTCCCAGACTCATATCTCTCAAATAGAAACTCAAAATATATCAAAATCACCTTTAATTGTATATAACTTTTAATAAACTATTTAATGAAGGTGGTTTCATATCTTTTCGAGTTACGGTTTGAAAGTTAGGTTTTGAACCCTTATTGTATAGCTACATCGATTAAAATATTCATTTTATTTAGTATTCATTATTTTTATTATTTTATATTTTTATAATTTTGTAAATATTATTTATAATATATGTGCATATTAAAACAGGAATAAAAAAACATAAATAAAACACTAAAATAAATTACTTAAAGAAAACACATAGGTAAAATACCTACATCTATACCTATATAGATTACACATCTATTTATTTAATTGTACATTTCACATCAGAAAAATAAAATAAAAATATATTTAAGTGTATAAAATTAAGTTATAAATATATAAATTAATAAATTAAATTAATAAAATCAAAAAATACAAAATAAAAATAAAAGTAATAAAAATATAGATGAATATACCTATATATAGCCCTTAAAAGGTAACTTGTAATTCCAAGTCTCGAAAAAATAAATAAAAATCATAATCAAATACCTTATAAAATAATAAATATTTTTCGTTTTATAACCTAAAATTAATAAATTCATTTATTATTTTTAATCGAGTTTCGAAATAATTTCTGATGGGATTTTTCTACTTGGTCCACGTGGACCAACGAGCTTCTTCCGTGCGTTGACTTCGGTCAACTCTCTGACCGAGGTCTGCCTCCTGTCAAAACGTTGCTTCACCTAGATTTCTCTTATTTTTAAAGGCCGATCCTTTCATCTTTTTGCATCGCACCCTTTTCTCCTCGATCATCGAGCATACTCGTGAAAGGATATGGGGGAATCCTTAAGTGCATCACGGAAGCGTGAGGATCGCATCGAATGCGATCAGGAACAACTAATCGCACTAGTTGCTCCAAACAGTAGAATTTAAAAAAATTAAAATGATGAAACTATGTGTTCCAAGAATACTTCTTGGATCATTTCATCTAAACCACAAATAGGTATAAGGTTTACCTCTTGAAGCGTAGTTGCGATCGAGTCTCTAAACCAAGAGACCTCCTGTCTCAAGTCTGATCCAACGGAGGAGACACTTGCGAGCGTGTTGATGAGATGCATACTCCTCGCAATCCATGTTGATGATCCAAGCGGCGTATCTCCTGATCTCGTCACACGAGATCCAACTTCTTCATTACGAGCAAGATGCACAGAAGGAGATGGAGATCCACGAGTAGATGATCCGGCAGCATAACGACGATGCTGCGTTGATGACGACTTTCACGAGGGGTCCATGGTGGACGACCACTATGAGAGATAGAGAGGGTAGATGTATGGAGAAAGGGAGAGAGAGAGAGATCATTTGTTATTGTAATCGTGTACTTTCGAAGAGCAAGGAATGCCTCTTCTTATATAGGGTTTTGGGAGTCCATGGATCTCAATCCATGGACAACACACAATCATTAGTTGAGATTGATTTGTGTTTCTTTTAATGGCTAAGATGTTGTTGTAAAAACACAACAAATGATTTATTTAAATTAATTTATACTGATAAATCAACATAATTAATTCCAAATTAAATCACCTTCGACTAGAGATGAGATAATGAGGAGACTAACCTCTTTCCCTACAAAAGGGGGGGCGGCTACTCATCTTCTCATGAGATCTCATTATATCATGATATCTCCAAGTTTTACGACAACAATTGTTGTAAATTATTTCAAAAAAATAATTCATAATTATCTTGTGAAATTTGCGTTCATGCCATTGAAAAAAATGTGAATCACATTCACATCCCAAAATAAAATGTAAAATATATTTTTAATTAATTATCCAATATGAATGCAATTCACATTAATTATTAATTAACAAATATAAATCACAATATGCTCTCTCTAATATATTATAAATCATATTTATAATATACATGATTAATATGAATGGTGCTATCCACATTATTCATATCCAAGATAATTAAATCATATTTAATCATCTTGGATATCTATTCTCATGTGCCCAAATAATATGAATCACATTCACATTATTTAGACCTTTGATAATTAAATCAAATTTAATTATCTTAGATAACTCTCCTTATAATATGAATCAAATTCATATTATCCCTAATTATCTATTTTCTCAGTGCTTGGATACATATATCAACAATGAAATTATCCATGAACTCTTTCAAGGATAATGTGCTTTCTCCGCGGATACTTAGAGATAAGGACATGGGGATTGTATTGTTCCACGTATAGTGACTTGGATATTGAAATCACATCTCAAATCCAGATCTCGGGCCTCCCGTAGATACTTAATTAAATCAAGACCGCAAATGTAATCTTCTCATTGCATCTGAATCACATTCAGGTCAATGTCCAACATTTGAACCAAGATCAGATTACTTCTCTACTGAGAAGAGTCACTAAAATCCAGACCCGTTTCATCACTCCTTAGGAAAGGAAGCGTCATGGTTATACAACTGTTTATGATCACATCACCCTCAGGTATTCCCAATACCTGTACATCCTGCATACTGGAAGACCCACATTATACCCGAAGTTTTAGATCTCTTTTGGACTGTCTCCTTCAGGGTTTTATCATTAAGTTTCTCATTCGATCATTGAAAGTTGGTATCGATCGTATACTTTCCAAAAGCATATATCATACCCAGGTGTTGATCATATATCATACCCAGGTGTTGATCATATACATTCCAAAAGTATATATCAAACTTACAAATTCAGTCAAGCTTCCAAAGCGAGACGACCGTACATGAAATTTGATTCTTCCCAATATTCCATGAGTGAGCTCATGTCTTCTGGTTCAGTAATGAACCCGTATGATCCCTTTGAGAGATCGTATTACTCAAATGGCCTTGCATGCACACCAGCGCGCCGGTGTATAGACCTTGGTTAGGTCATCAACCTATTGGTCTGCCAAATTTACATACTCAGATATATAGTAACACATTTGTTTCCGGTCAGAGGATGCGTGCCTATATCGTGACAACATACGACATAGGACTTTGGTTATCTCGATCTCGTTAAGTCAACTCTTTGACCTAACTAATCTGACAACTCCGAATCTCTATTCCTATGCAGAGAATCTGCATCAAGAGGTCGGCCAGATATCATCCTTTAGAGAAAAGATTGCCATCTCCTTCTCAGGTTGGAGATCCTCCCTTAACAATCATTTGACAGTACTTGATGAGTCCTCAATCTAACTCATTAGATATTCATCCAAGCACCAACCTCTATGATTCAATAATTGAATCAACAACTGTATGATCATTAAGATGGCCATGGTACATAACCCTAATTGTACTAAGGGACCTATTATGCAAATTAGTTATTCTTCATTTCAGATTAGAGAATGATATTCGCAATAACATTTATTACATAATGGCTTGTCGTGGGCTCACATGTCCAACAAATCGCCTAATGCTCTTCTCGGGAATTGAATCGCTGATACGCTCCATCTTCATCGATCTTCCCAATGGCTCGTCACCTGTACAAAACCACACCTTCCCTTTCCTCCTTGATTTTGAATCGCCTTTGACCACGTTTGGCCCTCCTTGATCCGGATCGACATCAGTGATAGGGGTGTATCCAACCAGCTAGGGGCAGCGTCAGACGAGGTTTAGGTGCGTCTCCACCACCTCCGACGAGCCATCGCCGTCAAGGTCATCTCGTTGGTCTTCCAGCTAGCTTGAGGTCTATTTTTCTTGTATTTTATAGGTTACCTTAGTCTCTATGATTCATTCCCACTGTTAGTTTGTGTTTTAATTTCACGCATTAGCCGTAGATCAACCACCCATAGTTCGTCGGAGTTGGACTCCGAGGAACTCCTCCCACTTGTTCTCGACGGTTCTTCGACTCGCCAACCGTCTCATCTCCTTCCCCTGTGCTGCTCTTCGCCCCTCACCACTCCATCCAACCTACTCCTCTCTGGAGAAGGATCCCAACTCTCCCTCTGCCGCCGTTCACCAGAGAGCTCCGCCACGCCTCACCAGTCATACCCCCATCACCAATAAGGGCTCCCGAATTCCATTTTTTGTGCCTGAGCTTACTTGCAGGCAAGGATGCAAAAAACGGTCTAAACGGCCGTTTAAACGGTCGTTTAAACGCAACCGGTGCCCGACCGCATCGTTTAATGAATAACGGCCTATAAATGACGAGGTTGCTTAAACGATCTTAAACGGTCGTTTAAACGGCCTTAAACGGCCTTTCAAACGGTCTTAAACGACCTTTTAAATGCATTGATCTATTTTCTTCAAAGGATCACCCTTATCCATGACTTTTATGTTGTCTATTTCAACATTTGACTATGAATTCTTGTTGTTTATGTTATCTATTTTGAAATTTGGATGAAACATTCCTTGAATTTGATAATATTTGATTTATATTGTGAATCTATGATTATATTTCTTATTTATTTATACTTTTTTTATTAATTATATATGTAATATTTTATTAATTAAAAATGCAAAACCGCATAACCCGTTTAATTTCCGTTTAAACTCCCGCATACCGTTTAATCAGTAATCAGTGACCCTACCGACTGAATAACGCATACCGCCTTTTGCAACCTTGCTTGAAGGGACAGGAGCCAAAAGACCCCCCGTTGGGTCGATTTTTGCGCAAACTTCAGGTACCTGGACCCGCCGACGCACCTTGACCTCGCGGTAGCGCATCGGGGCCCTCCTGGCCATTTTGGTGCTCTCGTCCGCTCGAGGAACCCTCCAGGAAGCTTTTGGACCCTTTTGCGGAGGATTTGGAGGTCTGATGCCCGCGCCCTTGTCAATCAAAGCTCAGAGGAACGAAGCTCCAACCCAGTTCTTCCAGAGCCTTCCTGAGCTGCCCGATCTCAGGTGTTCTTCGTGACGTACAACAGTAGTTAGATCGCCTTCCTGTTCAGCCGTCAGATCATTCGATGCGATCTGATCTTTGTTGTTGCTCGCGAACCGGCATCGCACTTCCCTGTGCTGCCACGTGGATTAGTGGCGACATCCAGTCGTTTGTTCGCGCCTGCGTCGAGGTATTTTGTAGTTTAACCCCTGCCATTTTTGTATTTATAATTCGGAACTTAATCTTTCATTTGTTGTGTACTTTATTTTGGGACATTTGCATTTGGCCCCCTGCATTTCCTCTATTTACCATTGGGTCCCCGATCATGTCACCTTACGTGCCTGGCGCACATGAGGTGTGGGCATTTTGCGAGGGGACCCTCATGGGTTTTGTTATTTCATATTAGTCCAGAAAGTATTTTATGCAGTTATATATTTTTAGGTTATTTGCAAACAGGCCCTCTATCTTTTTGGTAATTACGTTTTGGTGATTGCTAGGCTCACGTGTTTGTACACGTGCGTTGGGCATTTTGCAGGGAAGGACCTGGGGCTTTGGCTATTTCTGATTGGCCCTGTAACTTTTTGCTAGCGTTATATATTTCTGTGAAATTTACACTTTGGCCTCTACACTTACTGCTATTTACAAAAATACCCTTGCCAGTAGTGTAGGTTCTCTTTGTTGTCTCTATTTATTTTATGCATTTATAAAACTCGAAAAAATATCAAAAAATAGGCATAGCTTCTTGTTGCATTACTCTTTCACGTCATATTTTTAATTTGCAATTTTGAAGCATTTTAATATTTATAAAAAATAAAAAACATCACTTTTTGTCCGTGTTTGCACTATAAAATACATAAAAAATATAAAAACCTTTTGAAAAATTCCAAAAAAAATACCTATTTACTCATTTTACATCTGTATATTTGCTTAAATCCATGTTGAAAAGATCCGACTGTCATGAGGCAACTTCTTAAATAGTATTTTTTTTAGAAAAAAAAGTACTATTTAGGAAGTTGTCTCTGACTGTTTTACGCTGGCTGTCGGCTACCTAACGCAACCCTCCTCATTTACCCAGGCTTGGGATGGGCCATGGCTGAGTTAAAGATCGGATTCGAAATGATACAATCAGAAAGAAAGTTGGTGTAGCTCCGATCGAGGATAAGATGCGAGAAAATCGCTTAAGATGGTTTGGAGATTTGCAAAGAAGATCAGCTGATGCACCAGTTAGGAGATGCGAGTGTTGGGATGTTGAGCAGGCTAAGAGAGGGCGAGGACGGCCCAAGAAGTGTTGGAAAGAGACAATATGAAGGGATCTTAGTTTTGTGGATATAAGCCCGGGATTGGCCCAAGATAGATCTGAATGGAGGCGAAGAATCCATGTAGCCAACCCTACTTAATTGTGGGAAAAGGCCTTGTTGTTGTTGTTACTCATTTTACATCTTCAGACCAAAAATAACTAAAAAAAGGTATAAAAGAAAACTCATAAAAATTGAAAACCCCCTAAAACCTTTATAAAAATATATAAAATTCTTTAAAAATCCAAAAAAATATAGTTTCTATCTCTGAATTTTCTCTATACCATTATCTATATATAAAAATTAATTTGGAGAAGTTTTGTTACTGTTTGATATTTTTTATCTCCAATTTAATTTCGAGTATTTATTTTAAACCCTATTTTGGGTATTTCTGACTTTAAAAATATATAAAAATTAGCAAAAAATCTGAAAAATCACAAAAACAGTTAAAATTATCAAAAATCCAAAAATATTTTATTTCCTGTATTTTGATTGTTTTTACCTATTTTTGTATATATATTATCTCTCTCTTACCTCTCTTGTATATATACTATATATATAGCTTTATATTTAAATTAAAAGAAAAAGAAAATATAAACATATAAAATATAAAAAGAAAATTTCAAAATCAGAAAATTAAAAATCAAAATATAGAAATATAAAAATAAAAATCAAATAAAAATATAAAATTAAAAACCCACACAAAATAACACTTATATAGACAAACACATCACATTCATTTTTTGAGCATTGAATTGCCCGATCTACCTGCTTGTTCCCTGTGTTCGACACTCTACACACGCTTACATCTATACACATCTTTGTTGTAGAGTTATAATAAATTTTAATTCCGCATTGCTTTTCTTTTCTTGATCATATGTTGTGGGTTAATTGTTGATTGACATGGGTTTCGTCAGCGATCGCCTCAACGACATTGTGTTCCAGCCTTGTGTGTATTACTTTAGACCCTCACAAAATTCGAGTTATCATGAGGCCATTTGGCCAGTCCAAGGGCTGCTACGTGGCAAAGAAATTAAGAAATTTAAAATTAAATTAAAATAAAAATTTTAAAAATAATTATACTAAAAATAAATAATAAAAACAAATATAACTTAAATAAAATTAAAATAATCAATAAATAAAGTAAAAAAGAAAGAAAGAAATAATGAAATAATAAGACAATAAGATAAATAATAAATAAAATAAAATAATAAAATAAAATAATCAAATAATTAAATAAATATAAATAAATTAAAAAAAGAAAAGAAATAAAATAAATAAAAAGGGGGTGAGAAGTGGCGGCTCCAGGAGCTATCACATTACACTCCCAGAAAATTCAAAAATTAAATTAAAGAAAATATAAAAAAGGAATAACAAAAGGGGTCAAATCAAAAAGGTGGTCAACACATAAATTATTCTCTCGACGAGATCTACAACTTTCGTGAAGTACCCAAAATCAAAAGGAATCATCTATACAAGAAGTATTTTTGGTGGTAGATTATATCTATAAAATTCATTGTTTAATGTTTTATATTTTTTATCATTTTTAAATAAGATAAAAATTAAAATAAAATCAAAGAAAATGCAGAATAAATATTTCCATCTTAATCCTTTTTTTAATAAGTAAGAAAATAAATAAATAAAATAAAGGGGACATATGTACATACTATAATATATACAAACTCGGGTTGATTTATTTTCTTTTATTTTTGCTTCATTTGGATTTTTGAATTTTTATTAAAATAATAATCAAAGAAAATAAATGCAAAAGAAATAAATAAAAAAAAGATTATCTTTGTATGTAAAATAATAAGGTCAACTTAGGTCAATATGTACATTATATAATAGGGGCCCAAAACCCAAGTTTCACATATCAATTTCTATTATTTTGAATTTGATCTTGTTTTGAAGGTAATTAAATGTATATTAATTCAAAAGTAAGGGTCTATAGGAGACTGTGAGAGTGATATTCACGTTTAAAGGCTTGTTGTCTCAAACTAGGGTTGGGGTTTTATTGGCCAATTTTACAAGTTAATATTTTTTTGGTATTTTTATTTTTTTAATGTTAGTAATATGTACACTATAGAATTCATTTTATTCAATCCCGAGTTAGTGAAAATAGATAAAAATAAGAGAAAATATGGTTTTGTACAGGCTTCTTATTTAATGCAAATATGCATGCTAAAATGCAGATATTATCTCTAAGTGCACGAATGGTAAAAATGCAGAATAAATGATGAAATGCAACTAATTACTCGGGAACGAAGCTCTATTTTTAACTTTTAGAGTGATGAATCACATATTCATCACCCCCCCTCCCCATACTTAAACCTTCGTCGTCCCCAAGCAACTAAAATGAAATGCAAAAGTGAAATGATTTTAGATTCCACACCAAGGTCATGAACAAAAGGTGAAAATGAAGCTCGACTCGGTCCCTGAATTAATAATGTAGTGGAACCTTTGAGACCTAGCAACCTTTAATTTCCACAAGTCTCTATTCAGGTCGCCTTAATAGATAAAAATAAGGGAAGTATGGTGTTGTACAGCAGGTGATACTTACAAGGGAATTTGGCTTCTTATTTAATGCAAATATGCATGCTAAAATGCAGATATTATCTCTAAGCAGGGATCGCCATATCGGCGATATATCGCCGATATGGACGATATCGGATATCGACAGGAGAAAATGCCTTGGTGGATACCGGGTTTCGGCGATATGCGTCGATATATCGTCGATATATCGGCGATATATCGGTATCGACATTGTATCGAAACGATATCGATACCGATATTTCCTTCCTTGTCTCTAAGTACATGAATGGTAAACATGCAGAATAGATGATGAAATGGAGCTAATTACTCGGGTAAGAAACTCTATTTTCAACTTTTAGAAGTGATGAATCACGGATTCATCACCCGTGGAAACCGGCAACACCTCCAGAAGATGTAGAAATTCTGCAGAAAGGTGATTTGATAAATTAGTACGGAAGAGTGGGAGGTAGCTAAGGTCCTCCCAACAATCCCTCACAAAACAACCAGCATTATTCACCAAAACAAAGATGCGAGGATAAAAAACCCAAAGAGCCCCCTGCTTGTCCAATTGTCAGTTCAAAAATGGAACACACCCCCATCACCTAAAACATGCCTAATGAGTGGAATCACATGAGGGAGCATTGAGCAAATTCCCTTCCATACGTTGGAAGGCAAAGATACAACAATAGTATGTACATAGAAATATAAAGAAACACCATAAATCGAGTGTATCGTCCTACAGAACAAATTAGACCCTCCACCCTAGATGCAAGCTGCCCACCTGGTCAATAAAGCATAATTCATTGCTTCCGAACTCCATAGCCTGCCATCCTCCTCCATAAGCATCGGGGTGGGGTTTTCTATCCCACAAAAGGCATCCCCTGCAACTCTCTCGAAAAGGTTCAGAAAAAAAACTCATAAGCACCTCCAACTTTCCCCTCATACCAACAAGCAGCAAGCACATAGACATAAAGAGCATTGATATAGTCGAGAGAACCACCTTCAACGGCACTAAGCTACTAATTCTTGAGAGAGAAACCATACGCCAACTCCCTTTCCATCCTTTAAATAATAATCAGTCAAACTGATGCAGCTTTACCCCAACCAAAGGTAACCCATGGTAAAGGATGAGAAGGCTCTTCTTTTTCATCTCCTTCTCATCCATCTCAAAAGGGATAGAAGGAAATTTAGCATGATTAATCTTCGAGATTAATCCAAACAACTCAAGAACAATGACCATCCTTTTTGCAGAATCAACCTCCCTACACAAAAAAGATAGCACCATCAACATACTTAAGAATGAGATATCATGTATGGAAACTTGCAAGAAGCCTCCATTCCTTGCATTTACCACCATTCTAGGCCGAGCATCTAACTACAACTACAATAAAGAGCAATAGTTCTTACAAGCAGCCCTGCCTAACTCTGCGCTATAGTTGATGTTAGAAAATAGAGAATGCGGAAGCGGAATGATAAACGAAGCATAACTAGAGAAATATAAACAAGGAACACAAGATTTTTACGTGGAACTCTACTCCCTAAGGAGCAGGATGAAACTACGGGAGAACGCCTCAAGGGTTGATCTAAATATTGCACTTTCTCAATGGATACAGGAGGTCTGGGCCTCCTTATATAGCCTCCATAGAGCCTCCAAGTCACACCACTGGTAGAAGCGGAACTAAACATATGGATGGGGTAAATAGATCTTGGAGAGATCCATTTACCCTCCTACAACTCATATGGCGCACAACCAAATACTCCAACACTCCCCCTCAAGCTGGAGCATGCAATGCTCAGCTTGGACAAACAGAAAGAAACTCAACTCACACTATATGACACTACAGACAATATCAACTCAACATGCACAACTGTCGACTACTGTCGAGGACGTTGCTTCTCATGTCGTGCAGGTGAGGAGGACGAACGGGCTGGAGTGTGAGTCAACTGAATCTCCTCGTCGGAGAGCATGTGCTTTATACTGCGCCTGTCAGAGTCACTGCAACTGAAATGAGTCTCCACGTCAGAGTCCTCTGGCCCGCCACAATAATGTGGACAACTGCTCCATCTCTGAAAAGGGTCGAACTGGAAAAAGGTCGTGGAAGTGCAATCCTCGTCGGAGTCCACGATCGTTGGAGAATGGAGTCTGAAAGAAGTCTCCTCGTCGGAGAACTGGGTCTCTCCCATCTAGCACAGAGAATGGTACTCTACTATGGAGTCCCTATGATACCACATGAAAACCCTTGCCAAGATGGCATAGGGAATGTTCCTCTACTCTGGAGTCCCTATGGCTCACATGAAAACACTGGCTGAAAGAATGATGGGGGCCACACAAAAGATGGCATGCATATGCACATCTGAAAGAAGACCGCATACATGTGCGAGTCTGAAACTGAGGACTCAGAATCAATCATCGAGTCTGAACAACTGTGCATTAAATTGTGGGCTCGGAATCTGAACGTCGAGTCTGAAATTACGCATGGAGAATCGTCATTTGCAGAACTGTAGAGTCTGAACAATTGGATGGTCTGATGAATCTGACATCTGGAAAATCTGAATAGATCTGTGACTCTACAAATCTCCCCCTTTCTCCCATATTTGTCAGAAAACAGAGATATCAACAAAGTTGGGAGAAGACAATAAAATAAAGAAGGAAACACCAATTAGCCGAATTCATTTTTGTTCGTCTTCTCAAATCATTTTTTTCCTTTTTTCCCCTTTTTTCCCTGCTATTTCCATTTTTAGCCGTCACACTTTTTTAAATAAGCCGTTCCATAATTTTTTACGGTTTTTCATCATCATTTTTTTAAAATTGCATACAGCTTTTTAATGGTATGCACCTCTTCAAAAATGCACTTTTTTGAATTTCTGACGTGCCCCCCCTTTTTTTACACATGCCAAAAGGCCCAAAAGAGTCATCAATTTCTCTCTCTCTCTATTTTTTTAACGATTGGGCCAAATTTTGCATGACCTCGGGTTTCACCCCTTTTTTTAAACTCATGCACGCTCCTCTTTTAGCGTTCCCAATCGTGGGAACCCCATCTCGAACACCGCCGCCTGGAGGTTGGGCAGGTTGTGAGGCTGGCGATGAGCCCATGGAGGAAGGAGACCGGCTAGGGCTCGATCTCGTGGAGGAGATGGGGCTCGCTGGAGTCTGCTAGGGCTCGATGGGGCTTCTTCTTCATGTGGCGTATGGAGTCGTACGAGAATTGAGGGGCTCCTCCTGGAGCCGCACGCCTGGAGAGATGCTATGCGTGGGCTTCGCGCATGGTGTAGGCAGCCTGGAGGGTTGATGGGACTACGTCGTCCTTGCTGAGGCGCGCAATGACGGGGTTTGCGTGCCGCCTAGAGTCGAGTCTGCTGGAAGCACGAGGCTGGTGCATGCGAGAGAGATGCAGTGGCACTGCTACGCGTTACCGCCACCTGTTGGGTTTGTCGTGTACCGTCGCAAGGCTGCGACCTGGAAGGAGAGGCCTCCGCCTTGACAAGTGTCACCGCATGTGCGGTTGCCTGGTTGGGAACTCAGAAGTTCTTGCATGGCAAGTATGGGAGATGCGGCTGTGCTGCTGCAGCACGCGCCGCCTGCGCAGAACTGGGGCCATATGGGAGAATATCACCAGGGATGTGAGGCCAAGGCCTGGAGGTTTTGCGCAAGGTGGTCGCATCGAGCACAACGTGAAGAAGTGAATGGATCGGCCAGAAGTAGAAGCACGCTGCAAAAAAAACTGGATCTTCTTCTCTGGAAATGAACATGACTAGGAGCATGCTTCTGTAATTGAGAATAGCTATGTTGAGCAGAAATGAGGATAAATTAGGGTTTCTACGGAACCCTAGAATTTTCTCCAACCGATGAACGGATCTTTAACATAAATATTATCTTCAAGAACATAAATCCAGAACTCGAATCTCGAATCAAAAATAAAGAACACAAAATCCTCGAGAATCGGACCCGCTCTGATACCATGTTAGAAAATAGAGAACACGGAAGCGGAATGATAAACATAGCATAACTAAAGAAATATAAACATGGAACAAAAGATTTTTACGTGGAACCCTACTCCCTAAGGAGCAGGATGAAACCACGGGAGAACGCCTCAAAGGGTTGATCTATGCATTGCACTTTCTCAATGGATACAGGAGGCCTGGGGCTCCTGATATAGCCTCCACAAAGCCTCCAAGTCCCACCACTGGTAGATGTAGGACTAAACATATGGATGGGGTAAATGGATCCTGGAGAGATCCATTTACCCTCCTACAACTCATATGGCGCACAACCAAATACTCCAACTGTTGAAAGAAACCACCCTCTTGACTGCCATTCATGGCCTCAAATTTCGCCAAAATTCGACCGAATTTCGGTCGAATTTCGATTTCGGTGGGTAACCGAAATTCAACCGAAATGCCCTGTATCAGCCGATATTTGGGGGGGTTAGTTCAGAAAACGACCGAAATGACCGAAATTTCGATCAAATTTCGACCGAAATTCGGCCAAACTTATGTTTCGATTAATCACCGAAACGAAATCGAAATCCAACATTTAAGACCTTGCTACCTTTCACTAAAATAACATAGGAAGATGTCATCACAAATCTCTTTACTCAATCTATCCACTCACTTGGGGATCATCTATAGTGTAAGACATTGTTAGAATTATACTATTTTATTTCATGTAACCTATCAAGGGTATCTTTGTAATTCTTTTATTTTTGGTTCCCTAGGGTTTCACCCTATATAAGAAGACCTATGCCTTATGGAATAAACTAGTCATTCACTCTCTTCTCTCTCCACAAGGTATCAAAGTAGAAATCTTAGATCGGTGTTCTGCCCTAGAATCCTCCACCACCTCCAGCCCCTCTTGTAGGTCCTTGCATGAGCCCTCTTCTCTACCTAAGGCCTCACACTAGTCTATCTCTCGATTGTTGTTGATTCTCTAAGGCCTCCCAGGTCTCCGCGCATCGCCTGAGCATCTAGTTAGGCCCTATAGGCCAATGGGGAAGGTCACAGAAGGGTTCTCAGGCTGTCGCCTGGAGCTTTCAACTCATATGGGCATTGCCCTCCACCTCTAGGACTTAACCAGGCACATGTAACTTGCAAATCAAACCACACAGGGTCCCGCCAGGCCCGTGTCACCTTCAGACCAGACCACTGCAAGCATTCCGATTCACCTCCAACATGTTCCAAAGCGAACTCGGGTGCTACCTACATCTCTAGGCACGTTTCTTTGATCTTATAAGATTTTTTAATGTGTTTTTAAAGGTATTTAAGACCATATTTGGTATTATTATCTCTGAACATGATGGTTACATCTTCTACCAAAATAAAACCCCTCTTTTTGGCATCTAACATGATGATACATGGTACCTTTATCAAACATAAGGGCACCAACATTAATGTGATATAGTCTCGAGCGTTCAAGGTATTCATCAGAGATCAATCAGAGGAAGATTTCCATCTTAACAAAGGAACCCCTTAAAGAAGATAATATGGATTTTGAATCTTGGCAGGCACACAATTATCAATTCATGAATTGGATGACCAATAGTGTAGAACCACACATTGCGACAAACCTTCTGTTCAAGGAGACGGCTAAGGAGATATGGGAAGAGCTGGCATAAACATATTCGTAGCATACGACCAAATCACATCTGGCAAATATCTATATACGGATTTGGTCCGCATCACAGGGCGAGTCTACGTTGGTCGAGTACTATCACCATCTTAGTGGATTGTATGAGGAACTTGCCATATTTCAACCGATCTGGCGTACAAAACATGTGACAAAGGGAGAGGAATGTGAAGTCTATAGGTTTCTAGCCGATTTACATCCCCGATACCAAAATGTGAAGAAAGAGTTCCTCACAACAGACACTCTTGTCCATCAAAGTCATATTTGGACAATTGCTGCAGATTGAGAATTTCGATGCTCACACTCGGTCTCCACAACATGTGGAGAACACAGCTTTTTAGCCTCATTAGGAAGAGGAGGTCGCTTCAACTACATGGGTGGTTCCTAGGGATGCAAACGAACGAATACGAATGCGAATTCAGGTCAAACCATAACCATATCCATATTGTTTTACGAATACGAATACGAATACAAATGTTACACGAATGTAAAAAATCAAGATCCATATCCTCAAAATACGAATACGAATACGAAACGAATCTTTTACGAACGAATACGAATATACAAACGAATGTTAACTTTAATATGAATATTAATTATAAATAAAAATTTACCCAGATTATTGGTGACCGCTTCTGCATAACTTCCATTTTTTGTTTAACAAATTCCATGTTTCAAACGAGCTGCAAATGGTGCATAATATATGCATTATATAGCATAAAATAAGAGATCCTCTTGTGCAATCATATAATAAAATGGTAGAATGGAATAAACAGTGGAAGATTAAGATGATATACCACATCAGCTACAACTACGAGGGAGGACGAGGGAGGCACCTGCCTGTGGCTGCGAGGGAGGATGAGAGAAGTGAGGGAGGATGGCCGCCGCTGCGAGGGAGGGCGAGGGGGACGAGGGAGGTTGGCTGCGGCTGCAAGGGAGGGCGGGGAAGGTTGGTTGCAGATGCGTGGAGGGCATGGGAGGTGAGGGCAGCGGTTGCGCCAGAGGGCAGGGGAGGCGAGGGTGGTCGGCTATAACTGAGGGAGGACGGCGGGGGAGGCGAGGTCGTCAGGGGGAGGTGGGAAGGCGGAGGGCGCAGGGGGCGGAGGGTGCAAAGAGATGGAGGGTCGCATAGGACGGCGGGGAGCAGGGGAAGGCCGAGGGCGCATGGGCGGAGGGCGCAAGGGGAGGCGAGGTGGCAGAGGGAGGTGTAGGGAGCGGGAGGAGGCGAGGCGGTAGGGGGAGGCGGAGGGAACATGTGCGGAGGGCACGGGGGGAGGCAGAAGGCCACGAGGGGAGGCGAGGTGGCGTAGGGAGGTGTAGGACGCGAGGGGAGGCGAGGCGGCAGGGGGAGGCGGAGGGCGCTGGGGGAGGCAAGGGTGGCGGAGGAGGTGGAGGTCAGGGGAGGCGGGGGGCGGCGGCCTAGCGGGGAAGACAAAGGGCGTCGGGGGGTATAGGGTTGGGGGCATTGAGGGTATGGGAGGTGGGGGATGGTAACCCTAATATTATTTAAAATATTAAATATATACTACGAATATTCGTATTCGTAACCGTATCCGCATTTTTTTCGTATTCGTATTCGTATTCACATTCGTTAACTCAAGATTCGTATTCGTATTCGTATCTGCAAAAAATTCGTTTCGAATATTCGTATTCGTATTCGTATTCGCCTGTTTTAGAAAACGAATTTGTAGGGACGCAAACGGATGCGGTTATATTCGTATTCGTTCGTATTTATTGTATTCGTATTCGTATTCGTATGCGGATACGAATACGAATTCGTATTTATTGTATTCGAATACAGAGGTGGCTGCGACTCGTGGGCATGGTCAGTCGTATTCCTTGCATTCATTATAAAAAAATGAACCATCCTTTTGAGAAATGTTGGGCCAAATAGGGATGTCACCACAAGCTCACACGAAATTTGATTATGATAGCACATCGACTAAGGCACCTGCACAAGACTTTATTAGACTAGCTGTCCAACTTTTAGCATCTGAGTATCCACGCATGATGGAGATGTTACAACGATCTGATGCTACATCCAGCGAGACCACTTGTACTGCTCATCTAGCCACTCCATCAAGTATCATTGCCAATACTACAAATGATGCTCCTACATGAATCAGCAACTGTGGGGCATCCATTTATCTAACAGGAGAAGGCAGTCTATTGACCTCCTCTCAACCTTATTCTACTGTGAAGTCGGTTAGAGTGGCTAATGGGGCTCATTCACCAGTTACCTCTGTTGAGATTATGGAATTCTCTTCTAGACTCCATCTTACAAGGGTTTACTATGGCCTAGATTCCCCTTTAACTCATTGTTTGTTCATAAGTTGTGTATCGAACCACATTGTCATCCAACTTTTGATGAGCCATTTTGTTATTTTCAAGACGATATAAACGATGCAGATTTTTGGTGGGGGCATGAAAGGAATGGACTCTATTATCTTGACATTCCTGCAGACTCTTCCTTTACTGATGTTGTGTCAATTTCTTCCGATCCACTTTTTTGGAATCTTCGCCTTGGTCATCCATCTGCTAAAGCTCTCTCCATGATGTTCCATGAACTTTCTTCACTGAAGACGATTGAATGCGAGGCACATCAGTTCAGAAAATATTATATGAAGTCTTTTCCTGCTAGAGTTGAGCCTCACCGTTCTATTCCTTCACTTTGGTTCATAGTAACATATGGGGACCTTATCTGGTCTGCGACATCGGTGGTCATATGTTGTCTTTGTCGATGATCATAGCAGATGTTCTTGGGTCTATCCAATACAAGAGAGATCAAAGATTAATAAATTTGTTAAATCTTCAGGTCGTTAAGATTGCATTCTCTACTTGTATTCAGTTTTTGAGAATTGATAACATGCTTGAATTCATTCAACATGAACTAGTGTGCTTTTTTGAATCTCAGGGTACTAACCATCAAACTTCATGTGCTTATACCTCTCAACAAAATGGAGTTACTGAGAGGAAACTTGGTCACCTTCTAGATAATGCCAGGTTTCTTCTCTTACATGAAGGTTCCTAAGACTTATTGGGGGGATGCCATTCTTACCGCAGTCCACCTTATAAACAGTGTACCTTCATCCACTGTTTTTGAAATCGGACCGGACCGGCCGATTCGACCGGTGAACCGAGCCTGGACCGGTCCGATTAACCGGTTTTGCCGGTTCGGTTTGATTGTTCAAATTTTAGTTAACCCGCCCGGTTCAACCTATTTTTTTGACCCGGTTTAACCATGTTCAACCGAAGTTGAACCGCATTTAATTTTTAAATTATTTAAAAATATTGTTGATAGTGGGAGTTGAACCCATGACCTTTAGTTACATATTTCACACTTCCAACCAACTACACTAACACAACTTTTTACATATGTTGGGTTTTAAAAATAATTAAACTATTATCATGTTATAGAGCATCTACTCCAAATAATATATATATATATGATATGTATGATATTTGATGGTGTATAAGAAAAATACTTTATGTATAATGTGAAATATATACATTATCTATGTATTTTATATATATCTCAAGTATATTAAGTGTATATTATATATATTATTTCATTTCGGTTTGATTAGCCGGTTCAACCACTTTTTTTTCACCGGTCCGGTTTAATCCGGTTTTAAATAATGATGACATCATCATCCGCTTGAACCGGTTTGATTACATGGTTCGACCTGATCTGACCATTTCAACAAGGTTTCCGGTTCGATGTCCGGTTCGGTTTCAAAAACCTTGCATTCATCTGTCCTATAGAGAATTACTCTATTTTTGTTACTTTACCATGACGAGACACCTTTTCTCTTACCTTTGCATATTTTTTGGTGCACAGTTTTGTTCATAATTTTCATACTGCAGATAAACTATATGCCATGCAATCAAATGTGTTTTTCTAAGTACTCTTGGATCCATAAGGGGCAAAGATGATATGATCCTGTGGGACATCGTTATTATGTCTCGGTTGACGTCACCGTTTTCGAACATACTAGATTCTTCACACAGTCAGTCAGTGGCATACCCTTAGAGTTACCACCACCACCTATTATCTGTAAGAGAAATAATGACGGTAACAATAAATTTATTCCTCTATCTATTCCTTTTTACAGGAAAATATACCTCTTCTTCGAATGCCCCTCCCACTGCTTGTTTAGGTGCTCCACCAGATCTCCCTATAGCTCCGCGGTGAACTAAGAGGTAATATACTATCCACCCTATCTCTTTTACTTCCACTGCTAGTCTTCTAGTGGTGATAAACACTTTACAGATGCCATAATGGCGATGACTATTCCTCATGATCATATTGATGCAATGCATGACCATGGTTAGAAGATGGCCATGGATGATGAGATGGATGCTCTTACATCCAGAGGGACATGGGATCTACTGCCTTCCTACATGGGTGAAAACGATTGCATGTAGATGTGTTTTCACGACGAAACAATATCCTGATGGCACAATTGACAGGTTGAAAGTTCGATTGGTGGCAAAGGCTTTACTGAGACATATGGCATGTATTATTTTGAGATTTTCTCGTCGGTGTCTAGATTAGGTTCTATTTGTATTATCCTATCTGTTCTAGTCAACAACAATTAGCCTATATTCCAACTTGATGTGAAAATTGCCTTCATGTATAGTAATCCGAGGAAGAGGTGTATATGATGCTTCATTGACATCTACGGCCTGAAGCAAAGTCCACGGGCTTGGTTTGACATGCTCACTACTGAGATTGTCCCTCTTGGGTTCCAAAGGATGATATCAGATCACTCCGTCTTTGTGAGACGACGGGTCATTGGGATTGTGATATTGACTATTTATGTTGATGACATGGTGATAACCGATGATGACAAAGCAAGAATTGCATAGACCAAGGCCTTCCTCCAGAAGGTGTTTGTAACCAAGGACCTTATTCAAATACGCTACTTCTTGGGTGTAGAGGCTATCCGTACAACAGAAGGGCTATATTTGTCAGATAGGTAATATTGCATGAATATTCTTACAAAGGTAGGTTTGTTTGGATGCAAACCATCAGGTATCCCAATAGAGGCATAGAAGTGTACCACTTCTCTTGATCCTACATTTAAGGATCCTACCTGATACATAAGTCTAGCAGGTAAAATACTTTACGTCGTTGTCACTAAGCATGATATATCATATGTTGACAGTAAGGCAAGCCAACATATGGACAGACCGTGCTACAATCATTGGCAGGAAGTTCTTCTGATATTCTGTTATCTAAAAGAGTCTCCTGGATGTCGTCCTTTCTACAGAGCCAATGGCCACACAAACATTACCGCTTTTGCTGATGCAGACTATGCTAGCTCTCCTAATGACAGACGATCAGCTGTCGAGTATACTGCTTTGGTGGAGGAAATCTTGTTACCTGGCATAACAAGAAGCAAATTGTTGTATCTAGGGCAAGTGTTGAAGCAAAATATAGGGCAATGGCTCAACTCACATGTGAGATTACTTGGCTTACATCTTTCTTGGTAGAAATTGGTCTTCCTATAGCTACTCCAGTTCCTTTGCATCGCGACAACAAATATGCCACATATATTGCCACCAAACCATTTTTTCATAAAAGAAACAAACATATTGAAGTTAACAACCATTTCATACGTGATGTTGTACGTCAAGGGAAGATTTGTACTCTATATATATCTATCGACCCTCAACTTTCATCATCAAAAAGGCACTGCCCAAGAGACGTACTTCTGAACTTATATCCAAGTTGGGCATGACCGACATATATGCTCCAACTTGAGGGAGAGTGTTAGAGTTATTGTTATTATTCTATTTTATTATATCATGTAACTTATCAAGGGTATTTTTGTAATTATTCTATTTTTGGTTCCCTAAGGTTTCAAACAATATAAGAAGCCCTAGGCCCTATGCAATAAACTAGTCATTCACACTCATTTTATCTCTCCATAGTAAGAATGCCCAAATGAATCTCCAGTCAACACAGTTAAGGCCTTCGAACAATCCACCTTCCACATAGGACCCCCTTCGTCTTCTTTATTCACCACTCACAACTATCTCAAATGCCAAGTCAACTCCAATCATGTGACGACTTGGGATAAAAGCCATCTGAGCTAGATAAATAATAGAGTCAAATACTTCTTTCAACCTATTGGTCAATACCTTTGCCACAATGAGATAAATAACAATGAATAATAAAATAGGACACAACTCCTCCGTACATCTCACCAAATCCTTCTTTGGCAAAATGAACAAAAGGGAGTGGTTCAACCGCTTGAAACCGTTGTTCGTCTGATGCAGTTCCTCCACCATATTTAAAGCCTCCTTACCCACCAAGTCCCAAAAATCACTGAAAAAGAAGATTGAGCTCTTTACCTTCGAAAGCAAGAAAGGTCTCTGATGAAACTCGATTTCATCATCTTTATTTGCATTTTTTAACCCCCTTGCTTAAATGTATGTCAATAAAAACCAGACAAAGTCTTGTAATTATCAGAGTCATTGATTTTATTAAAATTACAAAAAAATATCAAAATTAAAAATTGTGGTATTTTTATCCTTAAAAATACCCTCAAAAATATTTTGTCTTTAAATGACCTCATATCCGTTTTTGATCAAATGAAACTTGTAGATCTCGTCAAGATCTACAACTTTCATGTTCTGAGTTTTCTCAAATTCGGCTATTTGCTCCTGCATACCTCACAATCTTTCTCTGAATAATCTAATTGGGCCATGTGGCTCATTCTGGTTGAGCCATGTGGCCGCATCTCCTCGCGCCATGCCACCCGCGCCCAGCCGCCGTCGGATGAAGGCTTGGGAGCCTTAATCACCACCGTCCATTCCGCATTCATTATTAGCCATCCGATCAAGCTCCTGACTTCATCACGGCCTTTCATCACCGCCTTTCCCTCCTTGCGCCACGTGGCGCCTTCTACGTTGTTTGATCTCATCCAGTAGATGCCATCTTGGCCGCTCGTTCTCGTCCCCTTTCCTAACCCTCCGATCTCTCTCCTGATATGATCTGGGTCGCCCGCCTCAGCCGCGCGCACGACACTTCACGCGGCGCACCCATTCACCCTCCGATCCAGCCGCCTTAGACCTCATCTCGACCACTCGTTAGCGCTCATTTGTCAGCCGTTGGATCTCAAGATCCAACAGCCAGAGCTTCATCTTCTACCTCGCGGCTGGCCCTCTCTCCCATGTTCGCCATCTTGCGAACCTCCTTCCCCCTTTCGTTTTTGACCGCATCTCCATCCACCATCTCCACTACCCGAAGGCCCACGACCTTCCCCCATCATCCCTTATCCTCGCGGACCATCACTCCAACCATGTCAACCTCTCCACTATTCCATAACCCTCGGTCAAACCACGTCCTCCACTCATCAGAACTGCCATCCCCACCTTCAAATATGTCGTCTCCGCCCCACTTCAAGCCTGTCCACCTGCACGAGGGGCGAGGCTCAGCCCTCCACCATCTCCCTGTGACAGAGGGAGATGGTAGGATCGAGCGAAGACGACCTACGTCTTCGGTGTCGACCCGCCGACCTCCATGGCGACGTCGCTACGCTTCTAGCCCGCTCGAGCTGCCCCAAATGGCTGACGGGGTCCAGCGAAAACCCGGGGATCTTCTCGAACCCCAAACCCAAGCCACCACCTTCATCTCCGACCAGGTAAGTATCTCGACTTCTTCCTTTGCTTAATTAATTAGGAATTCTCGGATACCTTCGCCCCTCATTGATCACTCCTCGAGCTCCGCCTCACATCCCCCTTCCTCGCGCTCACTTCCGATGACTCTCTCTCTCCTCACACCCCCAGATCACCTGCAACCCACTTCTCCGCCGTGTACGGTGGAGAAGCTCCGAGCTGCCGCCTTCTCCGCTCACATAGCTCTCCACTCCACTCACCTTCATGTCCCTACGCTTCGGATAAGGCCCTAACGTTGTAGGTAATCTACATGATTGAACGATCGGAGGGTTCGCCGGAGTGGTCTTGGCGAGCGCCATCTCCACTATTGGAGCGATGAGAGCCTTCTCCACGCATAGCAGCAGCTCGACCAGACGTCAGCTCCATCGCCAACCAGTCAAGACCAGCCGATGAGCTCCATCGACGTCAGAGGTGAGCGGCGGAGCTGGGACCACTTCGCCGGAGTCCTGGTTCCGCCGCCCGCTGGAGCTGAGAAAGAAAGCACAGGTATCGTTGGATGCTCCCTTCCGGAGTTCATCCAACGACACAGAAGCATCCACGTCGACATAAAGCACAGACTCCAGCTACCGTTGGATCCTCAAAATCCAATGGTCCACTGACGTCCACGTGTCATCGCCAGGGTCTCTCCGAGCCTAGATGTCCAGAGCTATAGGCTTGGATTCTCCAAGCCTGTACCGAGCTTCCCTGGTGCTTCGTGCTACTCCAAGCCTGCATCTAGCCAAAGCTAGCTTCCGAACCTATTCCGAGCCTTGTCGAAGCTGCCCCGAGCCTCCGTCGAAACTGGATCTTCACCGAGCCTGGATTGCACGTGCAGATCACGTGCCATCTGGGTAAATTGCAGGGAGGCCCACGTACGTCTTCAATTTTGCAAACAAAGCCTGGAATCACGCGTCATCCACACGCGCCTGGAATTATTTGCATTTGTACCCTTGCGGGTTTTAATAATTGTAAATATGCCCCCACGCGTGTGGAATAATTACAGGGAAGGCTCGCGCTTATTTTTTATTGCATTTTAGTCCTTCCCAGGGACCTATTTGTAGTTATCTTTCATGTTTTCTTACAGTTATGCCCTTGTCTTCTTTCATGCATATCTTGAGCATCATATCTATGATTAAGTTGATTTCAGTTTCGGTTTAAAGCTTGTTTGACAAACTTTTTAATGGCTTATTTTGTTTCCTGTTTTGGCATTGTTATCTTGATGTATTACTTTAAATAGCTCAGGTGTCTTCGATGCAGTACATACAAACCTTGCCTAATGTATCAAATAAGTTACCTCCTGATTCAAGTTTGAAATTAACGAAGGTTTCAAATTGCTCATGATTTTACCTAGGGCATGTTCGCATTGCATTTCTCGCATATATTTGCAAGATTAAAAATTAAATAATAAAAAAGCATAGATTCATGTTTATTTAATGCATTGTCTTGTCTTCATGCATTGTTTGACCTATTATTCTCTAACTCAACACTTAAAGAAATCATTAAAAATCTGAATATCACGAGAGAGGCTCGTGTCCCTGAGTTCGACCTTGGTTACTTACCAAGTAAAATATAAAATACGACCGTCTGATTTCATTGATATATCCAAATTAGATGGTCTTTGATAAACTGAATCCAGCCCGACTACGACGAACTTAAGTGCTAATTCAACACTCTTAAAGGGCCGAATTTCGCGGCTTATCAGTCTCATCAATTCCTCAAATTGCAAGTCACTTAAATGCAAGACATCTCTTCATACACATCTACATCTGGCACCACTAGTAGGCATATGCCACTTGAGCCCAAGGTAATGATGTCTCAACGAATCACCAATGGCATGATCACCGACCAATTTCTCCCCGTCCACCTAAATCGCGTGAATTGGATTGTGCCTTCTACGACCTTTGGCCACTACATGGAAGAATATTGTGTTCGTGTCTCCCTCTTTCATCAAATTGTGTTTTGAACACTGCATCCATTTGGTCTCCTTCTTCCTCTTTTCCTCTAGAAGGATATTTTTTCTTGCATCTCTTTGCCTTCTCTTCCTCCTGCATCTCCCTAGAATCCTCTAAAGCTGGTTAAGACAAATTTTAAAGTAATACATCTAGAATCAGGAGGTAACTTATTTGATACATTAGGCAAGGTCTGTATATACTGCATAGAAGTTTAAGCAAGGTTTGTATGTACTGCATAGAATGGCAAACATCCTCTGCTGGCCTCTGAACTTAGGGAACTCCCTCCTATACCAAATAAGCATAATGTTGCGCGCAACTCTAATTTTCTTTGCCATTCTTCTAGATGTAGACCCCGCTACCTTCTATACCTTCCAACACCTTATGACCTTCTCCCGAAAACCCTCCTCTTGCCTTGTTTGAGCATAGGCCATCACCCGAATCTTAAGGGTTGTCAATGAAGCATCCCAAAAAACCCAAAAAATAGGATTAAGAGAAACTCAAAGCAAAAAGAAAAAACATCGAAGTTTCAATTTTAGAAAAGAGATATCTATAAAGTTTAAGTCTTTTTACAAAGTGTCAAACGATGGCAAAGACATATTGTAACATGTCCACCAACCCCTCAAACCAAAATGCACTCACATGTATCTCTGTCATCATAATCTTGTCTATTTCGAAAAATGTTTTCTTTTTAGCAATGTCTTTTTGGAAAGAGCTTCTTTTTAGCCATGTTGCTGAAGGAAGCTACTTGTATATTATGATGTTAGACCTAAAGGCGATGATCCCAAACGTGCGCATTGTCTTCCAACAAACTATACAATTAAGAATTATTTTTTTTGAGTAAAAGCACGGGGGAGCCCTCCCGAGTCGGGAGTCACCACACCAAAGCATTCATTAATAAAGTATAGGGTACATCAGTTTGATAACCAGAAATAGTACAAAACATTACAGTGGGCTACGACATTCTCAGAGTAAAACCGTTGCCCCTTGAAAAGTGTATCATTCCTACCAAGCCAAATAGCCCACGGTGCGGCAAAAGGCTTGGAGACATCATCGGAAGACCCTTGGCCGACCCGACGAATCGACCTCCAAAACTGATCAACATCAAAGGCCCGGACCCACTTGAGCCCCAATGACTCCCAAACCTCTGCGGAAGACCTGCAACCAAAGAAGATGTGATCCACATCCTCCAACTCATCCTCGCATCTGTCACACTTTAGATCCGTCCCACCCAGCAGTCTGCCTCTTCTCACTTTGTCACAAATACGACCTCTCCTCATACACCAAAGGAAGACCTTAACCCGCGTAGGAATTTTAGCTGCCCAAATCATCTTCACGTCAGCACACAGCTCTTCATCACGCTCCACCAAAGCCGCAGTAACCTTCCGATAGGCCGCCTTCACCGAGAACTTACCACCAGTCCACTCAAAACGGTCCGGGTCCCCCGACAGCTCCCCGGCAGGGGGAATCTCAGACAACATCCTCAAAAACTCCTCCAACCTCTGATTCGAGAGATCCGCAAGGAACTTCGGCACCCACGTCCCAGCTTCGACGACCTCCGCCACCCGCACTCCCCTATCAACGGCCAACGCCATCAACCGAGGGAAGCGGGAGGCCAGGGCCCCATCCCCCGTCCAGTCATCCAGCCAAAACGGAAACGGAGCCCATCCCCCAAAACCGGCCTCAGAAGCGGCCGTAGCACCGGAAGTATGGCACGGATCCCACTCCACAAGGAAGACTCATGACGCTTCCTCTCTGCCACCAACTCCCCAGTAACACCATATAACTTTCTCAGCAGCTGCAATACCGGCGAATCGGACGAACCCCAAATGCGCACCACCCACTTGGCTAACAGAGCTTTGTTCATAGATTCCACGTCCCTAACGCCAAAGCCCCCCTCTGCAACAGGAACAGCCAGGTCCTTCCAAGCCACCAGGTGCAACCCCCTCTTTGCATGTCTTCCATCAGACCAGAAAAGGATCTCATCAAGGTCTCAATCCTCCTTCTAACACCAACAGGCATTAATCTCGTCGAAAAGAAAAAAGTCGGGATGGCCGAAAGAACATGCTTCAACAATATAAGCTTCTCACCCTTGGACAGAGTGACAGCCTTCCAACCTTCCAGCCGCTCCTCCATTCTGCGCAGTACACAATCCCAATCGAACTTCCTCAGCCTGCCCTCAACCAGAGGCAATCCCAGATAGGTTATCGGCAGTCTCCCCAAGGGGCATCCTGCCCACTCCGCCAGCCTGATGCTCTCCTCGCCACCCAAACCCATTGGAACAAGGACCAACTTCTGCCTGTTAATCTGCAACCCAGAGAGGCACCCAAAAACATCCACCAGCACAGCTGCATTGCGGTTCTGCTCCTCCGTCCCTCCCAGGAATATCAACATGTCATCCGCATATTGCAACACCGGGACTGAGATGTCCCCCATTCGGAAGCCCTCACACCAGTTTTCTTCCACTGCTCGCTCAAACAAAACCGCAAGACAATCTGCAACCAACACAAAAAGCAGGGGAGCAAGGGGGCAGCCCTGACGCACCCCTCTCTGCGGTTGGAACCATCCTCCCTCAGACCTCCCATTTACCAGCACCGAGCATGAGCTAGTGGTGACGCATCTCTTAACCCAAGCAATCCAATCTTCCGGGAAACCCCTTTTCTGCATAGCTAACCAAAGGAATCTCCAACTGACACAGTCATAAGCCTTGACGTAGTCAATCTTCCAAACTGCCCCTTTTTTTTGAGACCTCTTCCACTCACGACATATCTCCGAAGCGGTCACGATTCCATCCGCCATAGACCGACCCGGAATGAATGCGGATTGGGCTGGCAAAACCACAGAGGATAGGACCCCTCTAAGTCTGCTCGCCAACACCTTGGCGACAACAAGATAAATGCCATTGGAGATAGATATCGGCCTGTAGTCCCCCACCCCCACTGGGGTATCTTTCTTCGGCAACAAAAAAATCAAAGCCCTGTTAACTTTCTCAAAACCCATGTTGCCCCCCCTGAACTCAGTCAGAACCTCCAAGATGTCCCCCTTCAGCAGATCCCAGAACTCCCTGTAGAATGATATGGAGAAGCCATCCGGACCCGGAGCCCCGTCCGCATTCAGCTCCCAAACCGCCCTGCGCACCTCATCCTCCGTGAATTCGGCCACTAACAAATCAGCCTGGGCACCACTCAAGGGCCTCACCCCCATACCCGACCAACCCCAGCCATCTTCCACCAGCACCCTCCCCGAGGCACTCACAAAATGACCCCGCAAGGCGATCCCAATCTCCCTTTCGCCTGAAACTCTTTGGCCCCCTACCTCCATCTCATGCAAGAAGCTCCTTCTCCTCCTCCCGGATGCCACAGAATGGAAGAACCGCGTGTTGGCGTCCCCTTCCCTTAGCCACTTCTGCCTGGCCCTCTGCCGCCAATGAACCTCCTCTTTTCTGTTCTCCCGAAGCACAGTCTCTAGCCATGCTGCCCTCTCCTCCACCTCCTCCGGAGACAGCCCCCGATCATCATCAAGCCCGTCTAACCTGCTGATCCCAGCCTCTGCCTCTGCCCTGACTGTCCATCGCCTCATGGCGACATCCTTCCCATAACTCAACAGCAACCGCCTCAGTGACTCGAGCTTGGTCGCAAACCGCGACACTGCCGAGCCCGCCACCGCCACATTCCGCCAATGTTCGTGCACCATGTCCCGGAAACCATCCTCCAATAGCCACTTCTTCTCAAAGCGAAAGGAGAACCGAGCCAAGCGCTCCTCACCAGAAAACCATAGAACAGGAGTGTGATCAGATATAGTCCTCGGAAGAGCCCAAGCCCTCGCGAAAGGGAAGACCGCCCGGCCTCAACCGACATCAGGAATCTGTCGAGTCTGGACCTCGCCCTCGCGTTCCTCCAAGTGTACTTGCACCCAGTCGCATCCATAACAGACAATCCCAGAGACCGAACCACCTGCCTCATATCTGCTGATACAGGATCAGAGCCTCCGCTCCCCTCCGGCCTGTCGTCCGGTAGCAACGTGACATTGAAGTCGCCACAGATGATCCAAATACCGTCGCCAGCCTCAGGCCCAGCACTCTCCAGATCCCCAGCCAAGCTACCATCTTGCCGCCGACACGGGCCATAGACATTAGTAACGCACAGACAGATCCCATACGCCCTCCGCCGCAGCCGAACAGATAAAGTGAACTGGGAGGCGGACATCCCCAGCAAATCGAAAGAATCAGAGCGCCAACCGGAGAGCAACACCCCTGAAGCCCCAGCAGCCCCCTTGTCCGCCAACGAGAAACCCCCCCCCCTACTCATTTCCTGCCGCAACTAGTCATCCAAAGACTGCAACTTAGTCTCCTGAAGCAAGAAAATATCTGCATCAGCCTCTCTCAGCAGATTCTGCACCCCGAGCCTCTTTTCGGGCCGGCCCAGGCCCCTCACATTCAATGATAGTAGCTTCATCTGGCGACCAAAGCTTCCCTCTTCCTCAGGGGAATAACCCCCAAGCGTCGTGCCATGTCCCTGTCGAGAGCCGCAAAATGGTTCCGCACCACCAACGGGCTGGCCGCCCTCACGCTCACAACCTCAGCATCTGCCCCCGATGCCAGAGATGCCCTTAGAGCAGCCCTCGCCTCCTTCTCGGCCCTCCTCCGCTCCCCTCTCCCCCTTTCATACGCCACACCAAAACGCCACGGCATCTCCCCGCCCAAAAGCTGCAAAGATCCTCCCACCTGCCCCACCCCAGCCGGATCGGCCCCACCCCCAGCTGGAACCTCCCCACCCAACGCACCCTCAGACGACCCAGCCACCCCAACCACAGCAGCTACCCCTTCCAGCTGAAAATCCCGTCCCCACGAAACAGTAGCCCACTCCCCCATAGATACGTCCACCCGCGGAGAGGTCGCAGCTCCCCCCCTCCCCGAAACGGCGCCCAAAGCAACCCCCTCCACCCTCGGGCCAAAACCCCCTCCTCAACCTCCTCCACCAGACAAGCAGCCGATGCTGACCGAGCCCTACCCCCTCCCAGAGCCTCCCCCCCGCCAGCAGACCGCGCCGAAGCCGCCAGAAACCAAGGCAAAGAAACAGCCGCCAACCTCGGAAACTCCACCGCCGAAATGGAACCGAACCGAAGACCCTCCCCCGAGGCATGGGCCACACTCGGAAGCCGCCCCCCACCGAAAGCCGCTCCTCCTCTGGCCGTCAAACCCCCACCTTCGCATCAGATCGCTGCTCCACCTCACCATCCACCACCACCACCCTCGGCCACCGGGACCTCCTTCTTGCGGCACCCAGCAGCCAGAATAGCCGCCCGCACATCTGCAGCCACCAGCTCAAGAAGAAGCCGCCTACCAGCCAGTCGAACCTCCCACCAACCCATCTTCTCAGCACCAACCGGCCTCACCCGAAGGAACACCTCCAAAGGCTGCCCGAGTTGACACCCCGAACTCTCGACTGAGACAACCACGATAACGCCACGCAGCAGCTCTGAAATGCGCTCCCTCGTCCTCACCCCCATCGGAAGCCCCCTGACAACGATCCTCTCCACGCTGCCAGGCTGCACGGCAACATCACAGTCCCTCGACCTCCACCACCTCAACTGCAAGCACCCAGATACCGGCCCATGCAACAACCTCCGGCTCTCATACTCGCGGAGGCCCCTCGCCACCGCCCTCCACGGAGAGAGCCGAGCCACATCGCCCTTAAAAGAAGCCTTGGACACGAGGATCACGTCCGAAGTCGCCAAAAACAGCGCCCCCTCTCCCCCACCCTCGCCAACCAGCACATCTGCACCCGTATCCGCCTTCGGGCAGCACCTCCGAGAATGACCGAAACCCCGGCAAGAGAAGCAACGCACAGGCTCCCTACACGCCTGCACCCAATGATCCAGCCCACCGCACCGAAAACAGCCGCGTCCGAAGGGGGGGACCTTCGGCGGCCCACGCCTACTCCCAGAGGCAGCAAACCTCCCCCTGCGACGCCCAACCACCAGCTACCAACCCTGGGACGCACCACAGCCCTCGCTCGCGCCCTTTTCGTAAAACAAGCCACCAGACCTTCCCCCTAACTTCTGCTCCCATCTGCGAACCTGGCAGCCAGGCGCGGAAGCACCGATCGCAGCCTGCACTGCACGCACGTCACCACCGAAAGGCCCCATCTCCCAGCTCGCGCGACGCTTCCAGCCAGCCTGCACGCCCGCGACATTAGCAAGAGCGAAGAAGCCCTTAGCCCTAGCCCCCTTGTTGGCGTCCTGAATCAGATCGGAGAAGCCCCTAGCCCCTGATGGCGCCCTGAGAGGAACCGCGTCGCCTGTAAACTTGGCGAACGAACTTGCACTGGGCGAAGCAGGAGTCGCGTCGCTCGAAGACGTCAACGCCAACGCCCTGAGGGGAACCGCGTCGCCCGACACCACGAAGCCCACACTCGCGTGGCCCGAACTCGCACTGAGCGAAGGAAGAATCGCGTCGGAAGCCCTCGTCACGATGGAGGAGGGGAGCGCGTCGCACCCCGTTCGCCCTAACATGAGGGGAGCCGCCATCGACAATTAAGAATATTTTGAATGGTACAGACCTTCCTGGAATTGGAAATGAGGCCATTGAAAGATAGTTTTTTGTTTCCAACTGTTAGTTAATTGTCCATGCGATAAGCATCGAAAGATGGACTTAGATGATTAATGAAGTCATCTTCCAACTTCCACTCAGCTCAAATGGTTAAACCCACAATATAAGTGGATGGTTAAGTCAAACAGTGAAAGCGATGGGAAAGAACACATGAAAAATGCATTATAAGAATCCAAGTTCTTAATTTGTCTTCATTGTTCCACTAGGTGTAAAAACAAAAACATAATAATAAACAAACCAGGTATAGATGTACACAATATAGTCACTCCAAAGCCAAAATTCAGGACAATAATTGCAAGACATGCCACAACAAACCAATACGCATCGTATGCAGGATGGAAATTATTGAGAGAGCATGCATACCAGATAAGGGCACAACACTCAATGATCATGGCAAATAATGTCAGGACCTTATTATGGATCTGCACAAGGAATATGAACCATTAGACTGTTGTTCACTTATCTAAAATTTGTAATTGATGAAGAAAACTAATTTAACTATTTTAAGAGCATACCACAAGAGCACAAACGAGAGCAACAACAACACTCCCCACATATATAATTGTCGCATATATGCGGACAGAATCAAACATCATCCTTGCTTGTTGTCGTGGTCCAATAAGGAAGACTGTGCTGCCATTAAGAGAAAATTCAAATTAAGGATGCATATACACATAGATACAAAGTAAATAATACAGTAAATTGTTATAAAGGAATAAATAGATGATTCAAACCAAGAAATAGCTTTTTAAATCTTCAAAATATTCCTAAATACAGGAAGCTTATCAAAATATGTAAACTTACATTTGCTACAAAATATTTCTTTCTTCATACTAATTCCAAGTTCCTGATTTATAGCTGTTATATCCATTATTCAGGGCATAAATTAAGTGTCTTTGATCCCTAGCTTCAGAAGGGAATACCCGTTTTCGAGTCTCATGGAGCGTATTATCATGTGAGACCACTTGCAGTGCTAACAGGGCAACTGCAAGAACTTATGTGGAGAAATGAGGTTGTGCTTGAGTTTGCAACTGCAAAAACTTGTGTGGAAATTGTGATTCACTAGACTACAAACAGGGCAGCTGGGAATGAGAGAAGTAATTCTTTGTAATATCCCCATGCCATACTAACTTTCTCTTGATAAAAAAAGTATGGATGACCATCATCCTTTGGCCTTAAAATGGGATGTGTATTATCTTGGGTGATCCATTAGTAGTCTCCAGGAAGAATAAAGGTCATGATTATAAAAATCAAGACCCTCGGAAGTTTTTGAAATCACATCAAGTTTCAATTCTGGGGAAAGTATAGATGTCGATGTTAGATGTTTATCTGAAGGTAACAGTATTACGAGGGACCTGCTGACCCCATGTAATAGTGGGAGACAGTTACCATCAATATCACATGGTGCCATCATAATTGTAACATGAATTGTAAGCAAGATTGCAGAAAGCGGTAGTCGGTACTCGGTCGGTAGGGTCACTGACTAAGGATTAATCGGCAGTCGGGTGACTAATCGGATTTAGTTGGCTATTAGTCGGTTTTGAATTTTTTATTTATTTTAAATATATAAATCAATTTTTATACACATATTCTTATGTATTTGTATTGATTTGTATATTTTCTATAATATCATAATGAAATAAAAGAAGTAATTGTCTTTAAATATAACATTATACATATTAGAATAAGTTTGCTTTAAAAAAATCAAAAAACTAAAAACTTAAAAAATCTCTATGTAAAAGTCAGCCTTGTAGTCGGGCGACTAGGCGGACTAGTCGGCCCAATTAGTCGGGTTGACCAACCAAGGGCCGACTAGGCCTAGTTGAGTCAGCTACCCCACCTACTCGACTAGTCGGGCCGATTAATCGGCCTAGTCGATCGACTTTTACAACGGTGATTGTAAGATAAATCCTCTCATAAGGACAATCTTGTTAGGATTACGCGAATTTTTAGGACTCTGTAATATATCCCTTTGAAAGCTCTTCTCTCCACTGTCATTTCCTAAAAAGAGGCCACATTTTTCTGTAGAAATAAATCAAGGAAAACTCCATACTTTTTCTCTTTCCTCTCGTTGATGCCAACACCAACTTTAGGGCTTGGTTCCATCCACCACTGCCAACTCAAGCTCAGGAGCTCCAGTATCCCCACCTCCATCCCAACTAGTAGGTAAGTGGGTATCGTCAACACCTTCCCTCGACATCCTACACCTCTAACTCCTTTTCACCGGCCACCTCCAACCAAGTCATAATGATAGCCTCCCATAGGACCACATCCTCGAGTCAGACCCTTTCAACTAACATCATTTTCTCACTTAACTCAGCTCTTGGGAAACAACAGGTACACCAGGGCTTGACAATGCCATAGCTTTCTTCTTCTTGTGACAAGTCATGCACCAGGTCTATTGCCTTGCAATATTCAACCAACCACAAAAGAGAAGCCTGCCACAACTTTACTTCGACCTTCCCGGGGACCACGAATGCCCCCCTGTTACTCACTCCTCAAGATGTTAGCCACAACATGTCAAATCTAAGCTCCTCAAGATGTTAGCCCCAACATGTCAAAGCTAAGCTCCTGCAACAAATCCTATCTACTAACGCGGGCTACCGAAGCAAAGCCTCTAAACAAAATATGGCTCGAGTTCAGATGGTTGTGTAAGGGGTGGGTGCGACCCAAGATTCACTACAACGCCCATACATGGGTCTCAAATTCGATCCAAGCCGCCAGCCTACACATTCCCTTATAAATTAGTAAAGCCTGAAAGTATCCGACAAAATAGCTGAATCTACTTGGCCTCGAAAGCCTGCCAAATTCTAAAATCTGTTGGCCCACTCATGTCTTCCAACCACAATTGTTCATGTAAGACTTGCAACGTGTAGGCAATCTTGCAACCGTCCCATGTTTTTAAGCCATCAACACATGCTAGCAAATAAAGTGGTAAAGTGTTAGAACCCTCGCAGGCCCCACGTTGGAAACCCCTTAGCATCCAATCCATCTCTTCCTCTAATATAGGAAGCATCAATGTTCTTACCCCGAAAGACAACATGAAACCATGATAGGAGAGTTCCAATGTTGAAGCCTATATTCATCCAAAGCACTCTATCATCACCGGACACCAAATTGCCTCAAAATACACTGGACACCAAAAGTTTCAAACACCCACGAAAACCTAGACGACGCTACCCATCTCCATCAAGGGGATGGACCGTGATCCAAAAGGATCACTTACCCCACCTTCAACACATCGTCATTGACAACATCTGGCTCAAGTTTTCATCATACCCAGCTAAACTTCCGATGGCTTGCACTGCGCGAGCTACTAGATACCAAGTTGCCAACAAATCTCAATACCTGATGACAGTCTAATGATGCGAGGGCTAAAGTGACCAAGCTCTATGGAGAACGAGAGAGAAACACAAATGAATTAAATTATTCAAGAGGTCTAGGAGTTCTCATATGCCATAACTCTAAAGCACTCATAAACAGGAAATTACATAAAGAGTCCCGAGAGGGGTTACAACTAAATAAGATGAAACATAAAACTGTCTCTAACACTCCCCCCTTAAGTTGGATCATATCTATCAATCATGCCCAACTTGGAGATTATCCACGAGAGACGCTTCTTTGGTAGAACCTTCGTGAATGTGTCTGCAAGCTAAAAGTATGTTGAGATGTGTGGAGTAGTAATCTTCCCTCCTTGTACAACATCACGAACAAAGTGACAGACAATCTCTATATGCTTGGTCCGCTCGTGAAACACTGGATTCGTAGTAATGCAAGTAGCAGATTTGTTGTCACAATATGGAGGAACATGAGTAGTGACAATGTGGAGGTGAAAGAATGAAATTGCATTATTGAGAGGCCCTAGAGTTCTATATAGGAGAGAAACTTGTTGGGCAAATTACAAGAAGAAGATAAAGAAATAGAAAATACATAAACAATATAAAAGATAACTAATATGTCAACACTCCCCCTCAAGCTGGAGCATAGACATCAATCGGGCTCAGCTTAGAGCAGCATCTCTGGTAAGGCCCTCTACCTAAGGCCTTAGTACGTACATCTATTGTCTGGTCTCCAAAGCTGGCGTGAGTGGTGGCGATGAGAATCTTATATATCATATCACGAGTGTAGTGATAATCCAACTTTATGTGCTAGGTTCTCTCATGTAAGGCAGGGTTGTTTGCAATGAAAAGAGCAGCCTGGTTGTCGCATTGGAGGTGCATGGGGAGAGGCACCTCAATAGTCAAGTCAGTAAGGACAGACAGATCTGACCCATATCATTTTTGTGCTAGCATGTGCCATGGCCATGTATTCTGACTCAACACTAGATTTGGAAACCATATTCTGCTTCTTGCTCTTCCACGACAACGGAGAATTTCCCATGAACATTACGAAGCCTGAAGTAGACTTCCTATTCTTGGGACACCCAGCATAATCTGCATTTGCACATGCTGTAACTGAAAGGGATGTATCTGTTGAATAAAAGTCCAATGCCATGTGATGCCTTCAAATACTTCAGAATCATATGGACTGCATCCATATGTGTCTATCTGGGCTGCTCCATAAACTACCTCACTTTGCTCACGACAAAAGATATATCTGGCCCGGTAATGTCACATACATGAGCTTGCTAACAAGCTTCTTGTACCTCCTCTTGTAGACCTCCTCAGTATCATCATCGTAGAGCTTCATGCTCGGGTCCATAAGAGTAGTTGTAAGTCTGCAATCTGTTAGGAATGTCTCTGAAAGATCTGTAACGTACTTCTTTTGGGTCGATACAAGACCTTGCTGGTTCCTAGCGAACTCGAGTCCAAGGAAGTAGCGTGAACTACCAAGGTCCTTGGTCACAAACTGCCAACCTAGGTAATCCTTGGCAACCTAAATGCCATGCTTGTCATCCCTTGTAACAATGTTATCATCAACATAGACAAGAGTGACAATTGTATCTCTCTCAGTCCTGCGCACAAACAAAGAGTGATCAACAGTTGATCGCACAAACCCCCGTTTCTCTATCAAGTCTGAGAGCTTCTAGAACCATGTCCTTGGACTCTGCCTAAGGCCATAAATAGCCGTGTGTAGCATGTAAACCTTTTGACACTCCCCCTCAGCAACGAACCCAAGTGGTTGATGCATGTAGACCTCCTCTTGTAGATCACCATATAGAAAAGCATTCTTCACATTAAGCTGGTAGAGGGCCCAATCTTGTGTCACAACAACAGATAGAAGAATATGTAGAGTAGAATATCTAGCAACTGGAGAAAAAGTATCATGATAGTCCATCCCATATGTCTAGGTGAACCCACGTGCCACAAGTCTTCCCTTGTAGCGATCTACACTGCCATCTGTACGGTACTTCACAGTGAACACCCACTTACACCCAACAACGATGCGCCAACTGGAGCAGAAAAAAGGCTCCAAGTGTCATGCGAATGTAGCGCGACCATCTCCTCCTCCATGACTAAAGGCCACCGATTGTCCTGAATAGCCTCCTGATATGTCCATGGTATCTTCACGGGTGATAGTACCAAGGTAAACCTCCTGAAATCCTCTTAAAGACTGCTCAAGGAAATATGTGCTGCAAGAGGATATGTAGCACACGTATGTCTTTGCTTTCGCAGAGCAATCAACACATCAAGATCATCTGCCATGTCCTGAACCTGTAAGTTTCCCTCCTGAGAGGGTACCTGCTCATCCTGTACACAAGCAACTCAGTAGTGCCATCAGTAGAAATAATGTGTTCATTACATACCTTGGGTGTGCTGGATGATTGGAAAGACCTATGAGGAAGGACAGAGCGGGACCTGCGAGTATACACATGTGGTAAAAACTGAGTCAAGGTAAATGGTCGTACTAAGGCAGCCACAGAAGCAGGCAAAGGAGCAGGAGATGGTGGTGGTGATGGTGGAGTGGGAGGTGGTATGCCTATAGGTGGTACAGGTGGTGGTAAGACCGTAGGTGGTGGAGGAATGTAGATCTCCTCATCAAAGTCGGAGGCGGTCAGTCTGTCACCTGTAAGAAGAGAAGTACATGACAGACTCAAAGAAAGTAAGTCAGCACTGACAAAGTATTTCCGTAGAAGCGGATCAAATCAACGGTACCCCTTTTGGGTACGAGAGTAGCCAACAAAAATGCACTTGACAGCTCTGGGGGAGAATTTGTCACGACTAGGCGAAAGATCGTGAACAAAGGCTACATACCAAAATACACGTGGTGTAAGGGAGCACGGATCCTTCTAGGGAAAAGCAATCGAGAAAGGGACCTCCTCTCCCAAAACAAAGGAAGACATGCAGTTCAACAAATAATATGCAGTGAGAACCGCATCAACCCAGTAAGTATGAGGAGCACGACTTTGAATCAAGAAGGTTCTAGTCACATCGAGTGATAGCGTTTGCGTTCGGCAATACCGTTCTGCTGAGATATATAGGCACACAAGGTCTGTTGAACAATGTCAAGAGATCTAAGAAATTCGTATAGTTGTAAGGTGTAAAACTCCAAGGCATTATCAGAACGCAGATACTTGACTTTGGCAGAAAAAAATATTCTTTGTCTCATTAATGAATGACTTGATAACAGACTCATCCCCAGACTTATTCTTTAACAGAAAAACCCAAGAAAGTTGAGAAAAAACATCAACAATGACCGGGATAAAAACAGTGTCCCTGGTGATCAGGAACACGACTCAGACCCCATATATCTAAATAGAGGAGCTCAAACAACTGAGAACAGCTCCGACTTTGACGAGAAGGAAATGAGGAACGATGATGCTTCCCAAGCTGGAAAGCCTCGCATTGGAAGGAAGATCGTGCGGAGATCTGCGGGAAGACATGACACAGCTTCTGCAGAGGAAGGTGGCCAAAACGAAGGTGCCATAGGTACAGTGAGACTGGGTTACTATGAATAGTAGAAGCACCAACATGAGGAGGTTGGACCAGTCTATATAGCCCTCACTATTCACGGCCATATCCAATCAACCTGTCCGTGAGTATGTCTTAGAACACAAGAGACCAAGGGTAAAAACTGACACGACAATGTAGATCATCAGTAATACGACTAATAGAAAGCAAGTTCATCTGAAAATCAAGAGCATATAAAACATTCTGAAGGCGCAAGGATAGCGTCAGATATACATTCCCCTATCCTGTGATGGGTAAGTGGATCCAATTAGCAATAACAACCCACCTGCCAAGAGGTATAGTCCTGCAGGACCTGAACTGGGCTATGTCTCCACATAGATGGTGGGGCACGCCAGAGTCCATGATACACTCTATCATATCAGCACCGCTACTACCAGTAAAAGTATAAGTGATACCTAAGGAGCTCAAAGAGGCCCTGGTTGCGGCCGCAGTATCTGGGGATGTAGTAGTGGTGGAGCCAGCCACTGGAGTTATAATCTCTCGTATATGAGAGACAATGTCATCCATGTGTGGATCTACCTGGGAAGCTATAGTCTCTGAATGCTCGATCTGCTCTGTCGTACGAGCAAATGCGGGGAATCCATGCTTATGATAGCATGTACCTCCGAGTGTCATGGATGACGGTAATAAATGCAAGGACCACACTGGTGTCCACCGCTCCTGCCACGGGGAATGTGTCCTCTGAACTGGGCAGACCCTCCTCTGTTGCGAGAAGCGGCCATCGCTGAAGAGGGTTGCGGTGTGACAGTGGGAGGAATAAGAAGCATGTTGAGAGGGTTGTAGACCTCCTCCATGGGAGGTATGGTCGCTCCAGTAGTAGCTATGCACGTGCAGCATCATACTCTGGGTCGAGCACGACCAAGAAAATTCCAACCATCATGGAGTTTCTGTATGCCATTTGCTTCTCTGTGGATGTCGTAATATGCATGAAGTTGTAAAGCTTCTCGAACATGCCATGAAGCGAGAAGTAGAACGTGTGCAGAGGACGACCTTTCTTCTTGGCCTTGTAGATGTCAAACTAAAGCTGAAGAATCTTGGCCTCATTCTTCTCTTGGGAATAAGTAGATGCCAAAAGATCCCACATCGCTTTGGTGGTGGGTTGATTTAACACATCGCTTGCGATCTCTATCGTCAACATACTAGATAACCAGACATGCGCATATGCATCATCTGCCTCCCACGAGGTGTTGACCCCAATTTTCTCAGTCGGCTCTTCTAAGGTAAGAATATGTTTCTTACCCATTGACTTCATGATGTTCATGAACTGCATGGCCCAAAGGTCGTAGTTTGCCCCGTCCATCTTGACAATTAGCGCATGACTTCTGAAAGCGCATGTTGTGGGAATATCAACCTTGTTTTTTGACATATTGTCGAATTGAGGGAAAACTGGGGTTTTTAGACTAATAGAATTACATCTAGCAAACATATTGAGGATTGGTTCAACATGTAGACTCATACAACCATCCTCGTCGATCCTTGGTGCGTGCTAGGACCGGAAAACATGATTTATAAGTCTCAAATCACGTTTTCCTGTCAAAATAAGATTGTTTTCAGACCCATGCACTAGACGACCGCTGCCCAATCTAGGCAGCCTAACTCCAGTCCAGTTGAGAGTCATCGCACCCTCACACAATCAGGCAAGGCCTTAAATGCCGGATTTCGGTTTCGTTTCGGAGACTGATCGAAACAAAATTTTGGTCGAATTCCAGTCGAAATTCGATCGAAATTTCGGTCATTTCGGTCTGTTTTTGAACTAGGCCCCCCAAATTTCAGTCGACATCGACCATTTCGGTCAGATTTCGGTCACCCATCGAAATCGAAATTCGACCGAAATTCGGTCTAATTTCGCCGAAATTTGAGGCCATGCAATCAGGTGTAAGGGGCACCTTGACCGGCACAAATAACTCCCATAACTGATTCTTATCAACCGTATAGATTCATTTGATTACATATCCATTTCACAATATCTTGTGTGATTAGCTTTAGAGATTTAAGTGATTTGTCAACGACTATCAATTGCGGAAAGCGATATACATATAGTAGATTATACTAAAAGATCATTTGATGAAGATTATTAGTCATATATATAATAGGGAATTTCAAATCAATGATTTAATTCTAGCATTTTGAGTTGTCGCATTAAGAATAAAGATATTGAAATCCTATTATTTTATTAGAAATATTCAGGGATAAAGCTCCATACAGATCAATCATTCATTGACTTATAAAGAGAAGGGTACCAAATATTCTATAATTTGATATTTTAGAATTTACATTTTTATTTACAAGCTAACAAGGAACTCAACCAAGGCCCATGGCCAGTCCCAAGCCCAGGTAAATGAGGAGGGTTGCGTTAGGTAGTCGACAGCCAGCTTAAAACAATCGGAGACAACTTCCTAAATAGTATTTTTAAAAAATACTATTTAGGGAGTTGCCACATGACAGTCAAATCTTTTCAACAACAACAACATAGCCGACCCTACTTAATTGTGGGAAAAGGCTTTGTTGTTGTATTTACATGTCAACAAAGCTTGAGCAACTAGGTGGTATTGTCATTGTGCCAGCATTCGGGACTTGAATTAGATTTTAAAATTTCAAATCAATGAATAGTAAGCAACATTAACTTGTATACTAAAAAACCCCAAATTTTCAACATTCAAATCGGAGATCAAGAGCTTAAAAATGATCTTGAATTATTTTTTATATTTTCTATCAATGATATTGAGCCGTGGTAATCTCATGCACCCCCCCCCCCCAATCTTCATCTTTAAAATGTGAAATCAGGAGCTTAATAATTGGTTTGAATTTAGAACTAAATTTTACAATCAATTGACTTTTGAGCAGTAACAAACTCATGCAAAAACTCCCAAATTTTCATCTTTAAATGGTATGAACATGAGCTCTAAATCTGATCTGAAATTAGATCTAAAATGTGTGAATCGGGAGATTTTTGAGAGCAGAACATTCATGCAGGAAACCTTAAATTTTTCATCTTTAAAATTCCAAGATCAGGAGCTCTAAATCTGATATGAAATTAAATCTAAAATGTACAAATCATTAGATTTTCGAGAGCAGAACATTCATGCAAGAATCCCCAAATTTTCATCTTTAAAATTCCAAGAACAAGAGCTCTAAATCTGATCTGAATATAGATCCAAAATGTACAAATCAGAAGATTTTTTAGAGCAGAACATTCATGCAAGAACCCTCAAAATTTTCAACTTCAGAATTCCAAGAACAGGAGATCTAAAGCTGATCTGAAATTAGATCTAAAATATACAAATCAGGAGATTTTTGAGAGCAGAACATTCTTGCAAGAACCCCCAAATTTTTCATCTTTAAAATTCTAAGAACAATATCTCTAAATCTGATCCTAATTCAGATCTAAAATATATAAATCAGTGCCTTTTTACGAGCAACAAATTCATGCAAGAACCCCCAAATTTTTTCTTTTAAAAATAAGATCATGAGCTAAAATTTTGGATAGAAATTGAATGTGTACAAGTACATAGATGGCAACAAGAGATGGGTAAGATTGTACCTTTTTGGATCTCCAAACTTGGAGGAATTTGGGCTTGATCTTGCATGCAGCAGCAAGTAGCAGCAGCATGAGCTGCTACCACATGCAACAGAAGCAACAATAGCTGCTAGTAGTGGCTCCAGCAGCAAGCTGCTTGTTCTTTGAGAGCTCCTGGCAGTAGCTCCAACTAACGAGCAATATAGCAAGTTAGCAACAGCAGTCCAGCTACTTGGACAGCAGCTTGTAACAGCTACTGCGAGTTGCAGCCGAAAGACGATAGGATGGGGCCTCTTCGGTGGAGAAATGGAGAGAAAAAGAGAGAGAAGAGATGGGGAAAAAAGAGAGGGAACTTGAGTGGTATAGATAAGGGGGAAAAGGATTTAGGTGTCAAAAATGGAGGGGAAGAGGACATGTGTGTGCTGGTTTGATATATATATATATATAACAACTTTTATAACCTTTATTTCTAACTGATGTGATGTACACAAATCATCACCGTTTTCACCATGTATTTCTGATTCAAATGAATAATAGTTCGATTCGACCATCTCAGAGTGACGATCAAAATGACTACAATATTCATATTTTTCTGACCTAAAATGGATTCAGAAATTGGCGAAATATGATTTTGATTTGTGATTAATTTTTTACGATTTAAATGGGTCGAACGACCTCCGATCAACAAACGGTTCATTCCACTGGTTTTGATTTGTCGAAATGGATTTTATGATGGTCTCAGTTTATTTTTCAGTCGGACCGCATCGTGATTTTTCCGGTGACACGAATTATGATGCAAATCGATTTTTGGTTGATTGCACCCGAAAGGAATTCGATTCGTGATCTACAGATTGATCTGGGTTTATTTAATATTAATTGAACTTCTATTGGTCATGCGGACTCTAGTCAGTTCAGATTCGGGTGATTCGGATCCGAGTGTTATAATCTGTGGGGCTATAGAAGTTGTACACCCATGTATCATTTAAAGATCCATGATGCAATATCCGGCCTTGTGAGGCCTTATCATGTGATTTCATCCTGCTCCTCACGGAATATGATTCCACATACATCTGAGCGTTCTAGATTTCTAATTCTTGTAATTGTAAAGCCAGAAGATGACTACTAAAAGTTGATATTTCTCCAGGAAAATTAAATTAAACTAAAATAGACAAACTACAAAAGACAGCTTCCACAATTTTCAACGGTATTTGCAAGTCTGAAGAATCAGCTACATCAAAGTTTAGATAGTTAATCTTGGTCACATCAACTACAATCCATGTTTTATTAAGTTCCGAAATAAATTAGACTTGGTTCAGCACGAGTGAAGATGGTCTGGCTCAATCAACCTGGCATAAGATATACTTGCATAGATAATGGAAGAGGAAACTTTCCCACAAGGGACCTTGTTTGGATTTCAGGAACATTAATATACTTCTTTTACAGATATATACATGTATACTTGTGTAATATATTACCATATATATTTATCAGGAAAGAGCAGCACATAGGACTATAAAATTCATGTTGTACTGTTCAAATCACGTTTACCAATTGGAATTTCGATAGGCACGGGGTATGTGCTCATTGGAAAATAGCATTGGCATTAAGAGCAGCACACAGGACTAAACCAGCATTTACATACATCAAAATTGCCATTAGAATCTCTCCAGAGTTAAAATATTTTACAGTGGCGTAGAGTATTTTTCTCCTTTTCTTTTCAGTATCGTCTATTGCTGGGTTTTTTGAAAAATTACAATTTTCTGTCAGGCATATAATCTTCTCCATCATCATAAATGGTAACGTGAAAGGCAGTCGTTTTTAAGCTTCCATTAAAGGTGTCTCTTAACATGACATCCAGCTAATTATAACCTTCAGGTGATTTTACATTTGAAAACGAAACATGTATGTCTGACAAGTGGAATATTTGTGCTTTAGTGAGTTAAAAACAAAAGTGTTCCCTTTTTAGATGTAAAAAAATAAAGCTTTTATACCAAAAATGATGTAGTTTTTAAATTTATGGCTGGACAATATATTTCAAACAGAACAGAAGAAATACAAGAGGATCTCGCCTCCAGGCAAGAAGGGATTCTGATATTAGTTCCTTCAGTTTCAAGTTCAACAACACATTAATTTATCCATAAACATGGCACCTTCAAAATAAGCTGATAACAGGCATTTTTCTTACAAACCTCCCAACAGCCATTATGTTGCCCAAAGTGAAAAACACCGCAAACTTGATAGGCTTGTAGAAAACCAGTAATGACTGCAAATATGATAATGTATAAAATGTCAAAAACAAGTACCAACTAAACCATTTTTTAAAATTCTCACAGTTGTTTTCATATTTTGTTATGTGCCTAGAATAGCAGTAAATCTACCAGATTGACATTACCAAAGAGATATACAGTCACTCAGCATAAGGGAACATCCGTAGATAAAATTTTAAACAAATCTAGATCAAACGTACAGTTCCGATGCCTTAAATCCTCACATGTCAGTCAGATATAGCTGTGCTCTGTGCATGTTACTCAGTTTATGGAGGGTAAAGCCCTTTATCCAGAATTAGAATCTACTTCATTTTCAGGAAATTTGGAGATTTTTTTTGGCATTTAAGTCCATGGGCGGTTTGTACCCATTATAGTAATAGTCTATTTATAACATGACAGTCTTCTCTTTCTTTTATGCGCACGCTTAATAAGGCATTTAGGGTTCTCTCTCTATCTCTATCTCTATATATATAGGGTTAAATTGGGTTGCCCTCTAGGTGGAGCTGACTTGGCTCTCATGCCTCCTTTTCCCCATTCTTTATTTTTTTTGAAAATCGCTTCCGTGGATTTTCATCAATATATCTCTATATTATGTCATTCAAATTTCGTGTGAAACATAGATTCCTACGGCCTCTATCCAGACGGGGTCGATTTCAGCAATTCTGCTACTGTTAAAAAATGATTGTTTGGATGGATGTCGTGGAAGTTTCTGTTCCGCACAAAACTTGAATGACATAATATGGAGATATAGTGATGAAATTCCACGGAAGTATTTTCCAAAAAAAAAAATAAAAAAAATGGGGCGGGACGAGTCAAGTTATCTCCCCCAAGGGGGCAGCCCCATTTAACCCATACACACACATATATAAAGAGAACTCTATAGCTATATAAGATTGATTCGCTTGTTTCCTTTTCACATGGTATTAGAGAGCGGTCTTGGATCAAAGTTCTAGGGCCTTCTCGAAGCCCTGCCCATTCTCTCTCTCTCCTGTGCATGCATCGGACAGGCCACCCTCGATAAAGAGCAAGGTGTCATCCGCGAACTGCAATAAGGGCACGCTCAATCCATCTTTGGAGTATCCCTTCGAAAGCCCAGCCTCAATCACGCCGTCCGCCATGCGCGCCAAGACATCAACAGCCAGAACAAACAAGAGAGGCACGAGGGGGCAACCCTGACCACCCCCCTCCGGGGCTGAAAGAGACCCCCTTCCGTGCGACCATTGATCAGCAAAGAGAAAGACATCGTGGTCACGCACCGCCGCATCCAAGATATCCAAAGCTCAGGAAAATCACGCCTTCGCAGAACCGACCACAAGAACCTCCAGTCGAGGCAGTCGCAAGCTTTAGAAAAGTCAACCTTCCACAAATCCCCTTCTTTCCGGTGTTTTTCCAATCAGCGATCAACTCCGACGCCAGCGTGATGCAGTCCGAGATCTGCCTTCCCCGGATAAAAGCCGTTTGTAGCGGAGAAATAATCGAGTCCAGCAACCGAGCAAGCCGATGCCCTGATGCAACAGCAACCACACCAAGGAGCAACGGTGACAGTCGCACAACAGTAGTTACGGGTGTTAAAAAGCCACCGACGATGATGCCTGCATCAACGGTGCTCCGAGCTACCCTCGGATGACTCGCTCATGTATTTGACTAGTGCATCTAGGTCCCTTGACCTAATTCTACGCACCCACAGCATTCGTTTTCACCGAAATGATCGTTGAATTCCCTATTCTTCATTTTGTTAGAAGGAAAAGGATGGTCTCTCGAGATGGGATCCACCACGAATTCCCTATTCTTCATATATTGTGCAATTTGGAATAGCCCGATCATGAATTGATTATATAAATCATATTTCGAGGCATCTATATTATATGCAGGTAAAAGGAGTGGTGTGTATCAAATCTACACACATAACCTCCCTTGTTGATATACCTTATATCCTAACCATATGTTATGCTAAGTAGTTGAAAATTGTTTTTCTGTACACTCTACAAGAAGGACGGGTGAAGCACGTCGTAGTGAACATGGTCTTGTTGCCTGGTCAATGACCCAAAGGGGGTCTAAGGGGAGCAGTTGCACCCCCTTGTGGAGGCCTAGGGGCAACTCCCCTGAAACAAAATTGTATAATGATTTTTTTATATTTAGGTAATTGGATCTGTTCATTTTGGGGATCCATTTGTACTTGGAGTACTGTATAAACTCCTTAGGTTTACGATTTTCACGATCCTCTATCATTTCCCTTCTATACACATAGCCATCGCCCCCAGTTAAGGGTAAACCTCATAAATATGTATGCATGTGTGGCGTCTAAGATTGTGGCGAAGTGGCATAGGAAGGAAGACCAAGGGTCTTCTATGGAAGGTGGATTTCTCAAAGGCAGATGATTGTATTGACTGATGATTCCTCTGGTCATCATTGCATCTTAGGGGTCTTTCGAGTGAGTGGATTGCTAGGATGAAGAGGTGCCCGACAACTACCTCTTATTTGGTGATTGAGAACAGTAGGCCAAGGGTAGTTTCTTTCAACTGCAGCACGATGTTAGGTAAGGTTGCTTGTTGGCACCGTTGCTTTTTGCGGTGGCAGGTGATGCCTTGGCCAGGATGGCGGTGAAGAACGGGGAGGGTGGTTTCTTTACGAGTTTACATACAAGTCGAACCTCGAATCCCATTTTTCATATGCAAACGAAACCATCTTCTTTGTTGAAGGGGAGATTGATGGCTACAGAGGGGTTGGTCATCACTCCTGAAATGGTTGGTTTAGTCTCACCTAAAAGTAAATAATGTACAATCTGCTTTCATTCCTTTTACTATGGATGAAGGCGAGATGGCAGTTTGGGAGGATGCATGGCAGATGTAGCGAGAGGCTCTCCTTATCACTTGACTTGGTCTACCTCCAGTAGGAGGTAGGCTACGACGATCCGACTGGCTACTGGTAATTGAGAGGATGGAGAAAGAAGTTGACGATCTGTTGCGCCATATCTCTCATGAGGTGACCACTTAGTTTTGTTGAAGGTTGTTAGTCATCCATTCCTATTTTTTTCGTGCCAACGCATTTGGTGTCTGCTGGGGTGAGAAGGAGCGTGGAGGCAATCATGAGACAATTTTTTGGACCTCATCAAAGGATATGATAGGGATGCATCTAGTGGGATGAAAAACTCTAATGTTGGCAAAGGACAATGGAGGTTTGGGGATTATAGCCTTTCAGGCCATGAACCATGTGCTTTTAGCAAAATGGGTAACCTGGATTTGAGGTGGAGGGTCAAATTTGCTCTGCAGATGTTTGTTATCAATTTATGCGCTATCCCAGTCGCTACAAGAGATTGATGTGTGTTTTCCTTCCAATTGCTAGAAGGGAGTTGTTCAATGTTGTTGCATGTTGTGTTACGCATGAAGCTCATTTTAGGATATGGATGTGGCTTCATGTTTTGAAGATGGATTGGACGTAGGTCGTTGCAGTATTTGACAACGATTGTTGAGAGGGAGATAGCTAAGTACCATGGTTGCATAATGAGTTGTCAGATCAACAGTTTGTGGACTTCATGTGTTTGCTCGAGGGGTTTTCACCTGAAGGAGGATTGAGTGGCTCTATTGATCATTGGTCTTGGTCAGATGGTCGTTTCACTATGTGGAAAATATATAAAGTTTTCTCCGTCTTGATGTTTTAGATCACACAGTGGAATTGTTTTGCCGACTTGTGAAGCTAGAAGGTACCATTATGCCTTCAAATTTCATATGGATGATGAGAGGTAACGTCTTATGATAGGTAATAAAAGAGCTATGTTCATTCCGAAGTGTGACAGCATTTGTGATTGTTGTTTAGCAAAAGAGGAGACTATTGAGCATCTATTCCTTGGGTCTCCTTTCGCTAGGTTGGTTTGGGCAATGGCGTAATTTGAAACGATTTCGACTATGGGGTGGAAAGAGTTTTAGGGATCCATATATGAGCTTGTGCGTGGCACTAGCCCAACCAAGGTGTGGGTGACGTGGCGGTCATCTTATGGGTTGTGTGGCTTTCTCGGAATTGTTCCATCTTCCGAGTGGTGTAAATGTATACGGAAAATGTGACTGACTACGCTAAATATAGAGTTTACAGGTCAGGTGTCTTCTTCACACTGTACTCTTTTTTCCTAAAAAAACATATATATATATATATATCCATGTCAGTGTATCTATTTTTATATATAAAAATAGTTGTAGATTCATTTTTATCTATATTTAACGTAATTTTATATTATTAAAATTAAAGGAAAGTTTAACAAAGGAGCTGTGAGACATGCTATGCTCTACGGATCTGAATGTTGGCCTGTGGCTGTGAACTTAGACATGTGCAGAGAATGGTTGTAGCGGAAATGAAAATGCTAAGGTGGATATGTAGATACACATGTAAAGATCGAATTCGGAATGATGCAATCAAAATGAAAGTTGGTGTAGCTCCGATCGAGGATAAGATGCGAGAAAACCGCTTAAGATGGTTTGGTCATTTGCAAAGAAGATCAGTTGATGCACCAGTTAGGAGATACGAGTGGTGGGATGTTGAGCCGGTAAAGAGAGGGCAAGGATGGCCCAAGAAGTGTTTGAAAGAAACTATACGAAGGGATCTTAGTCTTATGGATATAAGCCCGGAATTGACCCAAGATAGATCTGAATGGAGGCGAAGAATACATGTAGCCGACACTACTTAATTGTGGGAAAAGGCTTTGTTGTTGTTGTTAACGTAATTTTATACATTCTTTCACCATATTTTGTATAATTATTAAGATATAACAGTAGTTCCTATATTTATATCATGTGTATTCCATCTAATACATGCATATTGAGCTAATCTATAGAGTATTTCTAATATTACTCGTATACGATTAGAATCCATCTTACATCCTTATCTGTTTTTAAGGATACAATAACATAGTTTGAATATCAGCCAATATTTATATCTAGTCCATTGTTGTATTTAGAAACAAATAAGGATATGGTAACACATGCATGCCTAGACCTCCTGCACATTTTTCTCGTGCGTCTGATAATCGAGATTGTGCATTCCCTGTAATGCCCACAATATGCTTGAAATCGAAAACAGCCAACCCCAAATGTGGGTCTGCAATCAACATTTTCCCACGCGATTTCTTTTCCCAATTTATTGCAGACTTTGGGCCTCATTCCCAAACCAAAACAGATCACAAAGCTCGAAATACTCCAACTCAGCAACAAAATCAACCGCGACATTCTATTTTTTACTGCATCGTACACTATAGAAGAACTCGATTCGGGAAGAACATACCAGCAGAACGAAAACCAATCTGACGAGCAAGCAGATGACGAAGGCGTACATTTTCTGCTCAGATGATCAGGAAAATAACTGTTAGAACTACGAAAGAAAAGAAAAAGATGGTGACTTTTTGGATCGAGGTCGTGAGATCTCGCCTGTAGATGCGAGAGAGAAGAGGGCATCTTCGGATTGCTCCTCCTGATCGGAATCGCCGCTGCCGAGGAGGGATTGGAGCGTGCGCATCGCGTGGGGCTCGTTGCCGCCACGAAGAGTAGACTGCGAAGAGGGGGAGGCTTGGTGGTTCTTTATCTACCTTAATTTATACAGTTAACATATTTTCGTGTCTTTCGGTTTGATACCTTTGGGTTTTTGGGGATTGAAGTTTAGAATTTCTTAAGAGGGTCCAGAAAATTATGCATAGCAATGTTATGGTTCCCAAATTTATAGATGTTGTGTTTCAAAGAATTGAATTTACCATCCAAAAGGGATGGTATTTGTAAAATGATCCATAATTAACTTGTCGAGAGTATTCAACACATGAAAATATTATAGTCTCTTTGTATCCATACGGACCATACTCGTATCCAATCGAGTATCTGTTATTCGTACATGTATCTTGTTCTTGTTCTCACTTGTATTTGTATTTACTTTACTCACTTGTAGTCTCTCCGTTCCGTAACTGTATATGCTCGAATATTTACTTGGCAAGTATGTACATGTATTCTTTTTTCTTTTTTGAAAAAAAGAACATGTATTATATTTGCCCTCTTATAGGCTCTTCATATCCATCTCCATATGTCTTTGCTCGAGTATACTTTTTCTAAGTTTGTACATGGATCATATTTTTTGTCCCCATTCCTATAATACAATTATAGTTTATCCTCTTGTAGTTTCTTCGTATATGTATCCCATATTTGCGCGAGCATCCATTTTATAAGCTTATACATGTCTCCTATTCTTATTCTCATTCAAGATTGTATCATAGTTTACCCTCTTATAGGCACATCGTAAATGTGTTTGTATCTGTATTTGCTCGAGTATCTAGTTTACAAGTTCGTAGATGTATCATATTCTTGTTCTCATACGAATTTGTATTGTAATTTACACTCTTTTGCTCATGTATCCGATTTGTATCCTTGTTCATATTCGTATTTGAATTTGTCAGAGAATGAGTAAAATATTTATATAAGTAAATCCTATTATTGTGAAAAATATAATTATAAATCCATGTATCTAACCACTGCAACAAAAAGGGAATTATAGCAATGAATGATCGCGAGATTCGTCACTATACCTTACGATGTTTAATTTATTGCTAAATTATCTTTGATTATTCAAATTTAATTATCTTTTATTATTCAAATTTGTAACCAATGAGTCACATAGCAACAATTATAAGGGTTGGATTTCTCAAAAATACTTCTAGTGTTGCTAAATTAACAATGATTGATATGAATTTTAATACAACAATTAAAGGGAGATAGCTCAATATTTAAAATGTTGGCAACAAATATAGCATTGAACTTGAATTCCGAGAATGAAGATAATTCTACAGCAAAGGATATTCGTCGTTATATATTGAATATCAAAAGATATATCAAGGAACCCTCAAATTAGTCAATCGCTATAGCTCCATTTTATTGTAGTGAAAAGTATTTTATATCATATCTAGCAATCAGTGTAGGGACACAATGTACAATGTTTATAACAATGATAGTTTATTGTATATTGTGCTGGATCCAACAATCCATTCTACAGTTTTTTAAGTGTTGTAAAAGTCACTCGACTAGTCCGACTAATAGGTCCAACTAGTTTAGTCAGTGGGGTGGCCGATGAAGTATTAACTAATTCTAACTAGGCCCACTAGTCAATCAATTTTTGCGACGAGATGCTTTTTTTTGCTTTTTTGAAAGCAAACTTGTTCTATTACACTTAATGTTTTATATATTCTTACGTATAAGAATATATGTACAAAAAATTAAACAATTTAAATAACTAAAAAAATTAAAAACAATTAAAGCCCAATTAGATCCAATTAATCGCCCAACTATCAATTAATCCTTAATCAGTGACCTCGACGACCGAGTACCAACTACCAACGTTAGCAACCTTAGTTTTTTTGATGCAGATAAACTTCTAGAATTACTCAAAAAATCATCTGATGAAGTGAAGGGAATCTTAATATGGACTTTCTAATGTTTAAAATTGGATCCCTTAAGACAAATCCGATCAACAATACACAAGTAGAAATCAACCAGACAAGAAACACACGCGATCGTGCAACACAATTGGTTCATCAATATGCTTACTTCCACTATTCACATCAACCTCTCTTCTTCTCACAAAGTATAATATATGACAGTACAATGGGCAGATGCCCGAAGGACACTTCTATACCACAGCTCTAGGGTTAGGGTTGTGGGAAATGTTGCATGAAATCACAGATGTACTACTGCTAACTCGAAACATAGCGAATCAATCTTTACCGGAGAAACCAGATAATATGGATGCAACTTCACCATGCAACCACACGACAAGATGTATCGGTGATGCAAGAAATATCTTCCTACAGGGCTAGTCATTTGCATTGAGCCCTTGACCAACTACTCTTCTCAAGGTAAAGAAAGTGAGACCCAATTAAAACCATGAATCATGTTAAGATTCTACTAGGATTCACATTTTCTTTATTGAGAAAAGAATGTACTTGAAAATATAAACAAAATAATGGGGGGGAGGGGGGAGGGATTGATTACAAAAGGGCATACATACTAAAGAACTTGCCATGAGACCATTCCAGAAGTATCCATCCAAAGTGAGCATGACGGACATCTATGCTTCAGATTAAGGGGAGTGTTATAGTAATAGTTTATTTATAGTATGACAACTATTTCTTTTCTTTTATGTGTACGCCCAACAGGGCATCCATAGAGTCCACCACAGCAATCTCTTTTCACCCTTAAGATTTCCTCTTTATATAAAGAGAACCTCAAAGACCCATAAGATTGATTCATTTGCTTCCTTTCTGCAATACCAAAGGTCAATGTAAACTCCCCAAACTTAAAGACGTGTTCTAAAGAAGTAATGAATTTAATACCCAAAGGTCAATATAAACTCCCCAAACTTAAAGATGTGTTTTTTTTAAATAAGTAATGGATTTAACACCCTTCATTAGTGATCCCCGCAAAATATTTTACTCATAACTTATAAACAAACTAGGACCCCTAGGGAAACAATGTGCAAGCTACAAGGTTCTCCACACATGCGCTCGTCAGTCGTCACACAAAACCAAAGCATTCTTTGATAACCACAAAGGCCATAGAAAAACAATAGGTTTTCCTCTCTCTCTCTCTCTCCCCCCAAATCGGTAAGCTATAAAACCCACGCTACTTGAAAAAGCCTCCGCATAAGAAGTATTTACCTAGGCAAAATTCAACATCGTTCAAATCTCGTGTGTCAGTCCATGCCTAATGTCCTCCATCTCATTTTAACACAATCGGCATGTGACATTGGTGGTGGCGAGGAGGCATGTCATGAACATCTTTGCCATTTCTCGCACTCTACAAATACCTTGACCCTTAGCAAGGTGCTTGATCTCTAAATAGATCTCAGTTCCTACTAGATTATCATAATTATGATTGGTCTGTGTAGCGAATCCATGTAGGCCTTCTTGACCGAGAAATCTATTTATACAAAGTCCAATGATTTCTAAAGGTCGAAGGGCCATTAAAGGGGCCCAACTCCTCCATCAGCCTCAGATACTCATGAAACCTTCACTCCCAAAATGTAGAGAAGGTAGCAGACTAAGCTCCACCCCTACCGACCCTATAGAACTAGACCAACAATTTGACCACCATATTATCCCTATCAGCATCCATGGAAAAAAGCCTTGGGAAGTGTTCACAAAGTACACACCCATCTTTCCATCATCCTAAAATTTGAAAGATGTTCCATCATAAAGCATCGGGCATAAGAAAGGAGCTAGAGTCAAGGATGATGAAGCAAAGAGATTTCGAACTCAATCTCGCGAGCAAGTGGTAAGCCAACTAATTCCTTTAGAAAGACTTTCAGGAATTCACAAACTATATGAAACATTGGCCCTCTTGACCTTATATCGGTTGTTGTGGCATAGACTATACAGTCTTTGCAACCTTCGCCCCCAGTATTCTCTGACTAGTATGTCGATGTGCAACGAAAGATGCAGTCCACAACCAGACCCAAAAAGTCAAACTTGAAGCAGTTTCAGAATGTAGAACATTCCTTTGGAAATGGACTATAAGGCTCAAGACTGGGTCAAGCCACTCCATGCCTAGTGTCGCATCAAAATCCTTCACGGATCACAATCAGGTCCGCATACAATTCATATCATATAATCATCACCTTACACCCTCAATGCATTTGCAATGAATCAAAAAGCAATCTATGGCTGCCTTGATTTTAGATGTGAAATCTAACTTGCTTGGGGCTCTGTCTAATAACGTAGCTAAGAAGGCTACAAAGGTAAAGGAGTATAAAGCTTCTGTGGCAAAAAACATAATTGTCATATATTCATCAAACAAACTGTGACGAGTAAGGTTAATGCATGTGTCCTTGGTTGATACTCTATTCAGACTAGATCCTTATGTCCTCATGCAATAACAATCTACTATAGCTGTTGTCGTCATCTGTGTCTCTGACTCCTCGGAAAACTCTTTGAAAACATTTTGTCGGTTGTCACCGCTCTCTGGTTCCTCGTGCATGTGATTGTCCATGAATATATGCAGTATATGAAGAACTATCAAAACATGTATTATGTGAGATAATTGTTGTTAATGCAAAGAGTCAACTAGATCTGTGAACGTTATAAGTAGTATATAGATCCACAAAGGAAATCTTGGTTCTAGATATTGATTCTTGAATTGACAATAGGGTGAGTAGAAATGCTTTATGAGTCTACAACATTTGTTGTTCATAACTTATGCATTCCTTATGAGTAAACTTCCAGTACATACACTACATAGGTCATATCTTAATTTATATATACAACGATTATAATGATAATATATTACGAGGAATCTTCTAATTACAACTTTGTGGTAACAAGCAAGTGAGCATTTTTTTCTAAGAAATGTGATTTCTTTCATATTTATTGAAAACCTTGATTTCTGAAGAAAAAATCAATGCTGTAAGCAGTTTCCATGGATTTAGGCCATATTAGAAGGAATTTTCTCAAAATTTCCCTTTCTAACCTCTTGAAAGAACATCGAGATTGACACTTGAGGCCTAGATGTCCTGACCAAGGAAACTCCTGACCACAAATGATCTTGGGCTGCTCCCACTAAAGAACAACTCGCCTCAATTAAAGAGCATGTAATCGTTTTAAACAAGGAGTAGGAGCAGATTTAATTTAAATGCCGCAGTTGTGTTGGTATACGGCGTGACTACTATTACCATAGCATTCAGTAATCCAATTTAGTAAGAGAGCATGGTATGGGGCAAGTTTCTTTTAACAGCAGCATGCTACAGGGCAAGATTCATTTAACATTTAAACTAGTCGAGCATTTCTATCCAAGCAATCTGCTCTTGCTATAGATGCATATATATTTGTATATATACTTATCCGATCCACCACTGTATCTGTTTTATACCGATTTTGACATATGTAACCGCATCCATTTTGAAATGAATACGATATGGATATTTTTTAAAAGAGTGTGGATATGGATATTACTATGATAATTGTTTCCTCGAGTCGACCGGTCATTTAGAGTGCTTTCCCCGTGGATCATGTTTGCACATATGCCCATCTGCTAGGATTCAGGGATGATATACCTAGTAGCATCTTCCTTTTTGAGCATGCTTGGCTGCAGAATGAGAGCTTCTGTGAAAAAGTTGAAGGATGCTGGCCGGAAACAGAGGTGGAAGGTTTGACATCTCAGAGGATGGTTGTGAAGCTCAGGGTATTATATGTCATGCTTATGCAGTATGTGAGGGAGTTACGAGCATGTAATGATCAGAGGAGAGACTTGGCACAAGATGAGGTTGTGTGTCCGGATCAAATTGAGGACTCTATGGAACTACAAGCATGGGTGGTGAGGGAGAGATGTGATTTTAGTCATGTCCTTTTGGAGGAAGACAAGATGCGAGAAATTGAATAAAGGCAACGATCAAGGCAGAGGTGGATGAAGGAAGGGACAATAACACTATATTCTTTCATGTAGTGGCAAATGATCGTAAAAGGTGGAATATGATCCACTTGATGAAAGTGGATAGGGAGGTGATGCAGTTAGGAGGCAATATATGCAGTTTAGCAGAGTAGCACCTAAAAGTGGTGCAAGATGGCTAGGAAGAGATATCATGTGATTATATGAGTTGCAGTTGGAGGAGTTACTATTACTAAGACCATTCTTGTTGTATGAGATCAAGCGAGCGGTTGAGGATCCAAACAGGGATAGATCCCTTAGGCTAGATGGTTTTCGGTTCTTTTCTTTTGGTGGTTTTGGGACTTGGTTGGGTACGAGGTGTCGGAAGTGGTGGAGGAGTTGCACCAGGTTAATGGCAGTTTCGAGCGGATGAATCGCTCGCTTCTTTTCCTTCTATCAAAGAAAGATGTGGTGAGGCAAGTGGCGGACCTATGTCTCATTGCTTCGAACCAATGTTGTTTACTTGATTGTGGTGAAGTACCTAGCTAATAGACTGCACGATGTGTCGATCGTTGTTGTTGATATTGCGCATGCAACATTCATCCCAGGTTGTCACGTAATGGACGGGGTTGTGCTGGCATCTAAGATTGTGGCGAAGTAGCTTAGGAAGAAGACCAAGGATCTCCTATGGAAGGTGGATTTCTCAAAGGTGGATGATTGTGTTGACTGATGATTCCTCTGGTCATCATTGCATCTTAGGGGTCTTTCGAGTAAGTGGATTGCTTGGATGAAGAGGTGTCCGACAACTGTCTCTTACGTGGTAATCGAGAACAGTAGACACGAGGGTGGTTTCTTTCTACCGCAGCACGATGTTAGGTAAGGTTGCTTGTTGGCACCGTTGCTTTTTATGGTGGCAGGTGATGCCTTGGCCAGGACGGTGGTGAAGAACAAGGAGGGTGGTTTTTTTACGAGTTTCCATACAAGTCGAACCTCGAATCCCATTTTTCAGTATGCAAACGACACCATCTTCTTTGTTGAGGGGAGATTGATGGCAACAGAGGGGTTGGCCATCACTCTTGAAATGGTTGGTTTAGTCTCGCCTAAAAGTAAACCATGTACAATCTGCTTCCGTGCCTTTTGCTATGGATGAAGGCAAGATGGCAGTTTGGGAGGATGTATGGCGGATGCAGCGATAGGCTCTCCTTATTACTTGCCTTATTACCGGCAATTGAGAGGATGGAGAAGAAGTTGATGATCTGTGTGCGCCATATCTCTCACGAGGTGGCCACTTAGTTTTGTTGAAGGTTGTTTAGTCAGCCATACCTATTTTTTTCCTGCCAACGCATTTGGTGTATGTTGGGGTGAAGAAGGAGCTTGGAGGCAATCATGAGATGATTTTTTAAACCTCGTCGGAAGATATGACAGGGATGCATCTAGTGGGATGAAAAACTCTGATGCTGGCAAAGGACAATGGAGGTTTGGGGATTATAGCCTGAAGGCTATGAACCATACGCTTTTAGCAAAATGGGTAAAATGGATTTGAGGTGGAAGGTCAAATTTGCTCTGCAGATGTTTGTTATAAATTTATGGGCTATCCTAGTCGCTGCAGAAGATTGGTGTGTGTTTTTCTTCCAATTGCTAGAAGGGATTTGTTCAATGTTGTTACATGTTGTGTTATGCATGAAGCCCATTTTAGGATATGGATGTGGCTTCATGTTTTAAAGATGGATTGGACATGGGTCGTTACAGTCATGGCCTTAAATTTCAGCGAAATTCGGTCGAATTTCTATCGAATATTAATATCCTCAAAATCGAAATTTGACTGAAATGGCCGAAATGACTGAAATATGAGGGCCCTAGTACAAAAAATGACTGAAATGATTGAAATTTCGGGTGAATTTCGACCGAAATTCCATCGAAATTCCGTTTCGGTCGGTCACCGAAATGGTGATCGAAATCGACATTTAGGGCCTTGGTTGCAGTGTCTGACAACGATTGTTGGGAGGGAGATAGCTAAGTACCATGGTTGCGTACTGAGTTGTCATATTAACAGTTTGTGGACTTCATGTGTTTGCTCGAGGGGCTTCCACCTGAAGGAGGATTGGGTGGCTCTATTGATTATTGGTCTTGGTCAGATGGTCGTTTCACTGTGGAAAATATTTAAAGTTTTCTCCATCTCGATGTTTTAGATCATACGCCATAATTATTTTGCCGACTTGTGAAGCTAGAAGGTACCATTATGCCTTCAAATTTTCATATGGTTGATGAGAGGTAATTTTTTATGATAGGTAATAAAAAGGCTCTGTTCATTCCGAAGTGTGACAACATTTGTGATTGTTTTTCAGCAAAAGAGGATACTATTGAGCATCTATTCCTTGGGTCTCCTTTCGCTAGGTTGGTTTGGGCAGCGACGTAAGTTGAAAGGATTTCAACTATGGGGTGGAAAGAGTTTTAGGGATCCATATATGAGCTTGGGTGTGGCACTAGCCCAACCAAGGTGTGGGTGGCATGGCGATCATCTTATGGGCTATGTGGCTTTCTCGAAATAGTTCCATCTTCCGAGTGGTGTGAATATATACGAAAAATGTGACTGACTATGCTAAATATAGAGTTTATAGGCCAGGTGTCTTCTTGACACCGTACTCTTTTTTCCTAAAAAAACATATATATCCATGTCAGTGTATCTGTTTTTATATATAAATATAGTTGTAGATTCATTGTCATCTATATTTAACGTGATTTTATACCTTCTTTCACCGTATTTTGTATAATTATTAACATATAACCGCATTTGCTATATTTATATCATGTGTATTCCATCTAATACTTAAGCTAATCTATAGAGTAATTCTAATATTACTCGTATGTGATTAGAATCCATCTTACATCCTTATCTGTTTTTAAGGATACAATAGCATAGTTTGAATATCAAACAGCCAACCCCAAATGTGGGTTTCAATCAACCTTCTCCCACGCGATTTCCTTTCCCAAATTATCGCAGACTTTGGGTCACATTCCCAAAACAAAGCAGATCACAAAGCTCGAAACACTCCAACTCAGCAACAAAATCAACCGCAACATTCTAATTTTTGCTGCGTTGTATACTATAAAAGAGCTCCGTTCGGGAAGAAAATACCAGCAGAACGAAGGCCAATCCGACGAGAAAGCAGATGGCGAAGGCGTACATTTTCTGCTCAGATGATCAGGTAAATACCTGTTAGAACTACGAAAGAAAAGAAAAAGATGGCGACTTTTTGGATCGAGGTGGTGAGATCTCACCTGTAGATGCGAGAGAGAGAAGAGGGCATCTTCGGATTGCTCCTCCTGATCGGAATCGCCGCCGCCGAGGAGGGATTGGAGCGCGCGCATCGCGTGGGGCTCGCTGCCGCCACGAAGAGGAGACTGCGAAGAGGAGGAGGTTTGGTGGATCTTTATTTACCTTACTTTATAGGATTAACATATTTTTGTGTCTTTCGGGATTTATACGTTTGGATTCTTGGGGATTGAAGTTGTAGAATTTTCTAAGAAGGTACGGGAAAATTATGCATAGCAATGATATGGTTTCTAGATTTATAGATGTTGTATTTCGAAGAATTGAATTTACCGTCCAAAAGAGATTGGTGACGCAGCTTGTTGCTCGTCTCCCAACAGTCTATTTGTAAAATGATCCATAATTAACTTGTCGAGAGTATTCAACACATGAAAATATTATAGTCTCTTTGTATCCATACGAACCATACTTGTATCCAATCGAGTATCCGTTATTCGTACATGTATCTTGTTCTTGTTCTCATTTGTGTTTGTATCATACTTTACTCACTTGTAGTCTCTTCGATCCGTAACTGTATATGCTCGAATATTTACTTTGTAAGTCTGCACATGTAATCTTTTTCTTTTTTGAAAAAAATGAACATGTATTATATTTACCCTCTTACCGTCTCTTCGTATCCATCTCCATATGTCTTTGCTCGAGTATCCTTTTTATAAGTTTGTACATGGATCATATTTTTTGTCCTCATTCATATAATACAATTACAGTTTACCCTCTTGTAGTTTCTTCGTATATGTATCCCATATTTGCGTGAGCATCCATTTTATAAGCTTATGTACATGTCTCATATTATTGTTCTCATTCAAGATTGTATCATAGTTTACCCTCTTATAGGCACATCGTAAATGTGGTTGTATCTGTATTTGCTCGAGTATATGGTTTACAAGTTCGTAGATGTATCATATTCTTGTTCTCGTACGAATTTGTATTTTAATTTACACTCTTTTGCTCATGTATCCGATTTATATCCTTGTTCATATTCGTATTTGAATTTGTCTGAGAATGAGTAAAATATTTATATAAGTAAATTCTATTATTGTGAAAAATATAATTATAAATCCATGTATCTAATCACTGCAACAAAAAGGGAATTATAGCAATGAATGATCGTGAGATTTGTCACTATATCTTACGATGTTTAATTTATTGCTAAATTATCGTTGATTATTCAAATTTGTAACCAATGAGTCACATAGCAACAATTATAACGGTTAGATTTCTCTAAAATCTTTCTAGTGTTGCTAAATTAGAAATGATTGATATGAATTTTAATACAACAATTGAAGGTAGATAGCTCAATATCTAAAATGTTGGCAACAAATATAGCATTGAATGTGAATTCCGAGAATGAAGATAATTCTACAACAAAAGGATATTCGTTGTTATATATTGAACATCAAAAGATATATCAAGGAACCCTCAAATTAATTAATCGCTATAGCTCCATTTTATAGTAGTGAAAAGTATTTTATATCATATCTAGCAATCATTGTAGAGACACAATGTACAATCTTTATAACAATGATTGTTTATTGTATATTGTACAGGGATCCAACAATCCATTCTGCAGTTTTTTAAGTGTTGTAAAAGTCACTTGACTAATCCGACTAATAGGTCCAACTAGTCTGATCAGTGGGGTGGTTGACCAAGTCTTGACTAATTCTAACTAAGCCCACTAGTTGATCATTTTTTACCAGGAGATACCTTTTTTGCTTTTTTGAAAGCAAACTTGTTCTAATACACTTAATGTTTTATTTAAATTCAATTACTTATTTTATATCATTACGATAGTATAAAAATGTAAAACCTATCTAAATATAAGAATATATGTACAAAAAATTCAAATAATTAAATAATTAAAAAATTCAAAGACAATTATAGCTCAACTAAATTCAATTAATCGCTCGACTATCTATTAATCTTTAATCAGTGATCTGGTCGATCAAGTACCAACTACCAACGTTTGCAACCTTAGTTTTTTTGATGGAGATAAACTTCTAGAATTACTCAAAAAATCGTCTAATATATTTTCTAATGAAGTGAAGGGAATCTTAATATGGGCTTTCTAAAGTTTAAAATTGGGTCCCTTAAGACAAATACGATCAACAATACACAAGTAGAAATCAACCAGACAAGAAACACCAACACAATGTGTTCATCAATATGCTTACTTCCACTGCTCACATCAGCCTCTCTTCTCACAAAGTATAATATATGACAGTATAATGGGCAGATGCCCGAAGGACACTTCTATACCACAGCTCTAGGGTTAGGGTTGTGGGAAATGTTGCATGAAATTGCAAATGTACTACTGCATTGAGCCCTTGACCAATTACTCTTCTCAAGGAAAAAAAAGTGAGACCCAATTAAAATCATGAATCATGTATTGATAATTAAGATTCTACTAGGATTCACATTTTCTTTATTGAGAAAAGAATGTACTTGAAAATATAAACAAAATAATGGGAGGGGGGGGATTACAAAAGGATTAGTAAAATCAGGTGGATGCCCTTGAACACATCAACTGTGACCCGATCTGCACCACTTACAGATGAGTCTTCGACAGGATACTATATAACGTTGCAGTCATGGATGCATAGTCAAGCGGTGCTTCAACCGATCCCTCGTGGTCGCAGATGATGCAACAATATGCATCATATAGTTATGTTAGGGGAAATCAATGGCTTGATATTTAGTCACCCACTAGTTCATGTATTTTCGGCAGTTAGGAACTCCACAGAGACAAGGAACTTTGAGCAATGGAAATGGTGAGGAAATCGTACAGACCTTAAGCTTGTACACTCTAAAATCTATAGACAATGAAGGGGGATCTAGCAGCTTACAGAATGATTGATTAGTCTGCCAATGTTCCCTCTTTTCGTGGCATCGATGACAATATCCTCACTGATCTTAAACTGCTATTTCATGCAAACAGTCAGAAACAGTAAATTCTTAGACCATATAATCTCAAGTTCAAAACAATTACAGCAACATCTCAATCAAGATAAACAGCATCTTAAAATGCCATGGGAAAATATTAGAAAAGGGAATATTTAGATATTAGCATGAAGTCTGAGCCTGTTTAATAGGTAAAAGAAATGGATACATGAACATAATCAGGTGGAAATGCTTCCCAAAAATAAATCGAGAACATGCTAAACACCAAAATAAATGAGAAAATATGCAACTTATATAACAGTCTTTTTTTTATCCAAGCAATAACGTGCTTCTCTGAGATCGGCAACACTACGCCATACTCGCTCAACACGGTATTCAAGTATCTGCAGATAGGTGCAAAAATTACAGGATCGTGAACGGCAAGTATCAGGGAAACATGGGGTTTTAGGTGCCCTCTCCTAGAGACCTAACCATGTGTCGATGCCCTCTAATTCTTTACAGGAGATCTGCTTCATCCTTCCTCAGATTTCTTCATCGATGCGATCATGTCTGGGTAATGGCGATGCTTTTCTTTTTTGGACAGATGATTGGTCAGGCCTCGGACTCTCAGTGACCTTTTTCTGAGGTTGTTTGGGGCGGCTCAAAATCGAAGATTACAGGTTTGCGAGGCTTGGATTGGGAATACTTGGTCACCTCCTTTCCGTTCAGAGTTATCAAATGAGAGTTTTTCATATTTGCAATGTTTGAGAGAAATGCTCTCTCTGGCGAAAATTCCATCTGATGGACGTGACCATTGGGCCTGGTCAGATGGTTGATTCTTGGTTAGGAAAGCTTATAAAGGTCTATACACATCCTTTGTTTTTGATCCGAGGATTGCTATACAAACTTTGGGACATATTTGGAGATGGAGGATCCCGCGACGAGTCAAAATCTTCATGTGGTTGATGGGCAGAGAGAGGTTGCTGACTTGTGCTAGGAGAGCCAGGTTGTACCGTAGTTCTGATGTACTATGCCATTATTGTTATGAATCTGTGGAGGATATTGACCATCTTTTCTTTACATGCTCAATGTCAAAAGAAGTTTGGAGGGAGTTAACTCTCAGGGGAGTCGCAACGAAGAATGTTTATTCTTTCTGGAATTCAGTTGAGATGTCGGGAAATGAACAAGCATCTGTAAGTGTTCTGACGGCCGCAACACTCTGGATGATATGGCTCGCGAGGAATGGGGTATTATTTAGGAGAGGGAGAGAGAGATTTTATGTGGAGAATGTTGTACATCATGCCAAAATCCTTCGGGATTCTTGGTCTTTGTATTTGTGACCTTTAACCAGTGAATATAAAGTTTTTTTGGGTGCTTGCCTCTACGGCTTTGCACCCTTTTTTTCTTTAAAAAATATTAAGGAAACAAATAGATATGGGTATAGGTAAAATCATTATCCATCCAAAACCATATCAAATTTTTTTAGGATATGGATATGCATAATCAAATTTTGATGGATATAGGTATGAAACACAGATATTTGATCAAAAGTTTTGATAGATATGGACATAATTTTATTTTAGAATCCTTGGTAAATATGGATTAGAATCCTTGGTAAATATGGATCACACAGATATTCATCCAAATATCCATTTATCCATTTATGCACACATACGTACACATAATCATTAAGTGTATAGTTATTTTACATTTAGGCCTTGTATATGAATGTTCATATAACTATGTTACAGCTGCATTAAACAATAGAATATAAAAACTATTCTGAGTTTGTTCTCTATAATCCAACTCCAACTTCATTTCCCAAAGGCCATCTCCTACCCGTCATGTTGGTTATTTCGCCAATATTTCATATAAGTTGGTCAAACTGCTTATTTATAGCATAAATTTTAAAGAATTTTAACAAATACACAACATCAGAATATTGTTACAAGAATTATCTAAATATCAAAACATGTTTTGAGGCATCCACAATCTGATGGTTCATCCATATGTCTGGCGATCATTTATGTCCCTTTAATAAATATACATATTCATATTTGTTTCAAGGATGTGCTTGCACATTTTTAATATCTTTATGATATCCTAATCCATATTTGTACCAACTTTGAATACCGATATGTATATTATAAGGTCCACATCCACATCAATATCCATCATTGTACAGTGGTAAGTGCTCTTAGAAAGGGGACATTTACGCAAAAATAATCAAGTGTCAAACAAGATTTTTTTTACACTTAAACCCTTGTAAGCAATTAATAATTCATTAATACTCTTGACCTGCAAAGTTAGTAAACTCTACCATATGCCACTTGGATCATACTCATCAGTCATCACAAAGCATGTTCTTAAACAAAAAAAAATCAGAAAAGAAGTAAGATCATCCCAAGTCATGATTGGAAATCTATGCTCATTGATTCCAAAAAAACATTCCCGCTCTCCTAATGTTGCAAGAATCATTATTCCATCACATAAATCAAGGCACATGAGATCCGGTTAGCCCCTTGAACAATTTTTAACATCGAGGTTTTGTAAAAATTTATTTTATATTTTAAATTATTTTTGGGGCCTGGAAATTTTCTAATTCGGCCATGTGGCCCAATCTCATGCTACTATGCACCCGACACTTTGTTAGCCCTCGCATCACCTCTCAATCGTCCATATGGCCTTGATGGATGGCATGATGAATCCGTACATTCATCTATTTTATATGGAAATCTTCGCAAAATCTTCTTAATAAACTATTAATTAAATTTCTTTAAATTAATTTATTAACATCCACTAACTTTGCTAAAATTAGGGATAAAATATGTAATTAAATAATCTATATTTTTGCCTTGATTGGACCTATTATTTCATGTACAAATATTAATTATTTTGACCTATTTGTTTCTATTATGTTCTTTAATTAATTAACTGGCATAAAGAATTAAAAATCCATAAAAATCACAAAATCCATATAAAAATAGTAGTTCTAAACATGTATATTTTGTGCATATTTTATCTTTGTAGTTTTTATTTCACCTTTTCTTAACTAAAAAATCCCTAAAAAGTATTTTAAATATGTATATATTGTATATAAATTAATTCAGTGGTTAAAATCAAAAATTAAATACAAAAAATCACAAAATAAAAAAATGGTATTTTATTATCTATAGAGTAACCACAAATACTTTTGTACAAATGACCTCTTTTTATTTTATGTTCGTCATGAAAGTTATAGATTTCATCAAGACGAGCAACTTTCGACCATTTTTTAATTTGACCTCATTTACTATTTTTATTGAATTTTCTTTTAATTTTATTTTTAATTTTTCTGAGAGTGACACTTGATAGCTCCTGGAGCCACCACGTGTCACTCTATTTTTCTTTTATTTTATTTTTAAAAATTTAATTTTTATTTTTAATTTTTATTATACATTTATTTTACCTTTTCTTTTTTCCGTTTCTCTCTCCATTCTCTCTCTTCACTCCCCTCTCTCTCCTCTCTTTACTCTCCTCTCTCCCTAGCACGTGCACAACACGTGTCGTCCCCTCCCTCTGACCGCACATGTTGTGCATGTCTCCTCTCTCTCTCTAGTCGCAACTGATGCTTGCCATCCTCTCCTCTTCCGCAACGGTCATGCCCCCTTGCACCTCTGCCGGCAGCTGTTACGAGTCGCCCTCTCTAACTCATGACCTCCTTCGTGTAATCGTTGCTTGCTCCTCCTATAAAGTCCTCGCCTCCCGCACTGACATTGCCATTTACCATTCTTGGAAATGAGAGAGAAAGAGCTCAGGTCGAATCACCAGTGACAGTGGCCGATTCCTATTTCGAGCGACGACCATCGTCTCACTTGGTGAGATCCAGAGCCCATAAAGCTCTACTGCAGCCTCATCCTTGAGCTGCTCAGCCAATTGCACGCCTATGATTCGATCTACGATCGTGATTCCAAGAGAAGCTCCCAGGCACCCATTTTCGCATCCTCGGGTGAACCTTATTTCCTCTTCTTCTTCTTCCTATTCCTTTTCTTTCATCCTCCTCGGTCGACCAACCACCACAGGTCGGACTGCCGTTCACCACCTTCACCTTTGCCCCTCCACCTTAACCTGCTCATCGCACGTCTCCCCTCATCTTGCCTCGCCTCCGCCCTTCATTATTTTCTACTTTCGCCTCGTAGTTGTTGAGTTGCACCTCCACCTGTAGAACAACCACAACCGACCTCTCTCTGCCGAACGTCTTCTCCCTTGGTTGCTCCTCTCCTCTAGTGCCAGTTGGACCCCACCGCATACCTCCAGGTCAGCTACCTTCAATGCCTCACATTGATCGCCACCATGGAGGCCCAGCTCTGCCCCTTGACCATGACCACTGTCTAGCCACCCGATGTCCCTCCACCAAGCACTACCATCCAACCGTCACCCTCCACCGTACCCTCGGCTCGTGGACCCTCACCGACCATGGCCTCGCTTCGCTTGATGCCTCACCAACCACCATCCACCGCATCGCCCTCACGCATAACCGTCTTCAGATCAAGGTCCCCCCGTCTTGATCCAACAGCCTCGAAGTCCTCCAATCGTGACTCGAGCCTCCCCTCCACGCCTCAAAGTTTGGGTCAACCAAAGCCTCTTACTATGCCACGTGGAGCCTCAGACATCCACACCTCAACCACGGACCAAGGCTCCACTCGAACCTGCGCCTTCGCTCCTAAGCCTCGCGTGGCACACCCAGAGCACATGAGCGGGGGGTAAAATTGCACTCTCCCAAATTCTAGAAATTGTAAGGACGTCCCTATCGCCCAGGTCATGTGTCATGCACGTGCATGTGCGGGAAATTTACAAGGAGGTCCATGTGGGTTTTATTCATTGGAGATAAGTCCCTTAAGGGCCAATTTAAGAACATAACTCTTTATTTTTATTGCAACTTAGTCCCTGTAACTTCATTTTATCATATGTTTTTTATTTGAACTCCATTTTTAACGCATAATATGCCATTTTGAAGCTTATTCTGTGCTCTATCACATATCATATGTACAGATCATACATGGATTTAAACTGAATATTCTTTGAGAATTAAATTGATTTGTGTAACCTAATTTTGACTTATTATGCATTTATATTTTGAGGAATCTGATCTACTACATGGGCATATTCTAGGATAAATAATTGATTTAATTTATTATTATTTTTTATCATTCTTTGAGGAATAAATCTTAGAGATTCAGATATCAGCTTTCCTTGATAATTATTGTTGATCTCATCATTTCCAGGATTATTATTTTATTAATTGATATTCTACCCTACAACTTGGATTTGAATTGATAAATATCTCTTTAGATCTGTGATTAATTTTGAAGATTAATTGATCTTTTATTTGAGGATTGAAAATATACAAAATCACATATCATGTGCTTCATTATCCCCTCTATTTATTTTACTTCCTTTGCATTGCATTTATTTTATTTTTTGCTTTATTTTCGACATAGAGATTGACATAGAAATTAATTAATCACTTAAATAATTAAAACCCGTGCAGCTAAATATCACGGTTCCCTATGTTCGACCTTGATATACTTACCAAGTAAAAAATATTCTACAATATTCAAAATTTATGATTTTTGTTGATATGATTTCCGCCTCCTATACTACAATCATCGATAAAGAGATGGATTTCTAGTTCATGAAATGGCATCGTTGTTGGAGAACGACGTATTTTTAGGTTTTAGATTATTTTTAAATTAATTACTATGATTGTTATTTCCGGTGTTTATTTTTAGCTAAATAGACCCTTAGTGTTTTCTTTTTATTTTTTGTGTTTTTTATTTATAATATATAGTAATATACACTATATAATTTTTTCAGAAATTTGAAGTAGGTTTTATAATTTTTTGTATATTTATGTCTCGTAAGGGAATATATAGCTCTATTTGATTTCTAATGAATAGGAAAATGCAATAAAATACCAAATAAAAATATAACCATGCATCTACAATATTAAGGCATTCACAATAATTTTCCCATAATTTATAAAGCACATGAGATATATACTAAAAATAGAAACGTACATAACTAATTACAAGCCTAATAAAGGTATATTTGCAATAAAAATAATGTAAAAGGGCTTACATGCAATAACCTGAATGTTTAACACTTATTTTATAATTTAATGGATTGTAAATACAAGGAGCTCGTAGAGATTCCTTGCAATTTACCCACCTCATCTAGGCCGCCATATGAGGTGACATGGAGTGGGCCGCGATGTAATACACAATAAATATGAGGGGGTCATTCATGATATTTTATAGAACTATTAAAGGGTACTTAATATTTACAGAACCAAATATAAAATACAAAAAGGACAAAGGGCTACTTAGATATTCACCCCACTTAAGGCACGGATTGGGCGACTCACAATGCTCCAAGTGGATGATCTGACGACGGGGAGACTGATGAATCTGCGATTCGTCATCTTTATTCATTTATTTTAGCTTAAAATCCCTTATAAAACACATGCATATAACGCTAACTCCATATTCTTACTAACTTGCATTTGTGTGTAAATATTGTACATTTCTTACTAATTTTAACCTAAAATAAATAAATAAAGAAAGAAAGGAAAAATAAAGAAAAGAAAATAAAAAAAGGAAGACTGTATACAGGCTGACCCGAACCCCGAGAGAAGGTCAAGACTTGACCTGATCGACCAGGAATAAAGTAGGGGGAGATAGGGTCCTCAACCAGAAAATCTAAAAAAATGTGTTTCTCACTTATTTTGTGTATATCTGTATAAAACTAACACTAATTTATTTGTACCTTAATTGACCCCAAATCAAATAACATTCAAAATCAAAGTTGTAAATAAAAATGGGTCCTAATTAATAAAACTGATTGCACAATTAAATCATGTACAGAATAAAAGTAGCCACACTTGGAAAAAGCCACTAAGCACTAATTGAAAGATAAATTCCGACTCCATATGATCTCAAATTGAACAAATATCACTTCCATTGAAATCTAAATTAAATTATCTTCAAAATGACTGTGATTTTATAATTTTTGGAGTTACGGTTAAAAAGTTGGTTTTCTGGGGTGGTTTGTGCAATTTTCCCTTGTATTTTGTGTATATTGTATTTGTATATATATTTGTAAATATTTTTACTAATTACTTAAAACAAAAATAAAAATAAAAATAATAATAAAATAAAAATAAAAAATTTAATAAATTTCTTAAAACAAAAAAAAAGAGAGGCTAATTTCCCCATTTATCCTTGTATATAATGTCATATATGTATATAGTATATGTATATAGTTGCAATTTTTAACCAACCATCATAAAAAAATAAAAAAATAACATTTTCAAATTCCAATAAATAAAGTGACGAAAATTCAAAAAAATTAGATAATTTTGTAAATAATTTTATCCTTCTATTTTATCTCTCATGATTATCTCTCCCACCAAAAAAAAATTCAAAAATCTCTCTTATCTTCTTCAAAATTCAAAATTCATCTCTTTTCTATTTATATGGCTCCATCTCCCTCATTCCAACCGGATCAATCTTTAGAGAGAGGAGCCCGATCTCCGAGAGAAATTTCGTCGAGGAAGTTGCCTAGCCTCCAAGCCGTCCGGTGACAGCGAGTCGGCCTTGTCGAGGCAATCACGGTCTATTTTCCGCTCCTAAGGTGAGATCCGTATTTTTCTTTGCATCTTTATCGTAGTTTAATCGCTCTTTATTTTATCGCATTTTTTTTCTTTTTATCGTCATTTTGTTCTTCTAGATCATAAAAAAATTCATCACGATTTGATCCGCCATCGACTCGATTTTTCATCTCACTTTCTTGATCTCTACGCGTTCTATCTCTACCATTCACGATCTATCAACTCCGACCACGCACGGTGGTCGGAGAGTCGGATTCAAATCCCTCACCGTTCGCCGAATCCCCATTCACTTCCCGATTTTATAGATAAATAAAAAAATTTTCTTTATTTCTAACATTTGTTTTGCAGGATAATATGAAAAAATAAAAAAAACAAAAAAAAATAAAAAAATATTTCTTTATTCCTCTTTTCTCTTATTTTCGGATTTACAAAAAAAAATAAAAAAAAAGTGTTTTCCTTTTGTTTTTTTTCATTCACTGTTTACATCTTAAAACAAAATTACAAAAAAAATAAAAAAAAAACAAAATAAAAAATTCTCCAGCAGCGGGGTCGTCACCCCCCGCCGCCATCCTCCATCGGCTGCCCCTCCTCCTTGAACCACCGCGCGACAACCGCACCCGATCCCGCTCCTGTGCTTGGAGTCGGCGCCGACTCCATCGCCGCCGCGCGCCGCGCCCTTGCAGCCTCCAACCTCCGCTGCTCCAGCGCCGCCTGCGCGCGCGTGGAGAGAAGGCGGTGGCGGCGACCCAGGTGCGTTCCCCCCTCCGCAGGACCTGCTGCGCGCCCTCCTTCGCCATCAGCCGACGCAGCAGCCACCGTCCCCGCCGCGAAGACCTCCGCCTAGCCGCCTCGCGCAGCCACGCGCGGTCGCGCGCGCGCGACACGCGCCCCACCGCGCTCGCCTGAATCCATCGCCGCGCCTCCCGCGCTCCGCCTTCAGCCGCAACCGCCGCGCCTGGTGAAGAAGAAAACGAAGGCGGCGGCCGACCCCATCCTGTTTGCTTCATTTGCAAGAAACGAATGAAAGTCCTCTAGGGCTTGGATTTTGAAGTAAAAAAAGAACGGGTAAATTACATTCTGCCCCCCGAAGGATTTCAAAACTACAAAAACGCCCCTGCCAGAGCTTCAAGGCACATGCACTGCACATGGTATATTGGTAATTTGCACGTACTGCCTCGCATTTTATTTTTTTATTTATTTGTGGTCAAAACATTGAAACTTTACATTTCAGTCCACAACTTCTGCAGTATTTACATTTTAGTCCCTATTCCAGACAACAAACTTGCTTGTTTCCTTTGGAATGAAATAAATGTTATATGTGCTTCAAAAATTTTGAGAAAAATGTGCTATGCTCCTGATGTGATGATCTTCCTAGCATAAATTTTTCATTGCATTTTGTGATCATTTCTTATTATTAAAAAATCAAAAACAGTGTCTTTTTCATTGTTGGAAATTCGAAAATTCATAAAAATTCGAAACTAACTCCAAAAATTCTAAAAAAATTAGAGTAGTTTTATTTCATTGTCTTTTAATTTCAGACCAAGTTTCACGCATTAATTATTTATAAAACTCAAAAAAATTGAAAAATATCAAAAATCTTCTAAAAATCATAAAAAATTCTACAAAAACCCAAAAATTGTGATTTCAGTTTCTGTTTGTAGATATTTTCTTCTAGTTTGCCTTAAAAATAGTAGCCAAGAGTTTTGGGCATTTAAAAGAGTTTTAAATTGCAAATTACTCCAGGCTGTCCACATTTTCCGATTTCCTCACTGTTTGATTTTTAAAAGAATACAAAAACATCTGAAAAGTCTACAAAAATTCTCAAAAACATTTCAAAACTTTCAAAAGACAAAAATATTTTCTTTGAATTTTTCTGATCATTTTTGGCATAATTGAAAATTGCAAAAAGAGTTGGTGTGTGTATACTCTTTACCTTGTTTATATTGCGTCGTATTATTTTTGAAAATAAAAAAAAATTTGCAAAAGCAAAATCATAAAAATTTAAAAATCAGAAAATATAAAAAAAATAGAAATAAAAAAAAATTTAAAAAAAATAAAAAGATAAAAAATCACAAAAACCAAGGATAGTTGTCCTTTGAGATTCCTGTTTTCTTTTAATTAGTTTCTGATTAATTGAATAACCCTCGGGAATTGTAGCCTCCCTGAGTTCGACCCTGTCCGCTATACAGGTTAATAAGTAGCAAAAATTATAAAAAAAAAATATTTTTTGTTGACGCGGGATTTTTGGGAAAAACAACGACACATTTTTACAATTAATCACCAATCTCCAAATTTCCGGCTCAACAAAATGGCGCCGTTGCCGGGGAGGCACGGCGAGGGTAGTTAGGTTTCTCTTTTGACCTGCTATTCTTGGTTGTAAATATTTGTTCATAATTTGCCACATCACTTCATTGTTTATATCCACTGCATTCATTCCATCATTTTCTAATATTTTGAAAATTGTGTTTCTTACACATTCTCTTTTCTTTTTCTTGCGAGGGCCCGCGGAGCGAAGGAGGCGATCCTAGGAGAGCCGAAGCACCCAAGCGACGTGGAGGCGGCTTGATTCTTCACCAAGCCGCAGGATAGCGTGAGAAGAGGAGAGGAAGAATTGAAAGAGCCGAAAAAAAAAGAGAAAAAAAAAGAGAGAGAGTTTTTATTTTCTAGCATCTGAACTCTTGTAAAAGGACATTTATTTGTTGCGGGGTCTGTTTCGCCAAGTGCCGGTGCACTTGGGGGACCTCACCGATTTTGTTTTCATCGCCTTTATTTTCTTTGTTTTCCGTGGATTTCGAAAGCCACCTATTGATTTTTAATTAATTTGCTTGAGCCAGGTAATTAATTAGGTCCAAACACCCTAAACAAGAATTTCTGTGCCTATAGAGTAGATCGTAATTTGGACTTAGTCAAATTAACTTGTTCTTGCCCGTTAATAGAAGTTATCATCTAGGACGGTTCACTTGCATTGCATATAGGTTAGTTTATTTTCTGTATTTAAATTCTGCGCGGATCACTTGCATGTAGAGTGCTGGCGACAAGGTACGCATCTCTAACGCCTGCATGCATCATCGTTTTTAATCGCGCATTGGCATTTCCGATCTCCTCCCTTGTTTTCACTCACATAAGTTAAAAAGGAAATTGGACACTCGGTAGGCGATTCTTTGAAAATATCTTAACCAAGTGACAACTGCCTAAAACCGGGACTGCTAAAGAAAACTCAACCCTAAAAAAAATATACAAAGAAAAATCATTGTCTTGGGGAGAGTAACCCCCTCATTGTATTCGTTTTTACTTGCTCGCGCACACACTAAGGTTAGTGCCCAAATCCCATAATCCAGCCTAAGTGTTTGTACAACTTTGTAATTATCACCAAACTCTAAAATCAACAAGATAATTGACCGAACCTTCACGGTCTTCACATTGAGTTGAGTTGGTGAACTGGGGGTTTGTATTGTGTTTGCTTGTTAGTGCTAAAGATCCTTCTGCGCAATTTGCGCCTTCATTCACTTTCACTCTTGCATTGACATTCGTGCTCTCGCATCCTGCCTATTGATTTCGAAGATGTCGGCCCGGAGTATTTCTCGTTCGGACTCCGCGAACTCATTCTACGCTCCGAGCCGTTCACCTTCTATTCGGGGAGACTCACTTCACGAATATTCCTCTTTCCCCACTTCAAAATTCACAACATCCATAAATCCACTATTTGAGATTGGCTTTAATCTCGAATTAATATCTGAGACTCCATCAATTCTGAGCACTAATCGAGTGGCATATACATTTTCAGAGTCAGAAGCCGAATACTTAATGCCACCAAAGGGAAAGGGAGCCATGTCGGAACAAAGCGAGATCAACAGTACCATGTTAGCCTCCATTCAATCAATCCAAGCACAGTTAACAGAGCAGGCTAAGTTCCAAACCACATTGAGAGAGATGATTCTCGAGATAAGACAAGAAAGAGAAGACAGGAGAGGGGGGGATAACAGAAACCCTGGAGGTGGGAATGGAGAAGAACCTCATGTAGAGCCTAAGCCTACACTCAAAGATGCTTATAATCCAGGGGCAGGGCAGACAAATTCGTGGATACAAATCCCTGCGGTTCATGGGCATTTTGAGCTTAAGCCAACTATTTTACCTCTTCTCCCAATATTCCATGGAAATATTAATGAAGAACCTCATATACACCTCCAGCAGTTCGATCGCATTTGTGGAACAGTACACTACCCAAACGTTCCATTAGAGGTAGTGCAGATGACCGCCTTTCCATTCAGCCTGATGGGAAAAGCCTTGTACTGGTTAAATCACTTGGGGAAGGTTGTCACCACTTGGGAAGAGTTGAGATCTGCATTTCTGAACAAGTATTATCCACTTGGACGACTCAACCAAATGCGATCCCTGATTGCTAATTTCTCCCAGATGCCCCAAGAGCCTATTCACGAGGCGTGGGAACGTTTCAAAGATCTGACGGAGAAATGCCCCCATCATGATATTCCAAAGACCAGTCTTGTACAAAATTTCTTTGGGGGTTTAAGCATTGAGAATCAGAAGCTGGTAGATGCCGCTTGTGGGGGAAGCCACTTTAACAAGGACGAGGATGTCCTTTATCAAATTTTTGAGGAGATGGCAGAAAGTTCAGCAGCTCTTTCTTCTTCACGTGCTTTTCAGAAGCACCCTGTCACCGCCCCTGCAGTACCCCACAAGGATGTCAAAATGACGTCAATACAAGAAGTGGATAAGGTGGATAGCACAGACTTGGCTATCATTGGAAACCACCTATCCAAAGTAGACATTATTGAGAAGCGATCCAAGGAGCTCGATAAGCTTCATGTGATCGAACAGAGGACAAAGAACCTGGATAAGCTGGATGAGATAACAAAGCATTTGGAACTTCTTGTGAGTACAATCAGTGCAGTCCACAATACAAATGCAGCAGTAGACCCCTCTACTAGGGAGCATACTCCTTCCACTCAGCAAAATGGCAGAGGACCATCTACAGTCCAACATGTCTACTACGTGCAGACACCTGATCAAGCTCAGCAGCATGCACATCAGATAGTTCCGTACCAACAAGAAGTGGCCTACATTCCTGAGCAGCAGTCTCCACCTCCACCTATCATTCAGGAGGTGAATGGTATCTGGTTCGACCGTGAGCGAAACCAGCCCCGTCCGTCAGGGCAAGGCCAGTTGGGTTCACAGCAGGGTCAGAGGCCCACCCACCAGCTTCAAGGAGGCAGACCGCAGTACCAGTACCAGCACCAGCAGTTCCAGCCTCAGTATCAGTCTCCACCTCAGTTCCATAACTGGAGACAAGGCCAGCCACAGCAGCAGTCCATGTATTTACCTCAGCCGAACCAGCAGCAGACTGCATATTATGGACAGTATCCTTCCCCCCCCTCCTCCTCATTACCAGAATCCGTATGGGTACCAACAGCCTCCGCACTATCAGTCTCAGCGACAGCCAGTCAATGAGCAACCTGAGGCCCCTTCAGTCAATCCACCACTGGACCAACTTGCATTGATTATGAAGAACATGAATGAACCGACTCAGCGGATCGATGACCTGACTACCACCAAGACACTAATTCCAGCACAGGTCGAAGCCAACCCCAATAATTTCAAACGCAAAGAGCAGGTAGCTAAAAGCCCACCCACCCCCGAGACAGGTATGTCCCTTGATTTTACATGTTTATCTGACACCATTCATCTCAGGAGCGGTAGGAGATTGCAGCTGCCTGCGCAGCAGTTGGGGTTGGGAGATCGGTCCACTGAGAGAGCTTCATCTTCTACATCATCTCCTTCACCAATAGTCGAGAGGCCCAGTATAGCAGCACCCACATCTGGAGTTTCACCGCCTTCACCACCACCTTCACCAGACAGATGCAGATCACCATCAGCAAGGGAGAATATACCAGTCGCAGATTCTTCCTCTTCACCATTAGCAGCATCCCGTCCTGTTTTAGATTCTGTTTTTCCTTCACCTAGATTGGACAACACTATACAGACTGATTCTAGTTGTCCTCTTGTACATGATGATTCCATTCTGAATAAAGGAAATGAACGTTTGCATGTTTATTCTGATTCTGTGCCATTTCCTTCTGCTCTCAAAGCTAAAAAAATTCAAAAATTAAAAACAGCACTATCTGATCCTGGAGTGGTTGAGATCTTACAGAATATCTTTTTAAAGATGCCACTACTTAAAGCCATGGAATACATGCCTACAGTAAAAAAGGGAATGAAAGAGGCATGTACCCAAAAGCGTCAACCAAGGAAGAACAAACGAAAGGAAACAGAGAAACACATCCTGACCATGGCCACAGTTCATGCCATCAGCAACCTTCCGCCAAAAAAGAAAGATAAGGGAGCACCTCACATCCGTTGCCATATCTTTGATCAAGAATTTGATCGTACTCTTCTCGATAGCGGTTCCTCCATTAATCTCATGCCTTCCTCTCTATTAACTGAATTCCAGTTAGGGCCTCTTAAAACTACCAGAATGATCCTTCAGTTTGCCGATAGATCGATTAAGAGGCCAAGAGGCATTTTAGAGGACGTTATTGTAACGGTGCAGGGAATGAAATTCCCTGTTGATTTCGTTGTAATGGATATGGACACCTCTGCACCGCTACTCCATACCCCGATCATACTAGGTCGACCGTTCCTCCGAACGGCCGAAGCAGCAGTTGATTATGGTACTGGAGAGATCATCTTTCACTCTCGTAGTGACAAGGTGAAAATTGAGACGATCTCTGATCCTAAACCATCACCGCCACCAGCAACAGATGATACAGAGAAAGCAATATCAGAACCAGATGACTGTGATTTTCTTGCTGAATTCAAAGAGACAGACCTTTTCACGGATTTTATAGATACACAGGAGTCTTTTCCCCAAAAGGACTCTCTGGAAAGCACAGTCGACATGAGCTCCCTTGGTGGCCCAATTGAGATAGTTGCCGATGAGCAGTTTGAGCAGAGTTCTGAGGTCCAGATATCTGAGCCATTCATTGAATTTCATGATTTATGCACAGATGAGAGACATCTTTCTGAGATTATTGCTGAGATATCTGAGCCGTTCGTTGATAATAATATTGAACATCCTGATGAGCCATTCCTCTCTGAGCAAAGATCATTCATCGCAGATCTATCAAATATTCTATTTGCTGAGTCGTCGATAGCCAAGGTGGATAGTCTACAGAGCATAGATCACATACCATCTATCAGTACAGCAGCAGAGGTTATCACAGAGACGATTCAGACCCCACCTGAGCTCAAGGTTTTACCATCAACGTTGAAATATGCCTTCCTTGCGGGTCCCCCCCAAATGTTTCCGGTCATCCTCAGCTCGCAGTTGACCGCTGAACAAGAATCTCGCGTGCTAGAGGTTCTTGAGAGAAACCGCAAGGCCATAGGATGGAATATCTCGGATCTCCATGGGATCAATCCAGCGTTGTGCTCGCATCATATCTACCTAGAGGATGATTGTAAACCCTCCCGTGAATGTCAGCGCCGTCTAAATCCAAATCTAAGGGAGGTTGTCATGAAGGAGATCAAGAAATGGTGTGATGCTGGTTTTATATATCCCATTTCAGATTCCAAATGGGTCAGCCCTTTACATGTGGTCCCAAAGAAATCTGGGATTACGATCGTAAAGAATGACCGTGGTGAGGAGATTCCGACCCGGGTACCGACTTCATGGCGTGTCTGTGTAGATTACCGACGCCTGAACTCAGCTACCAAGAAGGATCACTTTCCACTGCCCTTTATTGATCAGATTATTGAGAGGTTGGCAGGGAAAGAGTTCTTTTGCTTCTTGGATGGGTACTCGGGATACAACCAAGTTGCTATCGCTCCTGAGGATCAGGAGAAAACTACTTTCACTTGTCCGTTTGGCACTTACGCCTTTAGACGGATGCCCTTTGGATTGTGTAACGCCCCCGCTACATTTCAAAGGTGTATGTTGGCCGTTTTCGCCGACATGGTGGGTAATTTTCTTGAAGTCTTCATGGACGATTTCTCGGTCTACGGGGATAGTTTTGACACATGTCTTGCTCATTTAGACCGAGTTCTTCAACGTTGTTGTGAGGTAAACCTAGTGCTCTCGTGGGAGAAGAGTCACTTTATGGTGACTAATGGGATTGTATTGAGCCATGTCATCTCCAAACATGGTATGGAGGTTGACCCGGCTAAGATTGATGTGATTTCCAAGTTAGAGCCACCGCAGAATTTGAAGCAATTGAGGTCATTTTTGGGACACGTAGGATTCTATAGGCGATTCATAAAGGACTTCAGCAAAATCGCCAGACCTTTGACGGAGCTTTTGTGTAAGGAGACTGATTTTATTGTCGATGAGAAAGTTCTCCTTGCATTCAATCAGATGAAAGAAATGGTTACTAGTGCTCCTATCTTACAGCCACCTGATTGGTCTCTTCCCTTTGAGATCATGACGGATGCATCAGATTTCGCAGTTGGAGCAGTCTTAGGACAGAGAAGGGATGGGGTACCATTTGCTATACACTATGCTAGCAAGACTCTGGATGAAGCACAACGGAATTATACAGTTACAGAGAAGGAGATGTTAGCAGTTGTATTTGGTTTAGAAAAGTTCAGATCTTACCTCATTGGTTCACACGTGATTATATACACGGATCACACTGCCATACGATACTTACAGGCAAAGAAGGATGCTAAACCACGCCTTATCAGATGGATCTTTCTTCTCCAGGAATTTGATTTAGAGATACGAGATAAACCTGGAGTGAAAAATGTTGTGGCAGATCACCTTTCCCGTATCACAGACACCGAGACTTCTGAGCAGAACATGATTCCTATTTCTGAAACCTTTCCAGATGAGTCCATTTTATCTGTGGACTCGCTTCCATGGTATGCTGATATTGTGAACTATCTTGTCTCCAAGAAAGTTACACAAGATTGGCCGAAGTACAAAGTAGACAGATTTCTGTCAGAGATTCATTATTACCAGTGGGAGGATCCGTACCTATTTCGTGAGGGTGCGGATTGTATCTGGAGAAGGTGCATTCCTCAGGAGGAACACACTAGTGTACTTGAGCACTGTCACAAGCTAGAATCTGGTGGGCATCATTCGGGGAAACGCACGGCAGCAAAGGTTTTACAGAGTGGCCTATGGTGGCCCACATTGTTTAAGGATGCTACAGAGTATGTTCGAGGTTGTATTGATTGTCAGAAAATGGGAGGAACAGTTGGTTCCAAAGATACCATGCCCCTAAGATATATACAGATTTCTGATGTTTTTGATGCTTGGGGCATAGACTTCATGGGCCCATTTCCTGTCAGTCAGGGATTTCAGTACATCCTGCTCGCCGTGGATTATGTTAGTCGATGGGTGGAGGCTATTCCCACCCGAACCGCAGATAGTCGTACGGTGTGTTCCTTTCTTAAGGACCATATTATTGCGCGGTTCGGTATTCCCAAAATATTGATTTCAGATGGGGGAAGCCATTTCATTAATAGAGATGTAAAGAAGCTTGTGAAGGAGTACGCTATTGAACACAGAGTTGCGTCTCCTTACCACCCTCAGACTAATGGCTTGGCAGAAATTTCAAATAGGGAGATCAAAACGATATTGCAAAAACTTGTACGTCCAGATAGGAAGAACTGGTCCCAGATGCTTGATTCAGTTCTATGGGCTTATCGGACGGCGTACAAGTCTCCTTTGGGTATGTCTCCCTACAGATTGATATATGGAAAGCCTTGCCACCTGCCAGTGGAATTAATTCACAAATCTTTATGGGCACTCCGTGTATGCAATCTAGATTATGAGAAAGGAGGAAAGAACAGGAAGTTGGATTTGAATAAATTACTGGAATTCCGAGACTTTGCATATGATAATTCACTTATGTATAAGGAGAAAGTCAAGCGCTGGCATGATAAACACATTCGAAGAAAGACTTTCTCCCCTGATCAGAAAGTTTGGTTATTTGATGCTAAGTTGAAGTTATTCCCAGGAAAATTGAAAAGCAAGTGGTCAGGACCGTTCATCGTGAGAGCTGTGCGTGACAATGGGAGTATTGTCATATCTGGGTTGTCATCTGACGCACAACCATTTGTTGTGAACGGACAGTTGCTGAAGCCATATCTAGATCATGATACATTCCTGTCCGTTGTGGATTCTATATCTTTGGTATCAGACGATGATCTTTTGATTCCACCTTTTGCGTCCGATACATAAGCTCAACACCTCTTGTATATCCTTTCGTTTCACTCCGTCTTCTCCCGTTTTATCATTCACCCCTTTTCCGTGTGTGTGTGTATATATGCTATACTTAGGATGTGCTTTATCCTAAGTATAGGGGGGGTGAAGGATTTGTGTTGTTCATATTCGTCCTGTTTATCACCCTTGTTGTTGTTGCCTATACTTAGGGATACTCTACCCTAAGTATAGGGGGGGGTGATGTTGTTCATATCGTGTCTTTGTGAGTCTGTACATTCTCTTCATCGGTTTTCCCCTTTGTACATTCCACTATACTTAGGATTACTTGATCCTAAGTATAGGGGGGGATCACCAACTTCTCTTTGAGTCGTTGTAGCATAGGAGTCTTTTCACCTCTCTTTGCTTAGCACGAGTTATGTCTTCCTTTGTCGCTCTCTGGTCACTATGAGGACATAGTTCGAGCTAAGTATAGGGGGGTGTCGTATATATTGTATATATACTTTAGACATAACTCGTACTTTTAAATATATTTATTTGGAGGGTTATGTGTATATTTTATAAAATCCACAAAAATAAAAAAAAAACAAAAACAAAAAAACAAAACAAATAAAAAAACAAAACAAAACAAAAACAAAAAAAAGAAGAAAACAAAAAAAAACACAAAAAAAAAGAAAAAAAACAACACAAAAAAAAAACAAAAAAAATGGGAAGAGAGAGAGAGAAAAAAAAAACAAAAACAAAAAAAAACATAAAAAAAAAACAACAAAAAAAAAGTCTCTTGTATATACTTGTATATATTACTAACCCTTTCTCCTTTAAAAAAAAAACTACAAAACCAAAAATCATAAAAATTTGCATAAAAAAAAACTTTTTCTCACATTTGCATTTTTCTCAAAAAAAAAATCCATAAAAAGTTCAAAATTAGAAAATTGTTTAAAAAAAACGGTTCTTTTCACATGTGCATCATTCTTCTTAAAAAAAAAAACTCTCTGCATTGTTCATAGTCTGCATTTGCATGTGCATTTTTCTGGATAGTATTGATATTTAAACTATGCCTGGAATAAAATTGAAGAATGGAGCTTAGTTGGACCTTAATCCACCTAATTCTTAGAGGAACTTCACTGAGAAATAGGATTTTAGAAGCTTCAGGTCTTTGACTTAATTCTTTGAGTTCCACATGACAATGTGCAGCATTTGACTCTTAGTGTCTAACCTGGTCTCTTCATTCTGGGTACAACTCTGGAATAGCGAATTAATTTGTACTCCTGCACTATGCACTTAGCTCAACTCAGACGGGATGTTGGAAGACTGTATGAGTTTCTTTTCTGGTAGCGTGGAAATCTAAAGACCGGAGTAACGGGTTGAAATAAAGCTTCGGAAAAGGGATGGACGGCTGGGCACAATTTTTTCTAAGACCCCAAAAAATGTACGGAATAAAAAGATGCTATATCCGTAGGGGAAAAACAAGATCCAAGCAGAACCACCAAAAGTCCAAATACAAAGAAGCTACTACCAAATAAAAATCTGACCAAAAAGGTCCAAGCTTCAAGAAAACCTGCAGATCTTGGTGGAGACTCGGCTACACTGGCCAGCTTCACAAGGAGAGGTGATCACACCAAATCACCCTCCAGTTCTTTTCTCATTCTTCTAACTTCTCCCCCAATTCGATTGTGAACACAACACGACGGACCTTAGAAGGAAATACCTGACTCCCCGAGGACGAGTTATTGGAGAGGAGATTTGCATGGTAGTCCGGCATTCTGGATGGGAAGAGCTAAAAATTTTTCACACACATGAGTCGATTATTCAATGTTCATAGGGTATGCTTTGGGAAGAGGATCGATCTAAGATGACTTCTGGGCCAAAACTGTGACAATGATATGTAGAACTTGAAGGCTGTTGGTTTTAAAATTCTAAGTCTCACAGAAGTTCCGACACACAAATAATCCAAAGGTCCGACAGAGCTCCAAACTACAATTTTATGAAGATAAGTTTAATACTCAATATTGTCCTACTTTCTTTATTTTCCCTTTCTTTTTCTTCTTCACTTATTCTTTCAAATAAGTGTTTGCTAAGGGACTAGCAAAGGTAAAGCATAGGGGGATGATGAATCTGCGATTCGTCATCTTTATTCATTTATTTTAGCTTAAAATCCCTTATAAAACACATGCATATAACGCTAACTCCATATTCTTACTAACTTGCATTTGTGTGTAAATATTGTACATTTCTTACTAATTTTAACCTAAAATAAATAAATAAAGAAAGAAAGGAAAAATAAAGAAAAGAAAATAAAAAAAGGAAGACTGTATACAGGCTGACCCGAACCCCGAGAGAAGGTCAAGACTTGACCTGATCGACCAGGAATAAAGTAGGGGGAGATAGGGTCCTCAACCAGAAAATCTAAAAAAATGTGTTTCTCACTTATTTTGTGTATATCTGTATAAAACTAACACTAATTTATTTGTACCTTAATTGACCCCAAATCAAATAACATTCAAAATCAAAGTTGTAAATAAAAATGGGTCCTAATTAATAAAACTGATTGCACAATTAAATCATGTACAGAATAAAAGTAGCCACACTTGGAAAAAGCCACTAAGCACTAATTGAAAGATAAATTCCGACTCCATATGATCTCAAATTGAACAAATATCACTTCCATTGAAATCTAAATTAAATTATCTTCAAAATGACTGTGATTTTATAATTTTTGGAGTTACGGTTAAAAAGTTGGTTTTCTGGGGTGGTTTGTGCAATTTTCCCTTGTATTTTGTGTATATTGTATTTGTATATATATTTGTAAATATTTTTACTAATTACTTAAAACAAAAATAAAAATAAAAAAAATAATAAAATAAAAATAAAAAATTTAATAAATTTCTTAAAACAAAAAAAAAGAGAGGCTAATTTCCCCATTTATCCTTGTATATAATGTCATATATGTATATAGTATATGTATATAGTTGCAATTTTTAACCAGCCATCATAAAAAAATAAAAAAATAACATTTTCAAATTCCAATAAATAAAGTGACGAAAATTCAAAAAAATTAGATAATTTTGTAAATAATTTTATCCTTCTATTTTATCTCTCATGATTATCTCTCCCACCAAAAAAAAATTCAAAAATCTCTCTTATCTTCTTCAAAATTCAAAATTCATCTCTTTTCTATTTATATGGCTCCATCTCCCTCATTCCAACCGGATCAATCTTTAGAGAGAGGAGCCCGATCTCCGAGAGAAATTTCGTCGAGGAAGTTGCCTAGCCTCCAAGCCGTCCGGTGACAGCGAGTCGGCCTTGTCGAGGCAATCACGGTCTATTTTCCGCTCCTAAGGTGAGATCCGTATTTTTCTTTGCATCTTTATCGTAGTTTAATCGCTCTTTATTTTATCGCATTTTTTTTCTTTTTATCGTCATTTTGTTCTTCTAGATCATAAAAAAATTCATCACGATTTGATCCGCCATCGACTCGATTTTTCATCTCACTTTCTTGATCTCTACGCGTTCTATCTCTACCATTCACGATCTATCAACTCCGACCACGCACGGTGGTCGGAGAGTCGGATTCGAATCCCTCACCGTTCGCCGAATCCCCATTCACTTCCCGATTTTATAGATAAATAAAAAAATTTTCTTTATTTCTAACATTTGTTTTGCAGGATAATATGAAAAAATAAAAAAAACAAAAAAAATAAAAAAATATTTCTTTATTCCTCTTTTCTCTTATTTTCAGATTTACAAAAAAAAAAAATAAAAAAAAAGTGTTTTCCTTTTGTTTTTTTTCATTCACTGTTTACATCTTAAAACAAAATTACAAAAAAAAATAAAAAAAAAAACAAAATAAAAAATTCTCCAGCAGCGGGGTCGTCACCCCCCACCGCCATCCTCCATCGGCTGCCCCTCCTCCTTGAACCACCGCGCGACAACCGCACCCGATCCCGCTCCTGTGCTTGGAGTCGGCGCCGACTCCATCGCCGCCGCGCGCCGCGCCCTTGCAGCCTCCAACCTCCGCTGCTCCAGCGCCGCCTGCGCGCGCGTGGAGAGAAGGCGGTGGCGGCGACCCAGGTGCGTTCCCCCCTCCGCAGGACCTGCTGCGCGCCCTCCTTCGCCATCAGCCGACGCAGCAGCCACCGTCCCCGCCGCGAAGACCTCCGCCTAGCCGCCTCGCGCAGCCACGCGCGGTCGCGCGCGCGCGACACGCGCCCCACCGCGCTCGCCTGAATCCATAGCCGCGCCTCCCGCGCTCCGCCTTCAGCCGCAACCGCCGCGCCTGGTGAAGAAGAAAACGAAGGCGGCGGCCGACCCCATCCTGTTTGCTTCATTTGCAAGAAACGAATGAAAGTCCTCTAGGGCTTGGATTTTGAAGTAAAAAAAGAACGGGTAAATTACATTCTGCCCCCCGAAGGATTTCAAAACTACAAAAACGCCCCTGCCAGAGCTTCAAGGCACATGCACTGCACATGGTATATTGGTAATTTGCACGTACTGCCTCGCATTTTATTTTTTTATTTATTTGTGGTCAAAACATTGAAACTTTACATTTCAGTCCACAACTTCTGCAGTATTTACATTTTAGTCCCTATTCCAGACAACAAACTTGCTTGTTTCCTTTGGAATGAAATAAATGTTATATGTGCTTCAAAAATTTTGAGAAAAATGTGCTATGCTCCTGATGTGATGATCTTCCTAGCATAAATTTTTCATTGCATTTTGTGATCATTTCTTATTATTAAAAAATCAAAAACAGTGTCTTTTTCATTGTTGGAAATTCGAAAATTCATAAAAATTCGAAACTAACTCCAAAAATTCTAAAAAAATTAGAGTAGTTTTATTTCATTGTCTTTTAATTTCAGACCAAGTTTCACGCATTAATTATTTATAAAACTCAAAAAAATTGAAAAATATCAAAAATCTTCTAAAAATCATAAAAAATTCTACAGAAACCCAAAAATTGTGATTTCAGTTTCTGTTTGTAGATATTTTCTTCTAGTTTGCCTTAAAAATAGTAGCCAGGAGTTTTGGGCATTTAAAAGAGTTTTAAATTGCAAATTACTCCAGGCTGTCCACATTTTCCGATTTCCTCACTGTTTGATTTTTAAAAGAATACAAAAACATCTGAAAAGTCTACAAAAATTCTCAAAAACATTTCAAAACTTTCAAAAGACAAAAATATTTTCTTTGAATTTTTCTGATCATTTTTGGCATAATTGAAAATTGCAAAAAGAGTTGGTGTGTGTATACTCTTTACCTTGTTTATATTGCGTCGTATTATTTTTGAAAATAAAAAAAAATTTGCAAAAGCAAAATCATAAAAATTTAAAAATCAGAAAATATAAAAAAAAATTAGAAATAAAAAAAATTTAAAAAAAAAATAAAAAGATAAAAAATCACAAAAACCAAGGATAGTTGTCCTTTGAGATTCCTGTTTTCTTTTAATTAGTTTCTGATTAATTGAATAACCCTCGGGAATTGTAGCCTCCCTGAGTTCGACCCTGTCCGCTATACAGGTTAATAAGTAGCAAAAATTATAAAAAAAAAATATTTTTTGTTGACGCGGGATTTTTGGGAAAAACAACGACACATTTTTACAATTAATCACCAATCTCCAAATTTCCGGCTCAACAGAGACATACTGCTTCGGCTGAAATAGAGGACCAATTTTAGATCTGGACCCTCCTCATGATCGGACGGCTTTGGGACTGACTCGAAAAACTCAAAAGAATACCTGGTTGTGAGAGCTTCAATCATGGATTCCACACATCTCCGGCCACAAATTGTCTCGTCAGAGGTCGCTCCAGCTTCTTGAGACTAAGCCACTTGTGCAAGAGGGTTCAAAGTAGTCCGAGCCCCATCAGAGGGGTCTTGGAGCTCGGTGCACCTGGAGCTTTGCGTAGAGATTTCATATTGGGCTCTAGGTGCCTCTGACCGTCGTTCCTACACAAAAAGATGGAGGGAGATGAGAGGGTTGATCTTGGCCCTCTCATGAAGCTGGAGGCACAGATGGCGAGGGGGATGGAAGAGCTCCGGTGAAGGTGGTGGAGAGGAGCTCTTCAGACCTCGATCCTTGTAGTATTGAGGGGGAAAACATGAATGAAATATGGATAATGCGTTTAGGAATGAAAATGAAGGGAAGATGAGTCATATTACAATCGGAGGATGGAGGAATTGGAATAGAGCTTAAGGCTCCAGTCGATTTAAATCCTAAATTTACGCCATCCTAGCATCTAATTAACTCAATTATCATTAAATCTGGGCTAAAGAAAGGAAACTGCATGAATTAAAACTACCTAGCAGCTCGAACCTGGTCGAGAATAGGGAGTAGAAGGAGGTTGTCGAAGTTGATCTTGGTTGGCCTGGATCGCTTTCTCGGCCACCTTATATGCACCTTGAAGGATGGGAGCAATGCCCGCTATCACCAAGGGCTCGATCAAGAGCTCCATTTGGGTTACAGAGGTGGAAGAAGGATAGAAAAAAGAAACGGGGCTCAGAGGGCTTATTTATAAACAGAAGTTTTGGGAAAAAGGCGTAGTAATTGCGTGGAGAAGGAAGGAGGAGGTAGGTGGAACCTAAGGGGCCGATGTGGATTAGGGTAGTGGAAGGAAAGTAGAGGTGAAGGTCTCGAGGAGTAGGATGACATGGAGGAAGAGTAAAAAATGGGGGAATTTGGCCTCCTCGTAACTCTGACTCAGGTCAGAGAGGAGGAAAGGACTCAAGGGTCCCCGATTGGTCTACATGGATCAATCAGGAAAAAGAATAACAAAAATATTTTATTAATGCATTTGAAAATAGTAAATGATTTTACTATTTTTAGATTAAAACATAATTTTTTTATCATTTTATGTAGTATTTTATTCTTCTTTTTATTTATTTTTACATGTTAATTTATTAGAGGTTAGTTTTTACATGTATATACATAGATATATATATACATGCATTTACAGTATTTATTTTTATTTTTATTTTTATTTTTGCATTGTATATTTTATTCATACATTTATTTATTTTATTTCTTTATAATTTATTTTATTACATATTTACATATTTTTAGTTTATTTTCTGATTTTATTTTTCTACATAAATAAATAGGTATATACATTATATATGTATAATATACCTATATATTTTACCTTATTTATTTGATTTTTTATGATTTTATTCCAATACTATTATTTAAATATATTTTTAATAATATTTACAAGTATATAAAAATATAAGAGACTTAAAAATATAAAGATAAATATATTGATTATTATATACATGCATTCAATACAATAGGGTTCCAAAAGCCAACTTTTGCATCCCAACATCAAATTAAACGAAACCACCTTCATTAAATAAATAATTTAATTTTATAAATAATAAAGGTGAGTTTGGTCAATTTTGAGTATATATGGAGGAGATACATATCTGTGGAGTTTTCTTTGTGGCCTTTTGTTCTGTGTGTCCCGGATGCATTATGTATTATTTTTGAAATTAATTTGTATTTTTGTATTTTTATGTACAAGTTTCATGTTGAGGGTTTACTGATTTGAGGTATAAAAATAAGAAAATAAAATATGTCCCAAAAGCTATATATTGAGCAAAAGAATTAGGGTTTCTGTGCAGTGCTTTCTGTACAGTTAGCCTCCCTATCTTTCCCTACTTTATTATTTTTCAATCAAGTCATCATAATGACTGAGTCTTGGGATCTAGGGTAACTCAGTGTCTTTGACACTTCACTCTTTTTCTTTTCTTTCCTTTATTATTTTATTTTGAAATTAAAATATTATTTTATACAATATTTACAGATCAATTATCGAATATTATTTTGCACAAATTAATGATATATACATGCATTAGGGATTTAAGCCAAAATAAAAAACAATACATCAGGGGTGTAAACAAACTGAATTTGAGCGAACCTTTCGTCGTTTATTGAATCGAGCCTAAACTTGTGTTCAAGTTCGATTCAGTTATTTTTGAACCGGATCTAAATCGAACCTCTTTTTAATCGAATCGAACCTAAGCGAATATCAAACTTGAGAATTCTCTAATAAGAGGGAGTGAAGAGAAAAGAAATGAAAATATATGTGTGTGTCTATAATTAGAATAAACATTCATTGAATTTTTCTTTATCTAATTCTTCTTCATCTTTTGGAAAAAAATTGATTAATAAGGATTCATTTCTTTCAAAAAAATATAATTATAATATATTTTTGGGATTTTATCACTTGTGCCCCTCCGAGATATCGCAATATCAGTTATACCCCTATCTTTTTGGTAATATCAGTTGTGCCCCTTACTTCTTGCTATTTTATCACTTGTGCCCCTCGGGTTAGTGACCGTCCATCCACAGTGCAAACGGACGTTAACTTTGAGGACATAAGCAATATTAATTTCAGAAAAAGTGTTATATGGTCATTTTATACCCTCTTTCTCATCCTTCTTCTTCCTCCTCATCCCCCATCCTCTTCCTCCTCATCCAACCTCCTCCTCCTCCCTCCCCTGGGCCACCACCTCCCCTACCCCGCACCGCCAGCCCCGCACCGCACCGCCCCCGCCCTGCCCCGCGCCGCCCAGCACCTGCTCCCCTGGGCCGCCCCCTCCCCTCCCCCACGCCGCCTAGCCCCGCACTGCGCCGCCCCCCGCGCCGCCCCCGCCCTGCCCCGCGCCGCCCAACACCTGCTCCCCTGGGCCGCCCCCTCCCCTCCCCAACGCCTCCTAGCCCCGCATCGCGCCGCCCCCGTACCGCCAGCCCCGCACCGCACTGCCCCCGCTCCCGTAGACAGTTGCTCATGCTTTGGCCTGCAATTTACTAGCAGCGGAGCAGGGGCCGTAGCGGGAGGTCGCGACAGTTGTTGCAGAGGGAAGAATGGGGCTGGCGACTGGTGGGAAGAAGGGGGCACGCTGGGGCGCGTGTGCGGCTTCGGGGGAGGTCGCAGGCGGCATGTGGCTGGCAATGGCTAGGGCAGCAGGAGGGCGTGGTGTGGTCGTGCGCGGTGCAGGAGCAGGAGAACTCCGGCGAACTCCGGACGGAGAGGGAGGAGGAGGAGGTTGGAGGAGGAAGAAGAGGAGTCTGGACAATAATACCCCTCTTAACTGCACCAAGGTTTGAAAAAATCATGGTTAAGTCAATTCATTGACGATCAATCTGACGGAAGGGCATAACTGATGACGGAGAAAGAAGTGAGGGGCACAACTGATATTACCAAAAAGATAGGGGCATAACTAAAATTGTGAGATCTCGGAGGGCACAAGTGATAAAAATTACGGGCATACCCGTGATGTATGTTGATGTATGTATTGTTGTTCATGAAAATACGAGGTGCATTGATATGTGATGTATGTTGATGCTTATTCCATTTTCATGTTCTTACTAGGATTCACATAGTCTCGTATGCTTGATTTAGTCTTGAATTGGATCAATTAAGAGTAAATTATCTTGATGAGATGGAATCTCAACAGAATGTTATATACAACATCCATCCGGAAGAGAAATGGGCATTGGATGCTCGTATACAACTTGCATGGGGATTTACCCTTTAATAAGCAACTTGCACGTACTATTTTCCTTTAACATGCAACTTGGATGCATGCTTTGCCCTTAATTTGTGTTCAAAGCTAAAATCCTTGTTTCGTGGGTAATGGATCGTCTGCTACAATGGGAAGTCCAGCAGACTCTGCAGTACCCATTTGAGGCGCTCGATCTTGATCGAACGGTTCAAATGATTTTGTACTTTTTGTGGATCTATACCGTGCAAAATCGCGTAAACCGCCCGATCTTAAGCACTGCTGCTGGCTCCCCATTGCAGTAGACAATCCAAATCCCCCCATTTATAAATACCTCTGCAGACACAAAGCTCTCATGTAACTTCTAACTAGTGTGCATTGAGGAGCTAGCTAGACTATGCCGCAAATGTGCAGAGACATATTGCTCCTCTTGGGTGCTCGGTGACGTGCTGGAGCCCTTCAACCGAACGGTGCCGGTCAGGGTCACATACAACAACATAGACATCATCAACGGCCGCGGCTTAAGGCATTCTGCCGTCGCTCGCTGCCTGCTCGTCGCAGTTGGTGGACCGGACTTCAGGCGCTTCTACACCCTAGTAAGTGTCACAGAGCTAGGTCATACATATATACACATATATTCGCGATTCTCAGGCATTACGATCGAGCCATGCATGCAGGTGATGGTCGACCCGGACGCCCCCAGCCCAGCAATCCCAACCTTGGGGAGTACCTGCATTGGTACTTCATATACAGGAAGAGGATCCTCTGCTGTAGAAGGTTTTGCAGCAGAGGTGCTGTAAACCCAAATAAACTTTTTTTGTGATTTAGATTTTAAAATCCAACCTTATAGATTGAATCTTAGGTTAATACTCTATATATCCTCCAAATTTCGCTTAAATCCGACATTATTTGCTATTTTATCTTAATAGTTCAAGATTCGGATCTTTTTTAAATGGGATTCAAGTTGCTTAGATCTTGACTGATTGTTTGACCATCGGATCTTTTTTAAATGGGGTTCAAGTTGCTTAGATCTTGACTGATTGTTTGACCATTAAGATAAAATAGCAAATAATGTCGGATTTAAGCGAAATTTGGAGGATATATAGAGTATTAACCTAAGATTCAATCTATAAGATTGGATTTTAAAATCTAAATCACAAAAAAAGTTTACTTGAGTTTACAACACCTCTGCTGCAAAACCTTCTACAGCAGAGGATCGATCCTCTCCCTCATGTACAATATCTAGCATTTAATCACGCCAGTCACAACGCAACAATTAATAAGATATAGCAAACAGGTCACACCAAGATTAATTAAACATATACTTTTTGATGTGATTATTATCAACGTATGCTAACCTTTGCTTCCTACCTCTTAAAGGCTCGTGACAGACATTCCAGGCTCTACCGGAGCAAGTTTTGGTGGGGGGGGGGGGGGGGGGCGTGATTAATTAATTAATATACATGCATGATAAATTTTCACTGAAATCGGAGTTGCAGGAATTAATGCATGTTCGCAATACTCCTCTAATTCTTGATTTCAATGTATGTATAGGACATGAACTGATGTGTTACGATCGGCTCCCCATAAGGACATAAACATCAGAAGGAAGAGAGATAATCCGGTTAGCAGAATCTCCACCATAAGAACGAAGTATGCTAACCAACCCAAGTAACCATTCTGCAGAATTAAGGTGCCAGGAGCACTTTAGATTCTCTTCAGTAGTAAGATCGGTGCGAGCTTTTTCGAGGTTCCTGCAGAGCCTTTGAGTCTAAGAGCAGGTTCTTTCAGGTTCAGCACAACCTCAGTTATCACAAAACAATTTTTTTTTGCAGAAGTTAATTTAACTAACACAATAAGTTAAGTTGTCTAATGAGAGTAGTTTAAACCAGTTTGTCTTTGCCTGCCAAGATCTAAGAGCTATGTCTATGGGGATGTTTTTGTTTCTTGTAACCATAAACCAGGGAAAGAAGACGTTAAATGTGGCTCATTATTTATCGTCTCTCTCCAAAAGGGAAGATAGTTTTTCCCGAGTTCGGATTTTTGAAGTAGATGGCAAGAGATGCCGTACTCCTTTCAAGTGAGCCTTCCTTATCGGAGAGTGGGAGGATAGAAGCTTACAGTCCAGTATGATAGGTATCCCTAGTCATAAGGAACCCACCTTGAGACCACTGTAGAATCTCCCTGGTCCGAGAAATTTCATCAATGGAAAGATTTACAGTGAAGAACTAGGGTTTACCTTTGTTCATGTCCACAGAGTTTGGAGAAGATATTTACCACTATTTTTTACATCATCAATATTATATTCAATGAAGATCGAAAGATCATCAGAAAATTATATATTAATGACCTTGGCCTGCTTTCCTTATCTGAGGAAGCTCCTACATTTGGTAGCCTCGGCCAGTTTGACAAGCATTGCATCCAACAACGAAAGCAAATGAATGTAGAGTAAAGGGGAGATGACACCACTGAGGCGAACTCCACGTTCAGGTTGTAGAAAGCTAACAGAAAATACATCTACAAGAGCGGCTATACGGTTTCGATTGACCTTTGCTATAGCTATAATCCTCAGAAAGTGTGTCTTTATGGCATCAAGTACCTTTGATTGACCTCAAGTACCTCCAACTCCAAGCACGCAAGAATAGCATCACTGGTATTAAGCCCTCCTCGAGCAGGAGTCTACTTTCCCATCAACCTCCGTGCATCGTCCATGCCATCAGCAAACGTAGCAGCTTCGTGGTACCTCCAGCTCCAGCTCTTGAAAGGAGAGGAAGCGGGCAGCAGCATCTCTTCCCTATCATGGCACCTCCAGCTCTCTGCCTTGCCGCCTCCGTGCCTCTTCTGAACACGCCTCCTTCAGCACAGCACACCCCTCGCTGGAGTGGGTTTCTTCTCCGCCATATACTAGTGATCGAAGGGGAAGAGGACTCCTCTTGCAAGCTTCGTTTGATCATGATCCATCTTTAGATCTGATCCGTCGAAGCCTTCTTCATTCCTTCGTTGGATCTCCTCAACTCTCCCCTATCCAACCGTTGAGATCCATTAAATCTCCACCCTTTTGATAAAAATGGAATCGAGACACCTAGGGAAACCACGTGGTATAATCTTAACCACGAGATAAGAGCAGCTGCGGCAGTCTCGCAACCGTTGGATCTCCGATCTTCATCACATGAGTAGGCGCATGTAACGTGGTAGAATAATGCCAAAGCCCTTGCCACCTCTCAGATTAGCACTCGAATCCTCCCTCTGTTTGTGACATCTGGCAGATTTGAAAAAATTGCACCGCTCCCCTCCCAACAACTATGAGTAAATAAAAAAGCACATCATACGCATTTATCTTTGTTCCAATTTTATTTTGTATTTGCAGTGTTAACCCTATATCTAAACCTTGTTTTGAACATCATAATTTCATTTTTCTCAAAATGAAAAATAGGACTCAGTTTAGCAAGTTTTTCTCTACGCATTGCTATGAATTATTTTTTTTCTGATATATGGTTGATTTATTAAAAAATCATAAAAAGTATAAACTCATTGCTTGCTGACAATATTTATCCATTATGTGTTAATTCCCATCGGGGTAGTATAGAGGAATTACCAAAACAAAATCCAAATAAGGCTGAATGACATGATTTTATTTGGACAAGCCTCAAAGTCGAACACGAGAAGGCAGACTTAAACGAGCTACCTAAGTTTCTGTAAATAGTGAATTAACTCATAGGGATATGAGTGCAATCCAATTATCCTAGGCCGATCTTTTTGTAAATCTAACTTGTGTATTTTTATTATATATAGTTTTCCTTTTAAAAGTTGTGATCTTTTAGATATTTCTTAGAGTAATGCAACACCAACAAGAGCTCTATTTACTTCAATAATTGTAAAGCAAATAAATCCTAGGAAAATAGCAAAATACACAGATACTATAATAGTAATAAGACAAAATGGGCCTTTAACTAAGTAACTTTAGTCTTTGCAATTTTTTTATAAAAATTAAGAAAGTGCTGCAATTTTTGGGTTTTTGTCCAAAATTTAAGGAATTTTCAAAAGGTTTTTGGAGGTTTTGTGTCTCTCAAGGAGACACGAAATCTATTTTCTTCAAGATTTTAGAAAAGATTACTGGGATTAATATACTGAAAAGTTATTGACTTTGTGTTTATTTTTTTAAGGTTCAAATAGTAATATTTTGCAAACTAAAAATTGGGATATATAATAACAACAGAGGAATGAATAGCCCAAATTAATTTGCTAAAAATTACGCCTACATAGGTAGAAAAATCAAAGACTCAAATAATTGAGGGATTTTTTAATCTTCACAGGAGCTGAATTTTGAAAAAGTGGGAGTTTTGAGTAAGTGATGGAATGAATTTTCTCAACTCAATATATCAACCCTAGAGTCCTAAAAAGATTTTTGTCTTAAAAAATTAATTAGTAATAAATAAAATGCAATAAATACATACGGTGTTCAAAATACTTAAAACCTATGCAAAAAATTAGAGCTATTAATACAAGCCCACTAAAGTTGAGTTTGCTCAAAATGATAAGGGAGAAAAGGTTATGATTTTTGCTAGTTTTTGGACGAAATGCAATTAAAATAAATTGAAATTACTCAAAATGGTCCCTGGAAGATTATATTTGAAATGCTAAAAACCGTTGAGCAAACTTGCAGGTGCCTTCCGAAGGGGGGTTCCTACATAAAATCTAGAAGTCTAGAGGGCTTCCTCGCAAAACATGTCTCACGTGCCTGATGCACGTGAGGGGTGAAAGGAGGGGAGAGGCACCCACGTGTCACTTCCCTGCGCCTCCTCCTCCGATGGCGCCTCCTCGAGCGGTGGCAACCGGGCGGAGCTCTGTTGTCGGTGAGCTAACTCCGCCTGCTGCTCCTGAACACTACGGTGCTCCTCTATCCTCGGAGAAGATGCCTATAGAGTGACTTGGGGAACTCAAGCGGCCGGTAACGAGAAGAGAACGGAGGTCGAAGGTGGCTCCGACCGCTCCGCTCGAGGGGCGAAACACGCCCTCTCTCTCCCTCTGAACTATCTACAAAGAGTCGTAAGCACAGCAACTCCTTGTTCCAACATAAATTAAGCGAAACGACCAAGGAATCGTGGTACCTGGAGGGGCGGCGTCGACGTCCGGTGAGAAGGGATCGGGTCTGATGAATCCTTCCTCGAATCGAGTCGGCAAGATGACCCCTGTACTCTGCCGACTTCAAGGAAGCTTCGCGTGCACTCTAATACAAGCTTCGACGTCCTGTGCTTGTAGACATAGAACTCGCCAGAGAATGGTGGAGCTCTCCGGCGATACGGAGGGGCAAGGTGCTCGGGGCACCTGGAAACCTCTCGATCGAGGGTAATGATAGAGATTGGTCTCGGGAGGTTACGGTGAACGGAAGATGAAATCGATGGAGGGGTTCTGAAGCTGAGATCCTAATCTATGTAAAAGATACGAGAGATGGGCGAAATCTCTTGGGATGGAGGCGCGAGCCGCCTCCGATGATGGCTCGTCGACTGGTGACGGGATCTCGAGGTGAACCCACCACTACAGTGGGATACATACCTCGGTGGTGAGGTCTGGTCCTTCCTCTCGCTCCGCCGACCTCTGCAGGTCTCTAATCGACCGCCGTACCACTCGGGAGACCTCGCCGGAGGTGGATAGGGTTTAGCAGTTTGGAGTCGCGCGGGGGATAAGGTCAGCGGCTCGCCTTGATGCGTAACCCCTGACGGAGGTTGAAGACGAACGGGGCGTCGACACACGTGTCATCTCTAAAAAAGCAAATCCAAAAATCAAACAATCCATCGAAAATAGAAAAGAAATGCTAATTGACTTCAAATAAAAAAGAATGAAATATGAACGTTCCTCGCAATTTTGAGATCTACAAATTTTACCATATAAATGTCATGAAGAAAGTTAACTTTTATCCTTTACTTCCTCTTGCTAAACACAAGAAAGGGTTAAGTTGTATTCCTAATGTGAAACAAACAATTGAATGAAAAAAAATATGTCTTTCCATTTTTTTTCAATTTAATTCAAATCAAACAATGCTTGGGACTAAAAATTTGATCTTAGAAAAAGGATTAATTTCAAAGATCAATATACGTTTTCTTGCTTATGAAAAAAACTTAAAGATTGAGCTCTATTTTATGAACTTTAAAATATACATTCTGTTAGCTCTCTTTCATTTCATATGATCAACTAAATTATGGAGTGTTCCTCTTTATACACCCCAAATACCTTTTTCATATGATAATAATTCGTTTGACAGTTAGAGTAGAGAAAGATTGATGGTCCAATTAATGGGAGCAGATCCTCTGCTGTACTCTTTTCTACAGCAAAGTCTGCTGCGATCCTTTAATTTTTTTGCAAAATTGATTTCATAAATCCAACAATTTAGATTGATTCTACGATGAAGGTTCTACATTCCTACCAAATTTGGCTCAAATGCGATGCTTATAACTATTTGTCCAATGCCTTGTCATCTTTTATTTTGCTTTTGTTTTGTTTCCATGCTTCATTACCATATGGGGTATCTTAGCCATATGTGGTACCTTTTTTGTTGTTGATGGATATGACTTATACACTCCCATCTCCTCATATGTCAATTTTATGTCATCTTTTCATTTAACCTTTCCTATATTCATCTACTAAAACACTACTCTCGCTTTTGCTTTTGAGTTGTCCCTCTCATCTAGGAAGATAATACAATGGGGAATATTCTGAAAACCTATTTTTCAATGATTCAGGTTTTACAATGAACTTAAATTGATGGTCCATACCATACTTGTCTTATTATATGAACCTTTATCTTTTCTTACACGAGTTCAAATGATATTGAGGTGAAGACTTCACATATGCTCTTGTTCAACAAACAAATTTGCACCACATAATTATACTCATAAAATTTCCTTTAATCACACATATGCCATATATATATATATATATATATATATATATATATATATATATATATATATATATATATATTAAAATTAGGGTAAAATGGGGCTGCCCCCAGGGAGTAGCCAACTTGGCTACTCCCACCCCTATTTTCCCCTCATTTTTTAAATTTTTTGAAAAATAAAAATTTGTATATTCATCATTATATCCCTCTCACATTCTATTAAAATTTCGTCAGAAACAGAGACTCCTAAGCCCTCCATCCGCACGTCATTTTTTTAACGGTCGCAGGATTTTTTAAATCGACCATATTTGGATGGAGGCCGTAGGAGTCTCTGTTTCTGACGAAATTTTAATAGGATGTGAGAGGGATATAATGATGAATATACAAATTTTTATTTTCCAAAAAAATGAAAACATGAGGGGAAAATGGGGGTGGGAGTAGCCACGTTGGCTACTCCCTGGGGGCAGCCCCATTTACCTCTTAAAATTATGCCATCGTAAAATATGGAAAAAATGGCATAGTTAAGAATACTCCAAAATTTTTTGAGCATGCTTCTTTTAAGAATGTTGCATCTTTTTGTAACTTCTCGGGCTTAGGTTCTCTGTTCGTTATCGAGGGAAACTGGTCCTGACAACATGTTGGGTTTGAGCTCAAATGGACCTATTGACAATCACCCAAAATGCTTAAGCTCAAGTTGTCAAGTAGTAATCCCCACCACTTATAACTCACTCTCACACTTTGTGAGTTTTAGATGTGGGACTACTTTTGGGGGTATGGATGTTACAACCTCCTCCACTTATATTCGTATGTCCTCGTTGCGATATGACCCATCAGTTATTCCCATTGACAGTGGTAGTTGCACGCTTCGAGTAGCCATTTCCTCCTATCTCTTTGTAGGGGTGACTCTACATCTCGGGTTGCCCTTTCCACTATCAGAGGAAAATTGGCTTTGATATCATTTGTAATATCCTGAGTTCATTGATGTTGTGATAAAGGACTTTCAGTTGAATTGGATTTATAGATCCTTTTGAGAATGATTTTTATATGGTCATTGATTACCATGCATGAATCAGCAACGTTTCGATCGTGCGAATTTAAGCGCACGCTTCTGCCGATTAGCGTGATCCGTTTCGTTACAAATGGTATCAGATTTCCCTCTGATAGTGGAAAATGCTATTCGAGAGGTAGACCCACCCCTACAAAGAGATAGAAGGAAATGACTATCCGAACGTGCAACCGTCACTGTCACTGAGAATAAGTGATATGTCATGTTGCAATGAGGACGTTGTGAATATAAATGGGGGAGATTGTAATACCCATACCCTCAAATATAGCCCCACATCTAAAACTCGCAAAGTGCGGGAATGAGTTATAAGTGGTGGGGATTACTACTTGACAACTTAAGCTTAAGTTGGGTCGTTGTCGACGAATTCATTTGAGCCTGAACCCAAAGAATTACCAGGACCAGTTTTCTTCGATAACGGACCGAAGACCTAAACCCGACACATTACACTTTTTCTTTAATTTCGAGTGGTGCTCTAACCCTTCCTCTTCGTTTGTTGGAAAGAGAAAGTGACCCAAGACCACAACTATCCCACGGATCACATTGCGAGGACATGTGGTAAGCCAAATCGTTTTCATCCTTGATAAAGACATGCAGGCAGCATAGCCAAGAGCATTTGATTTTGAAGAATCCAAAGATATGAAAGTTGCACCACAATGTATATCCACCACTATCTAGATTTTGTAAACTTTTGATGGGTCCGACATCCTCCTTTTTTGAAGATGAGGTACGTATCTTTTGAAGATACAAGTGCACTTTTTTCATTTTGAGCCTGGAATTTGATAACAATAATAATGTATTTTTTGCATGATCATTTACATCGAAACTATAAAGGAAAGTTGCATTAATAAATTAAATATTTTAATAGCAACAGTTAATCCTATATTATTCGATGTTTGTAATATCAACTATAAAATTGGCTTACCATATATTCCGATGATAAAGATATATCAATAAATACCATAAGTTTAGAATCATCTATATTTTTCTTATAATTTGCAATATCCATTTTAATGAGAGAAAAGTTTACACCGAAACAGGAGATAAGCGGGCAGCAAGCTGCACCGTTAATCCTTTTTGAATTGCAAAGCAATTCCTCCTAAACACTACATCCACAAACCTAGGAACCGTCACATTATTGTTCATCACTTTTTGAATCCTCTTTAAAAGCTCATCAGCTTTTGGTGCGAAGAAACTAAAAAGATTAAAACCAAAATAGATGAAGGCATGTTGATTCTCCGTGCATGCTTTCTCGTGCTTCACCACTTTTGCTGAAGAAGCTTTAAGGGTAGCATGCCCTACTATAAAGGTATCACTCTTCAGCCCCACCAACGAAGAAACTCCTGTCAAATCTACACAAGCATGTTTTCCTCCGATCCACCTGAAATTTGCAAAGAAGATCATTTTCATTGTCAAAGTTTCCTCCAACAAAAGTTTGTGCTAATTGTTGCTAATGCAGCAAAGGTTAGAAGAAAAAGCCGACGTATAATGTTCGTTGCTAACTTCTAAATCAATTGATTGTGTTTTTCTTCTCATTTATTTTCATTTGTGGAATTTCCCTTGTTTACTTATTGATTGGATTGAAGAGACCATTGCCTCTTCAAAGCTTCACATCAATATCAATTGGAAGCCCCACTTGCTGCCTCTCCCTTTTAACAACCTCTAGTTCTTTCTTATCATAATAGGGTATTTGTTGTCCCGAACGCATCATGTAAATCATATGCTCTCTTTTATTATCTCAGATAATATGTTGCTTCCATATTTGTTAAAAATAAGCTTACGAGCATATATGTAATTCCATCTTCATTATATGGGAGTGAAAAATTCTACTTGCAATGTGTTGATTGGTAAGGATCAACGTAGAGTCTCTTTTCAAAAAGCTCATTCTTCTCCAACTCTAAGAGGTTCTGAATATATTCTCACATCTGATACTAACAGAGTGCGAGAGTGGATTATTCATTATTGGATTACTAATTGGCAACTTGAGTTTAAGCATTTTCGTGATTGTGAGCAGCTGGTCCACTTGGGCCTGAACCCAACAGGCTGTCATTGATAGTTTCCCTTGACAATGGTTTAGAAAGTACTTAGGTCTAGAATTTTACACCGATCATTTAGTGCACTAAGTTGTATGGAAGAGACAAATACATGAATGGAAAAATCACGAATGCAGAAAATTAACTAGTTTATAGTTATTGATTTATAGACCATCTTGATAACGAAAAGATTGAGATGTGAGATCCGAATTGATCTTTGGAGTCGGATTCAGAGCATAAGCATGTGATCCTTAACACTCCCCTCTGATCTATCACTACATAAGGATTAGGATGAAATACGTACATGTCCGCCAAAGTTTATAATTCACAAGAATGCTAGATGTACAACAGCTACACACATATATCTAACTCGATTCTCGCACTTGATCCTAGGTTAATTTTATCGATTTTTGTAATATCACACATAGGGCATGACATAGAGTAGATATGGTTCATCTACTGTTCTCATGCACATTAACCTCCTTTTCAAAACCCTACACCTTCTCCATCGAATCCCCTTGTTAGCCCCTTGATCATGCATGGATTGAGCGACACCAAAGCTCCATCATCCGTCATTACTAGAGCTCCATCACCCTATCATTCCTTTGTGGGGGTATGGAGCGCCCCCGATCACATGACTTAAGTGGGTAAATATCTTAGCCCCACTCATACCTTTTTGTATTTACAGGTTGGTCCTGTAAATATTTAATTAAGTATAAACTTTTGTGTAAAAATTGTAAGTGGTCCCCCACCTTTATGGTATATTACATTTAGGTGCAGTGCCAACTCATCTCACGTGGTGGCCCACGTGAGGTGGGAAAATTGCAGCAGTGCCCTACCGACTTTTTTAATTTCTATTTAGTACATAAAATCTGTAAAATGGTGTTAAAGTTTAGGTAATTTTGCATGTGACCCCCTGACTTTATTTATTATTGCAAATACACCCTCGTAAGTATTGTATTTATTTTATTGCATTTTTATTTTGTTTAAATAGCTCCTATGCTTGTAAAATCATGGAAAAATTATAGTAAATGCTTCATATCATGCTTGCTCATGCTATATTTTCATGTTAATATTTTCTTGCATTTTCTCGTTTATTAAAGAAAAGAAACCTATTTATTCCTTATTTATCCATCAAAATACAAAAATATAAAATGACTTCTAAAAATTCCAAAAAATATATTATATATTATTATATATTATAACTCTATCCAAAAAATTATAAAAATATAAAAAGGAAACCTTAAAATTTTAAAAACCCTCCTAACACTATAAAATTTTTTAAAACTCTACAAAATTAAAAAATAGTTTTCTATTATATATTTTTATTTGTATTATATAGTATATTTTAAAAATAGTTATGGGAATTTGATCTATTATTATTTTCCATCTTTTTTTAAATTTTAGAGTTTAAAAATACATAAAAATGTGCAAAAGTAATAAGAAAAATTATAAAAATAGAGAAAAATATTAACAATACAAAAAAATTAGTTTATAAATTTGAGTATATATAAGTATATTTATAAATATAAAACTCTATATAGACTATTTATAGTATTTATATTTATATACTTATTATTAATATATTATTAATTATAAATTCCTTAAATATACTTTAAAACCTTTAAAATATAAAAGGACTGTACTTGTATATATTTCTTGATTTTTTTATATTTTTTATATATTTATTATATATATATCATATACAATATTATAATATACATCTTATTATATATAGATATATACACTTATTTCTTAAAAGAAAAAGACATAAAAACCTAGAAAATATAAAAATAAAATTAAAATTACAAATGTAAAAATATAACAAATATAATATATTAAAATCCATAAAAATTAAATATAATAAAAACATAAAAATATACAAAAGCAGAAAAGTACAAAAATATTTTTTGTTTATTTTTTAATAGAAAATAAATCCGCGGCCAACGTATTTCCTCTCAGTGGTTCGACCCATATGCTTGCTTGCTATACACATTTATTTGCATGGTATGGTAAATTTCACCCTACATAATTCTATTTGATTTATCATAGATTGTGGGTTTATTGTTGTCCTAGTTGGTTTATTGTGATCCGAGAGCTGAGAGAGACACCGATACACCCGGATCTGACTTGTCGAACATCATAGGCGCTACATGATCGAACGCTAAGAATATCCATTTCATTACCTTTAATCTTTCATTTTGGTCTAAGTAAATGCACATATATAACATTAATTTGTACAAAATAAACTGAATAATTGATCCATAAATAATGTATAAATTACTGAATTTAATCCCGAATAAAAGAATAAAGGAAGAAAAGAAAAAGAATGAAGTGTCTAAGACACTGAGTGACCCTAGACCCTGAGACCCAGTCGTCACGATGACCTAATCGATAAGGAAAAAAGTAGGGGGAGATAGAGCAACCAATTATGCAGAAAAACACAGCTTAGAAACCCTAATTCTATAGCCTAATAGCTACATTTTGGGACCTATTTTATTCTTTATTATTTACACCTCAAATCAATAAACCCCAAACATGATTATTGTACATAAAAATACAAATAAAAATATAAAATTGATTTCATTCAAAAATAATGCACATTGTACCTGGGACGTACAGAATAAAATGTTGCAAAGAAAACTTTACAGACATGTATCTTCTCCATATAGATCCAAAATTGATAAAAGTTACTTTTATTGCTCATAAAACTAAATTATCTATTTAATAAAGTTATTTTCATTCAATTTGGAGTTAAGATGCAAAAGTTGAATTTTGGACCCTCATTGTGTCAGATACTTATAATAATCAATATATTTATTCTTTATATGTTTAGCCTCTTTATATTTTTATACATTTGTAAAAAATATAAAAAAACACATGTAGATAGTAAAAATAATATAAAACCATTAAAAATACATTAAAAACATTATTTATTAATATATATGTAACTTATACCTATAATATACCCATATAATATATACACTTAATTATCTGGGTGAATAAAATAAACTAAAAATAAATAAAAAATGTAAATATATAAATAAATAAATTATAAATATAAAAATTATGTATATGAAATAATAAAATATACAATATAAAATAAAATATGCTAAATACAAGTATATATACCTATGTATATACATGTAAATATTAACACATATTAAATAGCTTCGTAAAAATAAATAAAAATCATGATAAAATACTACATTAAATAAAAATAATTATTATATTTTGAACTAAAAATAAAAAATTCATTTATTATTTTATATTGAATTTATGATGAATTAACTTCTTCTTTTGTCGGTATTTGGTCCACGTAGACCAATCTCATCATAGGGACAGTTGACCATTTGGTAAGCTATCCGTTCGTCCTATGCCTACTTTATTAGATGCACCCCACCATGCCTACGCCCTCTCTTCAACAATATATCACACACGATCCACTGCTTGATAGGGACCGATTCCTTTTGCAAAAGTGTTCATTTTTCGACCCATCACCTCGCCATATCTTTCAATCGCTTGTAGATACATCCATCAATGTCGTATAGGTCATACAATATCATGCCACCACAACCTGTATATAGCCTCCTCCATCTCCCCTTTTTGAATTTTGGATCTCCTCTATCGACTAGAACCCTCATGTCATTGCACGATCATGTCGAGCGTGGTGATAGCTTATCCAACAAGAGATCTGCAGCATGCATGTGATCATGAATGGCACAATCCCCATGGCCAGAGATCCACTTCACCGTGCCCTTTGCTCCTTGGTCTCAAACCCCATGTATGAGATGCCATTTTATTGTATTTTTAGAATTTATTCTCGCATTTTATTTCTATCAATAGTTTAAGTTTCCATTACATTTCTTTGGATAGATCTTAGGATTAGTGTACGTTGGAGCTTTAGAGATTTGGACACTACTTGTTTCGCACTAACAGACCACCCCCATCAACTTCCCATATCGCTCCTCCAACTCCTCGATCCACCAGCCCACCTTGATCTCATCAAATCAAATTTGCTCGTGCTTCATCTTGTACCCTCATCAGAGCACCTTCACACCATCTCAACTCCGTCTTCCCTCCACTAAATAATAACCTAGTAGATTTCCCAAGCGTGGACTATCTTCTTACACATGTACAAATGCTGGAGGACCCCATCCAAGGGGTTTCACGTCCAAGAACTCCACTCCCTAGAGCCTGATATAGATTGAGCTTCTACGACCCCATAGATGCATCTTGGGCATTCTTGAAGCCTCCATCAACTGTGGATCGTTAGCAAGAATGCCTAGATCTCATCAGCAACGTGGGAGGAGCCTTGGATCATGAAGAATCGTCAAACAAGGGAAGAACCCAACCATGTTCTTCCTTGGTCTCGAGGAATGGAGCATCGTTGTACGATGGAGCATCCTCTCCAGAATGCACATGTGTCGTTCGATTGGTCCATGCATCATAGCACGATGAAAACAAAGATCTAGTCCCAGTCATGGAGAGGTGAAGCAGTATTAGCCAATAATGGTTGTTCATCGCATTAATGAATCGATGTGGCACATAGATCACCGTTGGATTGCAAAGAATGACGGGGTAATTTCATCGAGCCCCCTCTGCCTTAGTTTATTGTATTTTAGTTTTGTAGATAATATATGTAACATAAATATTTGTGTAAAAATTGCAAGGAACCCCAAGCATTCCTCTGTATTACACATGTCCCTTGCTAGCTCACCTCATATGGTCTCTCACCTAAGGCAGGTTTTTTTGCACTCATACACTTATGGGCTTGGATATTTGTAAATGGTCCTTTAATTTGTAAATATAGTGTGATAATTTTTGTACAAATTACATGGCGTGCCCTAAACATTATGTAAATTTCATTGGCAACCTTTTGGGATCCGTTTATTTATTTATTTATTGGTTGTTTAGTTACACGTATACCCCCATACTTCATGTATTTGTTATTAAATGCATTTAAACTTTGTTTAAATTGCAAAAAGGTCTCTGCCTCTGCTACATTTTTATTTGTATGGTTCTAATTTTTATAAATAGATCCAGTATCCTATTAATTCTGGGAAAAATATTGTAGATGGTCGATATATTGCCTTTCCACAACATGATTTTATTTAGCATTTACTTGCATTTTTTCCAATTGTTTAAAATAAATTAGGAGTTATTTTTCCTTGTTTTGATATAAAAATACAAAAAATATAAACCACCCTTAAAAATTCCAAAAAAATTATATATTTTATATTACTATATAATGTAACAGCCGACCAAATATGACAAAAAATATAAAAAGAAAATCATAAAAACTTGAAACCCATCCTAACCTTATAAAAATTTAGCAAAAAATCTATAAAATCCAAAAAAATTTCCCACTATACCTCTTCCTTTATATTATATAACATATTTAAAAAAAATAAATTTAAGGATTTTTGAAATATTTATCTATTTTTAAAATCCTAAAACATTCAACCCATTATTATTTTCTATTTTTTGCTCTATTTTAGACTTTAAAATACTTAATATAAGAAAAACATAAAAATATATATAAATATATAAAACACAAAACATTTTATTTTATAAATTTTAAATATATATAGTTATATATAAATATAAAACCACATATAGACTATTTATACTATATATATTTATATACTCATTAAGATAATTATTATTAATTATAAAAATGTATAAATATATTAACCTTTAAAAAAATTAAAAAGACTATGCTTATTCTGTTTTCTGAATTTTTCTATATTTATTATATGTATATATCATATATAGTATTTATATTATACATATTATTATATGTATATATACACACTTCTTGTATCTTTAAAAAGAAAATGAAATCAAATATTAGAAAAATAAAAAAATAAAATAAAATAAAATATAAAAATATAAAATATAGAAAATTAAAAATCTTTAAAAAAATAAATATAATTAAAAACTCATAAAAAGTAGAAAAAGTATAATAACATTTGTTATTTATTTTTGTTAGTAGACAATAAGTCACATATCCACGACTTGCTCTTAGGGGTTCGATCACTCCACTTGCTTGCTCTACACATTTATTTGTAGGATATAATAAATTTCACTACAACCACTCCACTCCACTCTTTGAGTAGGTTGAGAGCGACCAATACAAGGACTGCCCGATTTGACTTGTCAGACAGCACAATACCTCCAAGTCCGGGTGTTGGACACCCGTCGCCAATCTTTCTATCAAATGGCACCGTTGCCAAGGAGCAATACACAAGATAGAATTGTAAATATTCATCTGCATATTTATATGTTTCATTTCATTTTTTACAAATAATTATTTCTCTGTGTCTGACCAATTTCTTGATTTTTTTGTGAGGGACCATATGTCGAAGGTGGCTTCATAGGAAGTTGGTACACCCTAGTTGCGGGGACATCAACATTTTCTTTTCAAGATAATTGGAGAGAGCAAGGAAGAGAGACAGAGAGTGTGAGAGAGATTAGAGTGTTGATCAACCGGTGATGGATTCATAACGTCTGATCTTGGAGGGTCCACGGTGCTCGACAAGTCCGGTTCGAAATCCTTGTGTCAACCGTTGGCAATTAGAACATCACCAAACAAATCAAACAAGCAATCAACCCACAATCTAAGATAAATATATGAAAATTTGTGAGTTAAAATTTATTTTTATTTTAAATCTACAAAATATGTATATAGTGAATAAGTGTAGAGTGTCGAACCACATAGAACAAATACATGGATAGGAGTATTTATTGTCTACAAAATAAACAACAAATATTTTGTTATATTTCATGCTTTTTTAAAATTTTGTGGGGTTTTAATTATATTAAATTTTTAAGGATTTTAATGTTTTATATTTTTATATTCTGAGTTAATATATTCAAAAAGGTTTGGTTGGATGCGGGATCTACTCCACGAGGAGCGGTATGGACATAGATGATATCATCACGACCTCTCTTTTCATACCTCCTGAGATGCTTAATGCCACTTTGCCAACTAGTATTACATGTGCTTTTGTGTCTCTCAGTGTGGTCAGTACTGGGAGTTTCCGAGAAAGGAGGATGACACCATTCACCTCCATTCATCTAAAGTCCATGAATCTTATGCATGAATTTAGGAATCTTAATTTTTATTTCTTTTTTTATATTTTTCTTGATTGCTAATTTCTTTTTATTTCTAGAATATATAATAGTTATATATACAACTATACAATGTAATAAGTATAATACAAATACTATATAATATATATGTGACAAATATATAAAAATTAGGAAATACAATTAAGTACAATTCACTTTATTTTTAAAGGTTTAAAATATATTTATAGTATTTATAATAATAGTTATATTAATAAGTATATATAGTCAACATAGGATTTTATATTTATAAATAGAACTATATATATTAAAATTTTATAAAGCACATTATTTTTGTATTTTTTTATTTTTCTCTATTTTTTTTGAATTTTGAGTGATTTTTTTCTAATATTAGTTATTTTTTAAGTACGAAATACTTAAAAATTGGGAGTTAACAAATAAACTGAATTGTTTTGATATTTAAACATAGAAAACAAGTGTAAAATTTCTCAAAACTATTTTTAATATTCATTATATAATATAGATAAAATTATACAAAAGAAAACTATTTTTTAGGTTTTATATAAAATTTTAAATATTTTTATAGAGTTTGATGTGTTTTTTCATTTTTAAGTTATTTCATTTATATGTTTTTGTGATTTTTAATCTAGATATATTATATAATAGCATATAATATATATATTTTTTGGAATTTTTAGAGAATGTTTTTTTTAACTTTTTTGCATTTTTATATCTAAACAGAGAATAAATATGCTCCTTTTGATTTTTAATAAATAGTAAAATGCATAAAACTGCTAAATTAAAAATAGGGCATGGAAGAGCACAATATTAAGCATTTACTGTGATTTTTCCACGAATTTACAAGCACATGAGATTTATCTAAAAAAGACACAAAATTAATTTACAATACCAGCATGGGCATTTTTGTAGTAAAAATAAAAATACAAGGAATTTAGTGCAAAAATAACCAATGGTTTGAACTTAATTACAAATTTTATGAATTAAATTGAAATAATAAAACCTGAGAGGAGTTTGGTGCAATTTTGCCACCTCACGTGGTTCACTATGTGAGGTGAGTTAGCATTAGACCCCGATGTGATGTACAAGAAGCTTAGGAGTTCTTTTACTCTTTTTACATATTTATTTACACGATAACTGTTATTTATAGGACTAAAATTAAATAAAAAGGTAGGGGTATCAAGTGTAATTACCCCAAAAATGTGCACGATCCGATGTCTCTTGATCTCTCACTTAAGCGCATCCGACAGCCCCCAAGTGCTGATACTGCTTTGTTGCTCTACAGTTAGGATCCGATTGAGGTCTTCATCGAACGATTGAAGCACGAGGTTATCCAACATTCTTCACCAGAATTGGGTTACTCCGTCGATCGAACGATCACTGCTCTCCATGAAGAATAGGGATGAACACCAAGTCTTCCCTACTCTGATCACATAATTCTCTATCCTCTAATGTTGGCAGATGCCCTTGAGAGGCTCGAATGATCCCTAGAGGCTGTCCGCCGTGATTGGTGATGCTCAAAGGGGTCTGGGCTCCATGAATCAGAGCCTGGAGCTCGTGAAAGGTTGGAGCACCAAGAGCTCATAAGTGTTGAAGACGATTTTTCACGGGTCTAAAGTAATCCACACAAGGCGGGATCACAATGTCGCTGAGGCGACCCACAAGAAATCAGTTCTTCAAACAACAATTAACCCACAACAAAGATCAAATAATGAAAAGCGGTACGGAGTTAAAATTTATTATAACTCTACAACAAAGATGTGTATAGGTGCAAGCATGTGAAGAGTGTCGAACACAGGAAGCAAGTTGGATAGATCAGGGCAAATGATGCTAAAAAATGAATGTGATCAATCTGTCTATAAGTGTGCTTTTTTGGGGGGGGGGGTTTAATTTTATATTTTTTAATTTAATTTTCAATTTTTATATTTTTATATTTTGATTTTCAATTCCTGATTTTTTATTTTCTTTTTATATTTTTTATTTTTGTATTTTAGTTTTCTTTTAATAAAGATAATATATATAAAATATATATACACTAGAGATAAGAGAGATATAAAAATAGGGAAAAATACTCAAAATACAGGAAATAAAGTGTTTTTGTGATTTTTTATATTTTTAAAATTTTTTGTAATCTTTCTATATTTTTCCTATTTTTTTGTATTTTTAAAGTAAAAAATACTGAAAAATAGTGAACAAAGTTGCTGATCGAGATTAAAATAAGGATGAAAATTATCAATCAAAGTCCAATATTCCTCAAATTAATTTTAAAGTACAGGTAATCAAACAGAGAAAATTTAGACAAAAATTATATTTTTAGGATTTTTATGGAATTTTAAGATTTTTATGATGGTTTTTGTGGTTTTCTAATTTTTAGGAGTTTTCTTTTGAAATTTTTAGTGATTTTTGGTCTGAAGTTAAAGATGCCAAAACATACAAAATATATTTTTTTGGTATTTTTCAAAAAACGTCTTATAATTTTTACGTATTTTCTAATGCAAACAATGAAGAAAATATGTGTTTTTGAATTTTTATTAATAATAAAATTCAACAAAAATGCAAATTAAAAATATAGCGTGAAAGCACAATGCAACAGGAATGTATGCCTATTTTTCGGTGATTTTTCAAATTTTATGGTGCATGAAATAATTAAAGACAACAAATAGAATCTACACTGCTGGCAGGGGCATAAATGTAATTAACAAGAAACACAGGGACCAAAGTGCAATTTCTACACAAAATAAACAATGCAATATATATATTTCAGGGCAAAGAAGTAAATCCAAACCCATCAGGGTTCCTCTGTAAAAACGCCAAGAGCACGTGCATAGGCACGCGACCTGTAAGGGGCCTAATCGTAATTAGAAACACTTGAGGGATGAAGCACAAAATATCCCAAAATATTACACTACACTTGAATGTTTATGGACTGGTATGAAATGACGAAACCCATAGGGGGATCCCTGCAAAATACCCTTAACCTCACGCGCACAGGCACGTGAGGTGACGTGGTTAGGGACCCAAGTGCAAATGTTAAATGTGCTGAGGGTTTGTCTGTAAATATTACAAATATTTATAACGGCAAATGAAAGTTTATGAGCTAATTATAAATACAAAAAAGAGCTTGGGCTAAAGTGCAAAATACCCAAACTAGACGCGATCGAACGGCGTGGCCGAAGCCACTTATCCATGTGTCACCCCTGGGAGCGGCGATGACGCTTCGTTCCAACGACTGAGATTAGATGAGGCTTCGATGATCCGACGGCGTGGGAGCTCTTGGTCAGACGACTGCTGGAGAATCTGGAGATGAAGCTAGATGGGGCGGCAGCGGACCTCCCTGTAAGAACAGGGAAGAACATGGCCCCAGATGAACTTCAATCGATGCTATGGCGTTGCTCCAGCCACCGTCTTGGCCGCATAAGGCTTCCAAAGACACCTGGAAGTGTCCCGACCCTCCAACGGAGCCAAAATGGCCTCACTCTGCTAGAATGTCACTATAGGGTTTTGGAAATATATTCATAATGCGGCCTACTTCTACTTTGACTACTACAAGGAGAAAGTGTTTGAGTGTATGATAGCCCTAGGTTTGAGCCCGGACAGAAAGAGCAAATCTTTCAAAGTTGGCCTTGATTTTCTCGGAATTTAGAAAGCAGCTAGCCTGAGATAGGTGCAGAAATCGGCGGAGGAGAGTGGGAATCGACCTGCCGTGGAAAGGAAATATGATACGGTACATTCTTAAGAGGTTCGGGTGGGGGATAGCTGAGGGTGGTCAAGGGCCTAATGTTTAGTTCGTCTTCTGGCAAGGGGTGTACCTGCCTCGAAGAGCATCGATGCTCTACGGCTTAGTCGAAGACGGAGATGATGGTCTAGGTACCACTTGCTTCCCAAAATAGACCCCCAAGGGGATCTGCTAGCTCCTGCGACCTGCAAAAATGTTAAGGGAGGCGAGGGCAAAGTGCCTCGCCCCACCTAGCAGCGGAAGATGGCGGAGAGCGACAGGGGAGGAGCTCACCGGAGCTAGCTCCGGTGAGGTGATGGCAAAGATGAATGGATGGATTTCATGCGTTGTGGAAGGCGGCGAGTGATTCTTACGACTACTGGGAGTAAAAACAAGCAAGAAAATGAATAAATATGCAATACCTCAAAGGTTGAAAACCCAAGGTGGACCTCACGGCCAAGATGGCCGGAGATGGGGTTGGAGACGTCGCCTTGGCCCTCGCTTGAGCCCCGTACACATGCTGGAGGAAGGCTGTCACCCTTCCGGTCTGGAGCACGACGAACAAGGGTCAAAACTCGGGTTGAAGAGGGTTCAAAGATCAAAAGTGGCGGAGAGGGGTTTTTGAAGGAGTGGCTCTGATGGCGAGAAGATCGAGGAAGAACGACTCGATCAGTGATTCACAGCCCAAGGAAAGACTTGGGCATGAATCACCAATCTACGGGGCGCAAAAACACAGAAGGACGCGACATGAAAGAAGGAAAGCCTTGGCCTCGAAAAATCTGCGAAGATCAGCAAAACCAAGGTTCTGACACAGCTGCAGGGGGGAGTCAGACAGTTGACTGCGGTCAACTGTCAGACGCACCTGGTTGGTCCACGTGGACCAACTAGGAAAATCCTCCTAAAAATTTATTGGAAATTCAATTAAAAATAGAAAATGAATTTATTAATTTTTTATTATTAAATAAAAAATATTTCTTATTTTCTAAACTATTTTATTCTGATATCTATTTATTTTTTAGAGGTATAAATATACAAGTTACCTTTTATAGCCTATATAGGTATACATATCTATATATTTTAATATTTTATTTTTATTTTCTATATTTAATTTTATTATTTTTTTATTATTTTATAAATCTATACATTATTTTATATACTTAAATATATTTTTATTTTATTTTTCTGACGTGTTTTGTACAATTAATAAAATAGAAGTATTAATTATATAAGTATATGTACATGTATTAGGCCTATGTCTTATATAAAAGTATTTTATTTTTGTATTTTCTTTAGGTTTTTATTCTTGTTTTAATACATACATATTATAAATATTTTTTTACAAAATTAGAAAAATATAAAAAGTATAAAAATAATGAATAATAAATAAAATGAATATTTTAATATGTACAAATATACAATAGGGGTCCAAAACTCAACTTTCAAACCGTAGCTCTGCAAAACATGAGACCACCTTCATTAAATAGCTTATTAAAAATTATATACAATTAAAGATGATTTTGATACATTTTGAGTTTTTGTTTGGGGGATGCAAGTCTGGGAAGTTGGGATTTTGGAAACTTATTCAGGTCATAACTTTTTATCTTTACATTTACGTGAAATTAATTTTGTATTTTTCTATATTTAGTTATCTGCAACTTTCATGGACAAAGTTTCTTTATTTGAGGTATAAAAAGTGGAATTAAAAATAGGTCCCAAAATGAATAGAGAATAAATTAAATAAAAGGTATTTTGGTTGCATTTTGGCCTTTATCCCCCCCTACTTTATTCCTTGTCGACCTAGTCATCGAGATGCCTAGGTCTCGAGGTTTCGGGTCATAAAATATTTACAATGTTTTATTACTTTTCTTTTCTTTTCTTTATTCTATAATTTTGGCTTTAAAAACTGTATTTTATACAATATTTACACAATGATGCATGGATGATAAAATGCATGAATTAACACTATTTACACGTATTTACTAGGGGTTTTAAGGCCAAAATGATAGAATAAAGATGATGAAGCGTAGATTCATCAATAAGCAGGATGAACATTGACCCTTATTGAGTATATGAATGCTCACACCTGCATGAGAAGGCTCACAGGCTCGAGGCGATGATCCTCGACCCAACTATGAAGCTATGAAAACAGGGAAATAGAGGTGTGGAGAGGTGATGAAAACGATTTTGCAAGGGTCTAGAGTAATCCACACAAGGCGGGATCGCAATGTCGACGCGGCGACCGCTCAGAAATCCAATTCAAACAACAATTAACCCACAACAGAGATCAAACAATGAGAAGCGGTGCAGAGTTAAAATTTATTATAACTCTACAAAAGATGTGTCTAATGCAAGTAGTGTAGAGGTCGAACACATGGAGCAAGCAGGTAGATCGGTGCAATTAAGCTCAAATGCGAATGTGTTGTATTTGTCTATAAGTGCTATTTTTTATGGGTTTTTAATTTTATACTTTATTTATTTAATTTTTGATTTTATATTTTTTATATTTTGTTTCTAATTTTCTGATTTTGTATTTTCTTTTTATATTTTATATTTTTATATTTTCTTTTTCTATAAAATAAGATATAAAGCTATGTAGAATATATACATACAAGAGAGATGAGAGAGAGATAAAAGAGGTAAAAATATTCAAAATAGAGGAATAAAGTATTTTTTGGGGCTTTTTTATGTTTTTCTAATGTTTTTACGATTTTTCCATATTTTTGCCAATGTTTTTGGTATTTTTAAAGTTAAAAAAACTTAAAACAGTGAATGAAATTAATAGCCGAAATCAAAATGGAGATAAAAAAATATAAAATAGTAACAAAAAGTCTCCAAATTAATTTTAAATTAAAGATAATAAAATAGAGAAAATTTAGAAACATAGATTATATTTTTAAATTTTTTAGTATTTTTATGGAGATTTTAGGGGTTTTGTAATTTTCAGGAGTTTTCTTTTGTATTTTTTAGTGATTTTTGGTCTGAAGTTAAAAGATGCTATAACACACAATATATATTGTTTTTGGAATTATTCAAAAATGTTTTATAATTTTTAGGTATTTTCTAATACAGACATTAAATAAAATGCATGTTTTGAATTTTTATAAATAATAAAATGCCACAAAAATGCAAAATAAAAATATAACATGGAAGCACAATGCAACAAGAACTTATGCCTATTTTTTTGGTGATTTTTTGACTTTTATAGATGCATGAAATAAATAGATACAACAAAGAGAAACTACACTATTAGCAGGGATTGATTTGTAATTAGCAAAAAGTGAGAGGACCAAAAGGTAATTTTTCCACTAAATATATAAATGATAAAAATATTCCTGGATTAATTATAAATGGCCAAAAACCCAGGGTTATTCATGCAAAAACGCCGAAGACCACGTGCCAGAACACGTGACCCGACGAGGACTAAAAGGTAATACTACAAAAACCTGAGGGCAATGTGCAAATTCTACAAAATAAATTAACAACCAGGAAAAGTTTAATTAGTAAATATTAAATACAAAATTTGGCTGGGAAAAACAGACAAAATACCCATACCCAGGATCCAACGACTGATATGAATAACTTATGCCACGTGTCCGCACGAGATCCCACGATACCCCTTCGCAGACCAATGGCCGTGATTAGATCTGACGCTGGCGATCGAACAGCTGGAAGCGATATGATCCGACGGCTACTACCTCTTTGGAACACGCCTTCCCGGCCTCGTCGGACCTCGCCCGCGGGTGCTGGAGGTCTCCCTGTCACGGAGATCGATCCTGAGCACTTCAGAAGGCCCACACAAGGTCAAGAAAGGGTTCAAACTTCAAATGGAAGCATGGGATGGTTTTTGAATAGGTGGTCAATGGGGCAAGAAAAATGAGGCGTAGAAGTCGCATCAATGATCCACGCCCCAAGATGACCCTTGATCGTGTATCCTTGATGAGAGGTGACGAAAAGTCATGAAGGGTGTATCATGAGATCATGCACGGATTCACCTCGAAAAAAATCACGAAGATGGATCAAAAACCCCTTCTGACACAACCCAAACGTTGGGCAGAGAGTTGACCAAAGGTCAACTTCTGCTGCCTCTTGGTTGGTCCACGTGGACCAACTAGGAAAAAATTTGGGGAAAAAGATTGTAAAATCAATTAAAAATAGTAATTGAATTTATTAATTTTTTATTATTAAATAAAAAATGCTTATTATTTTATAAATTTATTTATTATGATATTTATTTATTTTTTAGAGGTATAAAATTACAAGTTCCCTTTTAAGGGCTATGTGTAGGTATATTCATCTATTTATTTTAATATTTTATTTTTATTTTATATATTTAAATTAGTTATTTTGGTTTATTATTTTATATATTTATAACTTATTTTTATGTACTTAAATATATTTTATTTTATTTTTCTGATGTATTTTATACACTTAAATAAATAAATGTATTATTTATACAGGTATAGTTATAAGTATTTCATCTAGGTATTGAATACAAGTATTTTATTTTTGTATCTTCTTAGTGTTTTTATTCCTATTTTAGTATACACATATATTATGAATAATAATTACAAAATTATAAAAATATAAAATTATAAAAATATAAAATTATAAAAATAATAAGTAATAAAATGAATATTTTAATCGATATAAGTATACAATAGGGGTCCAAAACTCAACTTTCAAACTGTAGCTTCGCAAAATATGAAACCACTTCGTTAAATAGCTTATTAAAAATTATATACAGTTACAGTGGTTTTGATGCATTTAGAGTTTTTATTTGAGAGATACAAGTCTGGGAAGTTGGGATTCTAGAATTTTATTCATGTCATAACTTTTTATCTTTATAATATTTTTGTATGAAATCAATTTTGTATTTTTCTATATTTAATTATCTACAACTTTCATGTACAAAGTTTCTTTATTTGAGGTATAAAAAGTGGAACCAAAAATAGGTCCCAAAATGAATAAAGAATGAATTAAATAAAAGGGATTTTTATTGTATTTTGGCCGTTATCTCCCCCTACTTTATTCCTTGTTGATCTAGTCATCGAGATGCCCAGGTCTCGAGGTTTCAGGTCACAAAATATTTCCAATATTTTATTCTTTTTCTTTTCTTTATTCTATAATTTTGGCTTTACAAACCGCATTTTATACAATATTTACACAATGAAGCATGAATGCTAAAATACCTAAATTAAGCCTATTTACATGCATTTACTATGGTTTTTAAGGCCAAAATGATAGTATAAAGATGATGAAATGTAGATTCATCATCCCCATATACTTGCCTTTGCTAGTCCCTAGCAAACACTTATGCAATAAGTGCATAAAAAGAAAAACAAAGAAAAGAAGAAGAAAATTGGATTAAGTTTAATTATCAAACTTGTCTTCACAAAATCAAAGTTTGAAGCCTAAGTCGGACCTTTGGAATTTTAGTGTGGGTGGAACCTTAATGGAAATCAGATTTGAAATCCAACAGCCTTTGAGAATCCCAAAACCCTGCTCAAGTCTCCTCAATAGCCAGGTCAGAATACTTCAACTCATATGCAAACCCTTATGACTATGAATCTGACTCGTACAGTGTAAGTGATGGTGGCTCTCCCCAACTGAATTGACAAAGAGACTGACTTCTCCAATATGACAACCCAATGATTCTCCAATACAACAACTCATTCCTCGAGGAGCAGGGTATTCTCTTCTAAGTTAAAGCGGCGACCAGCTCAAAAGGAGGGGTGAAGAGAAGAATGGACGGTAGCCAGTGCAGCTACCTATCCTAGGATGCAAGACCAGTGTAGTCAAGTTATCCAGCTGCAGGCTCACATGATTTGACTTTGAATCTCAAGCTTGCTTATTGACTATACAAATATATACATTCTGACATGCATTTTTATTTTTGTACATGCCTGTCCACTTTTTTTTGGAGTTTTTGCTTTTTGCCTTTTTTTGAAATACTATTCACATCATCATTTACATAAGGAGTTTCCTCTAGAGCCAATAGACTATCCCTCTTTTGAAGCTTTATTGCAACCCATACTCGCCTGTCCTCAAAACTCATCATCACCGGACGGGTTGGGGTGCAGTTCCCTCCCTATAGGAGGACAAGTGTTTCCACTCGTGTACGTCTCATACCGACAAATCCAACCCCTCACCACTCCAACTGAGTTGAGCCAAGTGAAAGGTGCAGGTTTCCAAGTTAGGTCATTATCAACAAGAGTCGTGCGTGTGCTCCGAAATATTCTACTTAGGCAGTCAAGAATCCATTGAACCAAGTCTCGTGATCCTCAAAGAATTAAGTCAACTAGACATGAAGTACCTCAATTCCAGTTCCTATAAGGTTCCTCTTAATTAGGTAGATTTTAAGGTCCAACCAAGATCCAATCTTCGTATTTTACTTGACTCATTCAACTATCAAACTCAATCCGAAAAATGCTCATGCTATGCAGAAAATATTTTTGTGATGCAATTTTCAAAGATTTTGAACTTTTTATGGATTTTTGAAAAGATGATGCATATGCATTTTTTGGGTTTTCAAAAAGATTTTTCAAATGTTTTTGGTATTTTAATTTAGCAAATGTTTTTGGGATTTTTGAAAACAAAAGATTTTGGCTAAAATCTAGGTACAAATATTTACACAAGGATGCATCTTATATTTACAAGAAGTAGATTTTTAAGAATTCACAAGGAGTAAGTGTTTATAGGTGTATACATAAAAAATTTTAGTTGAGATGTATATATTCCACAAACGTAATTGGCAAAGGTTTTTCAAACAATTTTTAACTATAGTCCAAAATAATGTTTACAATCACTTTTTACAAACATGTACACACATTTGAAAATAATTTTGCAAAGGTTTTCCAAACAGTATATATTGATTTTTCAAATATTTTTGCAACCATTTTTCAAACCATTTGCAAACCATTTTTCAAATATTTTATTTCACACAAAGAAAATAATTTTTCAAACAAAATATTTTACAGAGGTTGAAAACATGCAACAAAATATTTTCCAAATTGTTTTCAAAAGATTTGCAAAACGAATTTCAAACTATTTTTCAACATTTTGCAAAAAAACATTTTCGCCTGATTTAGTAATCAGTCAATACAAAAAGAATTTGAGGAATAATTACATCTTTTTATTATGATTTTTAATATTTTTAAAAGTATAATTAGCCATAGTTATTAGTAAAAATACAAAAGTACGAGTTATGGCTAAAGTATATACGTAGTATATACGACCCCCTATACTTAGCTTGAGCTATGTCCTCATAGATCAGAGGGAAAAAGAGAAGACGTAACTCGTACTGAGTATAGGAAAATCTAAAGAATAAAGAACAACTGAATAAATGAATGAACAAATGAGAAGTTGGTCATCCCCCCTATACTTAGGATCAAATAATCCTAAGTATAACATACTGTACACAAGGTAGGGAGGGTCAAAGGTGGGAATGAACAGATCGTACTCAGACTGTCTCCCCCTATACTTAGGGTAAGATATCCCTAAGTATAGATAAGAAGAGGAGACAGTGGAGAGGACCAAAGAATAGAGATAGTCGGGGTGCACACCCCCTTATACTCAGGACAAAGTACGTCCTAAGTATAGAAGACTGACAAAAAGGGGCGACACCTTTTTCGGTAGAAAAGAAGATAGAAGAAGAAAAGAAGAAAAAAAAGAAAAGAGATCAGAAGATAGAAGAAGATAGAGAAGGATGTACATATCACTCCCCCTATACTTAGGGTAAAAGAAGCCCCAAGTATAGGCAACAACGGAAGTAATGAAACAGAACGACGAATGAACACTCGGCTCATCCACCCCCTATACATAGGACAAAGTACGTCCTCATCAAGGCACACACGAGAATGGGTGGTTGAGCGAAACGGAAGAGAGACATAGGTACACAAAAGCAAATATTCAACAGAGTGGATATACAATTGGTCAAGAAGGTCGAAAGCAAACCTTCTTGCGGGACCGCTGAGGAATAGATATAGTGTGGTGTAGGTCGACATCGGGGTCCTCAGATGACACAATCCGATCAGGGTCGATTGGATGTAGGTCCTCAGTGGCCCTAGGGTGTGAAGGCATAGATGGGGTAGTGGAAGAAGTACGACTAGGTCCGGCCTTGGGGGTCTCGCTGATATCAAAGTGGAAGGGACACACTCATCATCATCGAAAGAAGTGTACTCAGTGTTGTCTTGCGAGGTCTCGTCCAGGTCAAAACCAAAAGGAATGAACTCATCAGCGGAAGTAGTCGAACTCTGTTCGTCCTCTATAATCTCAACCGGATCATCTTTCTCATCGAAAGGACCGAATTCCCGAATAAAAGCAACCAAATCAAACTCTGCCTTTGTCTCATCAGTATCTATGTGAACAGGAGCGGGCTCATTAGTGAAAGTAGTCAAATCATGTTCGTCCTGTCTAGTCTCAGTATCTACCTTCCGCTCTAGGGTGTCAATCGTGTAAATCCCACGGGTGTCATCAACACAACACTAATCACAGGAAGCGGAAACTCCAAGGTCTATGCTTTTCGAGACTTCCTCCTTGGAGAGGAATTCTCGGGTCTCATCATCGGTCATAAAGAAGATCTCTCTGATATCCTCATACGGATCATAGGCCTCAGGATCAGCTAGAATAGGTGTAGTCACATTAGGTGTAGGTCTCTGGTCAACTGTGGGTGCGGTGATCAACACTTCACTCTTGTCACCAGGACAAAAGCGAATCTCTCTTGATCCGTAGTCAATAACGACCCTCGCAGAGGCGAGGAATGGTCGTCCCAATATGATTGGAGAGTGCTCCCCTGTGGAGGTCACCATGGGCAGTACAACAATATCAACATTGTACTTCTTGCCCTGAATTGATATGATGGCGTTTTCAAGGATACCCTTCAGCCTCTTAATAGATCCATCAGCAAACTGTACTATCATCCTGGTCTTCTTGAGAGGCCCTAAGTGAAGAGACTGTACCAGCGAGAAGGGTAGTATACTAATCGAAGCACCGCCATCAAGGCGAGTGTGATCACATGTGTGGTCAGAGATGGTGCAGTTTATGAAAGGTGTGGCAGTGTTCTTTTTCCTGGAAATGGGACAGTGTGTGATGGCGTGGGCAGTGGCCATGGTCAAAATATGACACTCAGATCTGCTCCTCCGCTTTCTCTTCTTGGGAAGAGGAGCAGACAAATCAGTCATGGCCCGTTGAAGTGGAGCACAGATGATCTCATGAATAGTAGCCACCACTTCGGTTCAGTCAATATTTTTTTGAATTTTTGTGTCTCCTCCATACAAGGGAGGAAGTTGGAATTAGCATATACACGAGGCATGTCAAGAGCAGTCTGTACAACAGCATCCTCGGGGTCAAAGGTGGGACAGGGTGTGAAAGAATGTGTGGTCAAAGGGTCTGGCAAGTGGTGATGACCGGTCCTGACCACTAGGGTATAAGGTGCTAAATGGTCGTTGCGACCCAAGCAATCAGGCTCGATTAATCAAGAAAAATAGACCACCAATATAAGATAAAATCACTCAAAACAAGCTAGCGGTCTTGCTATTATTTTAACCTGGTATAGCGACCAGGGTCGAACTCAAGGAGCACGTAATGGCCTTGCGGCCTACGAAGTAGTCAAAAATGGAAGGGAAGAGAAGAAAAGAGTATTTTTTGTGGTTTTTAGGTTATATATATATATATTTTGGGTTTTTAATTAATTAAGAAACTAAAGAAAACTAATAAGCAAGGCAATTCAACAATTTATTTAATGCATCAAAAATTAATCAAAAATTCTAATAAAAATATTTTTGTGTGTTTTATGTTCTTTACTGTTTTTGATGAATTTTTGGGATTTTTCTGATTTTTATTTAATTTTCTAAAAATCAAACAATGAAAGGAAAAGAAGGTACTATCCAGCCAAGCTTAAGGGACCTAGATAAAATAACTAGAAATTCCCAATAAGCCTGGAGGTAATTTTCCTGTATAGAGAAAGAAACAAGGAAAATTTGAGCACCTAAATTATTATTTTTGGGTTTTTAGTTTATTTATTAGAATTTTTAAAAGTTTTTAGGTGTTTTTCAATTTTTATGAGTTTTATAATGAAAAATAGCCAAAATTGGCTAGAAAATCAAGCACAACAAATTAAACAACAACTAATTTTTTTGTAATTTTTAGATGAGTTTTAATATTTTTTTGTGATTTTCAAAGTTAAACAGTAAAGAAAATACGTGTTTTTGAATTTTTAAAAATATCAAATCAACATAAAAATGTCTCCAAAAATCCGAGAAAGTTTACACAATGGCAGGAGCCATGTGTCCAATTTTCATTGGATTTGGAGTAGTTTTGCTATTTTATTCAAAAATAAAGAGGAGGTATTGTGCACAGGGACCTAAGTGCAAATACCAAGAGTCCTGGGGGGTCCGGTGCAAAATACCCAGGAGATCACGCGCGTGGCGCGTGCCTGAGGCACTCAGGGACCCAAATGTAAGGAAAACAAGTTCCGAGGGCTATTTGGTAACGAGTACCAAAAGCCCAAGGGCTTGTCTGCAAAATACCCAACAATAAACGTACATGCACTATTAAATTACGCACAGGGGTATAAATGCAATAATCCAAAAGTTTCAATTCAATTCATAACATATCAGAACTACAAGGCATAAAATGCAAATAGCCCAGAAAACCACGTGTCGAAGCACGTGCTACACCATACACAGGGGCATATAAGCAAAGAAAGTAAAGTGCGGGGTCCACAATGCAAATGTACCAAAACTAAATAACTACACTATGTATTTACAGGACTAAATGCTAAATTAGATAAAAAGAAGGGCCTAAGGGTAAATTACCCTTTATTAATGGAGGCGCTGGATGGATGCCACGTGGTAGATGGACGATCCAGATCAGATGGCTCTCCAAAGCTAGGCTCCTCGGGCGAATCCGATGGTCTGGGCCTCGCCACGTGTGGATCTGATGGTGGGGATGCGTCGCGGCTAAACCTCGGCCATCGGACGGCTGGGATCAGTCCTCCACTGATCTGACGCTATCTGCAGCTCCGCGAATGAATGGTCATGATCTGGTCTGGAGCTCTGAGGCTGATCGGATGGTCGGGGAATATGCTGGAAGAACAGTTGGCCGGCGAGCTTCGCCGGCCCGACACACGCGCTGAGATCCTCCCCTGCTGCTCCTGAAGATCGGAAAAGCTCCGCGATGAAGCTCCGCAGCTGATGGTGCCCTCCGATGACCCAACCGAGCTCTGGAGAGCTCCAGCGAGGTCGGCGGAGGTAGAGCTACTGGACCTGAGTCAAAGGACCTCAGATGGCCCTCGATGTACCTGCAAAATGGGTCCAGAAGACTCGCGGGTCGAGGGCAGACTGCCTCGACCCGGTTAGGCGAGGTGAAGGTGGTCGGGGGGTCGGTATGAGCGAGCTCCGGCGAGGGTGTGGATGGAGGAGGTCGAACTCCAGCTCCTGTGCGAGCTGGGTTGAGTGGATGGGTGCAGAACGTGCGCGGGAGGAAGGCGGAGGCGAAGGTGGATTCCGATGATCGAACGGAACGATGAGGTGGTCGGAATCGAAAGAAAGCGGCGGCGGCGTGGATTTGGGGGAAATCGGAAATTAGCGACAAGGAAAGGGAAATGGGTCTACCTGGGTGGAGGAATCGACTGTGGGCGAGCTTGCGCAACTCCTGGTCCTTGCCTCAAGGAGCGTCGGTCTCTGAGGCTCGAGCTCCGGCTCTGGGCGGAGCACGGCGGTGTATCTCGCCAGATCAGTGGGCCACTGCCCCTCTCCTCGCTGCGACAGCACCTGGAGCGAGCTGTCACTCTCACTCACGCACTGGAGGTCACTGGGGGTGGAGCGAATGAGACAAAGATGAGAATGAAGGTGGTGGAGCTGGGACTTTATATGTCTAGGGGTCCGGCTATCGGGAGGTCGGGCAAGCAGCTCAGTGCACGGATCCCCAAAATCCACCCCGGGCGTGGATCAGGGATGCTCAAGCTCGGATTAGAGCCCGGGGTTAACGGATTCAGGAGTCGGATCAAGTGTGCGAAATGGCGAGAAATCGGGTTGCGGGCACGGATCCGGGACGGGGTGGTCCTGGGGGGGGGGGGGAGTTGACCGGGCGGTCAACACTCCCCTGGGCCAATAGGAACAGGCCACGTGGAAAAGATTAAAAATTCAATTAAAAATAACAAATGGCCGAATTATGGAAAAATCAAAACATGAAATATTTTTGTTTTAATTTTTTCTATTTTTTAGTAATTTTTAATTAATTTTTCAAAGTAAAAATAAGGTATGTACATAGTAGGGTTATATATAGGTATATATACAATATATAGATTTTTAATTTTGATTTTTAATTTGTTATTTTTATACAATTTTATTCCCATTTTATATTTTATTTATTTATATCATAAAATTAGGAATAAAAAGATATTTTTATTTTATTTTTATTGTTTATATACATAGGTGAAATAAATAGATATGTACATATATATACATGGTATATTTACAAAGTATTTTTGGATTTTTAATTTTTGTTATTTTTATTTTGTTTTTTTGTTTTAATTGTTTTTATTTTATTTATTTACACCATATCATATAGAATATTTACAAAATTTTTGGAAATTAATTTTATTTATTTATAAAGCTAAATAAATAGGGATGGGTGGACTATATAGAAGGTGACTATGTACATGAGTGATGTTTTTGTTTTCTTTTTAATTTTTCTATTTTTATCTTGTTTTTATATTTAAATATATACAAATATTTACAAACCTCTTTTAATCTATTTTTGTGAGGAAAATATTTTTATTTTATTTACATAAATATCTACACACATGAGCCCCTATCTCCCTCTACTTTGGCTTTTATGCGATCATGCCCATGCTGAGCCCTCCCTTGGGTTAGGTTGCTCAATATTTATTCTAAATATTTCCCTCCTTTTCTTTTTAATCTTTATTCTTTTATTTTTGCACAAAAACATGCTAATTATTAAACTTTATACAATGCATGCTTTTGATAATTATTTGTATTTACATGAATATACATGCATTTTTTGTAGCTAAAATATAAGAATAAAGAGTGATGAATGGGTATTCATCAAGTGGGCACTCTCCTCACAGTCTGAATCAACCAAAGATCTCCCGAACTCTTTTTGTGTTTTTAAATTTTTCTCATTTTTTGTAGGGATTTTTACCCCATGAACCCTGTAAATTTGTTAAATGACCTCTACGACCTTTGAAATATCAATATTCCTCCCTCGACTCCGTAAACTTGCTAACTCTTATCCCATGAACCTCGCGGTTAACTTACATCCATTTGCCTGTTAAATTGAACCGAATTCCGTTAAAATATGGTACATATTACCCTCTTTGTTTAAAAAAATTACAAACAATACCATTGTCTTCCTTCCATCCCATTCCCCTACCCCTCAACCTCCTCCCCCTCCCCCTCCCCTTGCTCCTCCATCTGCGTGTGGCTGCTCCTCCACCCCTCCCCGTCACAGCTTCTCTTTTCCCCGTCGCAGCTGCAACTGCTCCTCTCTCCCACTGCCTCCCTGACCCTGACCTCAACCTCCTCTCCCCCGTCATCACCTCCACGATCTCGACATCCTCTCCCCTGCCCAATCACCCTCTCCCTCATCCTAACTGCCTCCTCTTTCCCTCCGCCTCCCTGACCCCGACCTCCTCCTCTCCCCCCTCATCGCCTCCCCGATATCGACCTTCTCTCCCTTGCATCCTCCCCTACTCCCGCATCCCGTCCTCCTCACCCGCTGTTGATGCTCTGTTCCCTGCTGCACCCGACCCTGACCTCCTCCTCTCCCATGTCGTCTCCCTGATCATTTCTTCTACATCGAAGAAACACGGCTGCAGGTTACTCACGCGCAAGCAGAGATCATACCTTTTTCCAGATTTCTCTCCATTTGAATAGTCTTCATCATCGGGCACATCTGTACAGTGAGCACACCTTTTTTCAGATATTTGCTTTGTAGGTCTTCTCCATCACTGCTCTCATCCATTTGATTTCTAGTTCTCCACTAATGCTCTAATCCATTTGATTTCTAGTCCTCATAGCCGGACACATTTGGACAGTGAGCACGGCTTTTCCAAATATTTGTTTTGTGGGTTATCATCATTTGATTCTTTGAAGCATAAATTTGCTCTGATAAAAAAAGAAGACCAACAATGGGACACTCTAGCAGCAGGAGCATGGACACGACCAGTGATTTCCACAAGATCAAGGCTGCATAGGGAGAAGAGAAATGGGGGAAGAAGAAGAAAAAGAGGAAGAAGGAGATGAGGAGTTGGAAGATCCACCATCCAATGCCTCCCTGGTTAAATTAACTCAAGGTATTGACTCAGTAAAAGTAATTTTAACACCGGGGTTTGTGGGGTAAGACAGAGTAAGTTTACGATGTTGAGAGAGGAATATCAATATTCCGAAGGTCGTAGAGGTCATTTAACAAGTTTATAGGGTCCGTGGGGTAAAAATCTCTTTTTTGTATTTTGGGCGATTGCAAGCTCTCATGGAAATCCTCGAGTGAACCCATATCATCAAATGGTGGAGAATCATGGTCGCTCTTATTTATGCTAGTGAGGTTGTCAATCCTCTATCTTATATGATCCATCATCTGGGTCAAGTGCTCAAGGGTGGACTCCATGAAAGGTGACTCCAACAAATCGGTCTCGGGTGGGTGTCAAGGTGGAAAATGTGGAGGTGGTGATGAATGAGAATAGAAATCCGAGTCCTGATACAGTGGCTGAGGCTGGTATGTAAAAAAGTTAGGAGAAAAGTCCTCCTGGAAAAAGGGAGGTGAACCAACTGGAGTGAATAGAGGATCCACAAAGTCCGAATAAAATACACTCCAGTTGGCCATCTTGAAACAAGAGGAAAATGATCGGGAGAGCACGATGGTCAAGTCAAAAGAAGTGAGAAAAAAGCGCAAATGCACAGAGGCGATCTAGAATGCACACAAACAACCACAAGCAAAACTCACACAAAACAAACCCTCAATTTACCTACTTAACTCGGTAGAGACCGAAAAGTCAGTCTTTTTATCTTGTCTATTTTAGAGTTAGGTGAGAAGTCCAAAAGTTGCACAAACATTTAAGTGGCTAAAATTTGGATTTGGGCACTATCCTTAGTGTATGTGTGGGCAAGTAAAAGCAAAGACAATGAGGGAATTACTCACCCCAATACAAATTTTTTTTGGTTGATTTTAGGGTCAAGTAATGTTAGCAGTCCTAAGTTTATTAGTTATCACTTTTTTTTGGATTTTTAGTGGGAAATGCACGAGCCTATCGAGGAGTCAATTCCTTTAAGCACCTAGGTTGGCAAAATCATAGGGAGAGTCGAAAAATCAATGCAGGCCGTAAAACGATGATGTATGCTCAAGCGTAAATGCTTACCTTGCCTCCAACACTTTACATGCAAAGATGCTCAACAGAATTGAAACCTAACTATATGCAAATGCAAAGCCGATGAAATCGCCCTAAGTTTCAGAAATTGCTATTATCGTGAAGAAGCAATGCTAATGACTTAGAATGGAACCAAAGTGTCTGATCTTGGAGTTTCCTCGGTGCCCACCACGATGGGTTCTGCAAGCGCTGTATGGAGAACTCTCGTGGCACGGTGGTTCCGAGACTAAGCGAGAATCAGTTTAAAATTTGACTAAGTCCAAACGAATCTATAGGCACAAGCAAATATATTAGGTGTTTGGACTTAATCTGTCGCAAACAATCCTAAAGCTAAGGGCTCAATCACACAAAATAAGGAAAACAAAACCGAGAAACAAAAGAAAGGCGATGAAAAACCATGAAAACCTTGATGAGCTCCCAAGTGAACAATCACTTGGAAATTAGGCCCAAAAGTCCAGAGTCCTGAATACATGTATTATTACAAATAATAGTGGTCTCTCTCTCACTTAAAATTACACAATAAATGCTAGAAATGAAAATGGAGCTCGGTCTTCAAAAATATCTAAGTCTCCTTGGTGTTAGGTTGGCAAGCTGAAGCCGACTTCACGTGGGTACGTAGGCTTATAGGGTAGAGCACCTCCCTCGATCCACGGTACCTCGCACAAAGTCAACAAAGAGATGGGTTAGACGACTCAACAAGATATATCAAAAATAGAGAAAATAAAAGGAGAACACAAAATAGAGAAATAATAACAACCAACAAATAATCCCAATCTAAACGCTGTTGCTCCACGGCAACGACGCCATTTGATGAAAGTGATTTTGCAAGGGTCTAGAGTAATCCACACAAGGCAAGATGACAATGTCGTTGCGGCGATCGCTCACGAAATCCAATTCAAATAACAATTAACCCAAAACAGAGATCAAACAATGAGAAGCGGTGCAGAGTTAGAATTTATTATAAATCTAAAAAATATGTATATAGTGCAAGTAGTGTAGAGGTCGAACACAGGGAGCAACCAGTTAGATCGGTGCAATCAAGCTCAAATATAAATGTGATGTATTTGTATATAAGTGCTATTTTTTGTGGTTTTTTAATTTTATACTTTTTTACTTAATTTTTGATTTTATATTTTATTTTTATGTTTTATATTTTTATATTTTCTTTTTCTATAAAATAAGATATAAAGCTACGTAGAATATATAGATACAAGAGAGATGAGAGAGAGAGATAAAAGATGTAAAAATATTCAAAATAGAGGAAATAAAGTTTTTTTGGGCTTTTTATGTTTTTCTAATGTTTTTATGATTTTTCCTTATTTTTGCTAATGCTTTTGGTATTTTTAAAGTAAAAAATACTTAAAATAGTGAATAAATTAATGGTCGAAACTAAAATAGAGATGAAAAATATAAAATAGTAAAAAAATTCTCCAAATTAATTTTAAATTAAAGATATTAAAATAGAGAAAATTTAGAAACATAGATTATATTTTTAGGTTTTTTAGGAATTTTTAGTATTTTTATGGATATTTTAAGGGTTTTGTAATTATTAGGAGTTTTCTTTTGTAATTTTTAGTTATTTTTTGTCTGAAGTTAAAAGATGCTAAAACACATAAAATATATATATTTTTTGGAATTTTTAAAAACTTTTATAATTTTTAGGTATTTTCTAATGCATAAAGCAAAGAAAATGCATGTTTTGAATTTTTATAAATAATAAAAAGCAACAAAAATGCAAATAAAAATATAGCGTGGAAGCACAATGCAACAGGAACTTATGCATATTTTTTGATGATTTTCGACTTTTATAGATGCATGAAATAAATAGATACAACAAAGAGAAACTACATTACTAGCAGGGGTTGATTTGTAATTAGCAAAAAGTGAAAGGACCAAAGTGTAATTTTTCCACAAAATATATAACTGATAAAAATATTCCTGGATCAAATATAAATGGCCAAAAACCCAGGGTTGTTCATGCAAAAATGTCGAAGAGCACGTGCTAGAACACATGACCCGACGAGGACTAAAAGGTAATATTACAAAAACTTGGGGGGCAATGTGCAAATTTTATAAAATAAATTAACGGTCGAGGAAAGTTTAAATAGTAAATATTAAATACAAAATTTGGATGGGAAAAACACGCAAAATACCCACGCCCAGGATCCGACGGCTGATATGAATAACTTATGCCACATGTTCGCACGAGATCCCAAGATACCCCTTCGCAGTCCAACGGCCGTGATTAGAACTGATGCTGGCGATCAACGATTGTAAGTGATCTGATCCGACGGTTGCTGCCTCTCTGGAAGAACAAGCCCAATCAGATGACCGTGGAATCCCCTGGATGAACAGGGAAGAACACGGTCCCAACCGAACTTTGATCGGCACTATGGCGCTGCTTCGGCCACCATCCTTGGCGCAGAAGTCCTCCAAAGATGCCTGGAAGTGTCCCCAGTCCGCCAACGGTGCCAAAATGGCTCAAATAGCTCCAGTGCTCCGTGGCGGAGTCAAAGAAGGAGTTGGGGTCCAGGAACCTCGCGTTTCCAAAATTGACCCTCCAAAGGGGTCCTTTGACTCATACGACTTGCAAAAATAGTGAGGAGGAGCGCGAGCAAATTTCCGCACACCTCCAGATGGTGAAAGAAGCGGAAGGTGTTGGAATGGAAGCTCGCCAGCGCGGAAGGTGTTGGAATGGAAGCTCGCCAGAGCAAGCTCTGACGAGAGGTAGCTGGGGTGATCAAGCTGGGTTTCTATCGAAAAGGAGGGTATAGATAGTTTCCTAAAGCTAAAGCGAATCTAAAAATGCAAGAAAAATGAATAAAATGCAAACCTCAAGCCAAGAAACGGTAAGATGGGTACCTCACGGCGACACGCCGGAGATGGGGGTGGAACACGCCTTCCCAGCCTCGCCGGACCTCGCCCACGGGTGCTGGAGGTCTTCCTGTCACGGAGATTGATCCTGAGCACTCCAGAAGTCCCACACAAGGTCAAGAAAGGGTTCAAACTTCAAATGGAAGCATGGGATGGTTTTTGAATAGGTAGTCGACGGGGCGAGAAAAATGAGGTGTAGAAGTTGCATCGATGATCCACGCCCCAAGATGACCCTTGGGCATGTATCCTCGATGAGAGGTGATGAAAAGTCATGAAGGGTGTATCATGAGATCATGCAAGGATTCTCCTAAAGAAAACCATGAAGATGGATCAAAAACCACTTCTGACACAACCCAGACGTTAGGCAGAGAGTTGACCAAAGGTCAACTCTGCCGCCTCCTGGTTTGTCCACGTGGACCAACCAGGAGAAAGTCTGGGAAAAAAGATTGTAAAATCAATTAAAAATAGTAATTGAATTTATTAATTTTTGGTTATTAAATAAAAAATGTTTATTATTTTATAAATTATTTTATTATGATTTTTATTTATTTTTAGAGGTACAAAATTACAAGTTCCCTTTTAAGGGCTATGTATAGGTATATTCATATATTTATTAATATTTTATTTTTATTTTGTATTAATTTATTTATTTTGGTTTTTTATGTTATATATTTATAACTTGTTTCTATGTACTTAAATATATTTTTATTTTATTTTTCTTATGTATTTTATACACTTAAATAAATAAATGTATTATTTATACAAGTATAGTTATAGGTATTTCCTCTAGGTATTGAATACAAGCATTTTATTTTTGTGTCTTCTTTTTGTTTTTTATCTTGTTTTAATACACACATATATTATGATTAATATTTACAAAATTATAAAAATATAAAATTATAAAAATAATAAATAATAAATAAAATGAATATTTTAATCGGTATAAGTAGTACACTATTTTTGTATGAAATCAATTTTGTATTTTTCTATATTTAATTATCTACAACTTTCATGTACAAAGTTTCTTTATTTGAAGTATAAAAAGTGGAACCAAAGTAGGTCCCAAAATGAATAAAAAATGAATTAAATAAAAGGGATTTTTATTGTATTTTGGCCTTTATCTCCCCCTACTTTATTCATTGTCGACCTAGTCATCGAGATGCCCAGGTCTCGGGGTTTCGGGTCATAAAATATTTGCAATATTTTATTCCTTTTCTTTTCTTTCCTTTATTCTATACTTTTAGCTTTAAAAACCACATTTTATACATTATTTACACATTGATGCATGAATGCTAAAATGCCTAAATGAAGCCTATTTACATGCATCTACTAGGGGTTTTAAGACCAAAATGATAGAATAAAGATGATGAAACGTAGATTCATCGAGAGGTCTAGTGATGAGTTGTATGAGCTTACCTCAATCACTTGCTTCGAAGGGAATCAAGGTGAGTGGGTGGTCCAGGATGGTGGAGAAGCGAGCGTGGAAGCTGATGGGGTGGTGGTAGAATAAGGGCGTATACTATGGACACTGGCCAGAGCTTCTAAATCTCTAAAGTACTTTAATCCTAGATCTATACTAAATAAAAGGTAGAAGTGTGAAATAAAAGTAGGAAATACAAGACAATAAAGACCTACTTATGAAAACATTGAAAATAACTCATACCTGGGTGTGATACCAATGAGTAGAGACATAACATAGTGGAGCTCTGGCCATGGGATCACCTCCTTTGAGCACTTATCCATGCTGAAGGGGCTGGGGAGTTGGTGCTGTCACCACCAACTCAACCTAAAGGGTTCCCTTTGGGGTTACGCACCTGGAAGATTGATGAAGAAGCAAAAAGAGGTGAGGAGGATTATTTATGCACCGATGGAGGAGACGTCAAAAATCAAAGATTCAGAATTATTGAGGCTATGTACAATGGATCCAAGGCATAAACGTGTAAGGGGATGGATCCAACAGAGATTGCGTCAAGAAATTCGAGTGAAGGAGAGGTGTGATGCCCATGAAAAATAGGAGAAGATGGTGCCACATGCTATGACACGAGTCAGAGAGAGAGGATGGAGGCCAGACAATTTACTAGAGGTCAACTGTCGGAGGGACGTGGTTGGTTTACATAAGCCCACAAGACGACAAAATAAGGCCCAAAAATGAGAAATAAAAGAATAAAAAATAGATCTATTTTCACAAAACTCAAAACATACAATATGTTAGACATTTTATTTAATATTTAATGATGATTTTTATTTATTTTTCAACATTATTTATTAGGTATTATTATTTATTTAGTATTATTTTAAGTATTACATATATTTAATAAATTTTATTTTTTTAATGTTATTTTGATAAATAATGGTATTATTTTTTAATTTATTTATAGTATATTTAAATACATATTTACATTTTTGTAATATATTTTCTGAATTCATTTATTTACTTATGGAATTATATAACTCTGCCATGGGGGGGTCCTAAGCTCGGGTAAATTGAGGAGAGTTGCACGTTAGGTTGCCAACAACCAGCGCATGAGAGATAAATTCCTAAATAAAATTCTTAAAAGAACTCTATTTAGGAATTTGTCTCAAAACCATTCGGACAAATTCCTAAATAGTGTTCTTTTAAGAACATTACTTAGGAATTTGTCTCGAAATCATTCGGATATTTTAAACATGAATTTAAGCAAACATCTAGAATTCGTTGGGGGCATTCCCTACTTGCGATGCATTGCATCACCCAAATGCAATGTTGGCAAGGGCCTCTACATCGCTGCTCGGATGTAGTTCAAAATTTTCAAGGGTTCTCGTATGATGGATGCATGCGGGTAAAGAAGTTAGTGCAAAAGAGGTTACAAAGAAAGTTGCAGATAGGTAATTGAAATATTGGCACTTTGATTGGCAAATCGATGGAGTTAGTTGATGCAATGGAAAGAAGGAAGATTAAGATATTATGTCTACAAGAGACAAAATGGGTTGGAGAGAAAGCAAGGGAGATTGAGAAGACATGCTTTAAACTTTGGTATTCAGGTAAATATAAGGGAAAAAGTGGTGTTGGAGTGGTTGTTCATAGGGGTTTGAAGGATTGTGTCGTTGAGCTGCAAAGATCTGAAGATCACATTATATTGCTAAAGGTGGTGCTTGAAGAAGAAATGTTGAACATCATCTCAGTTTATGCACCACAAATTGGTTTAGATTATAGGACTAAACAAACTTTTTGTGAGGATTTGGATAAGATTATGAAAAGAATCCCACAAGGAAAGATGATTTTCCTAGGTGGATATCTTAATGAAAATGTGGGAAAGGATGCTTCAAGGTATGCTAGTGTTCATGGAGGACATGGCTTCAGGGATAGAAATGAAGAGGGAAAAGTCTTTATAGATTTTGTAATAGCTTATAATCTTTTCAATGCAAATATTCTCTTCATAAGAGGGAGGAGCATTTAGTTACTTATAAGAGTGGCTCGACTAGAACACATATAGGCTACTTTGCGTTGAGAAGAAGAGATTGGTTGTGTTGCAAAGACTGCAAAGTAATCTCAGGAGAGAGCCTGACCACCCAACATTACTTTTTATTCATGGGTATGCAAATAAAAGGACTAGTAAAGAAAAAGAGGGTTTCCAAGATCGCTAGAACTAGATGGTGGAATCTTCAATTGAAGCAATCAAGCTTCATGGAGAAGGTTTTAGAAGACTTATCTTGGATTGTAACGGAAGTGCTAATGAGATGTAGGAGGCGGTAGCATCTTGTATTCGAAGGGTAGCTAAAGAGATGTTAGGTGATTCAAAGGGAGGAGCTCTAGGCCAAAAGGAGGCTCGGTGGTGGAAGAGAAGCTTAAAATTAAAAGAGCTTGCTTTAAAGTTATTTCAAAGGATAGAACATATGAAACTATCACAAACTATAAAATAGCTGAGAAGGAAGCAAAGAAGGTGGTAAGCGAACCTACGTCAAAAGTTTGCGAAGTTTTGTACAAAAATCTCGATTCTAAGGAGGGTTAAAAGGATATATTCAGGCTGGCTAAAGCAAGAGAAAGATAGACCAAAGATCTTGCTCAAGTGAGATGTATTAAGGATGAGGAAGGTCACGTACTTGTTACTCATAAGGATATAGTGACTAGGTGGAAGCAATACTTCCATAAGCTTTTCATTGGGATGGGAATTAGGGAGATCACTTTGGAAAATCTAGCTAGTAATGAAAGTTACTTGAATCGTGCAAGTTACATACGAAGACAAAGGAAGGAAGTAGAGGAGGCTTTGAAGGTTATGAGACATTGGAAAGGTGTAGGACATGATGACATTCCTGTAGAAGTTTGGAGAGTTTTAGGTGAGCATGGTTTGACTTGGCTTACAAATTTATTCAATGTTATTTGGTGAATCAATAAAATACCTGAAGAATGGAGGAGAAGCATCATGGTGCCTCTTTATAAGAACAAAGGAGACATTCAAAATTGTTCAAATTACAGAGGTAACAAGATGATGAGTCACACTATGATATTTTAGGAACGTGTGACAGAAGGAAGGTTGAAGAAAGTTTCCAAAGTAAAAGAAAACCAATTTGGATTCATGCTAGGTCGCTCAACTATTGAAGCCATACACTTGCTGAAGAGAACAATGGATATTTACAAAACTAAAAGTAAGAACCTCCATATGATTTTTATTGATTCAGAGAAGGCTTATGATTCTGTTCCACAGGATATAGTGGAGAGTTTTGGAGAAAAGACGAATACCTATAATATAAATTAACCTCACAAAAGATATCTATTATATGGCTTCATCTTGTGTAAGGATACAATCTGGGAAGCATGACTATTTTGACATCAACACTGGTCTGCATCAAGGTTCCGCTTTGAGTCCATTCCTTTTTACTTTGATTATGGACGTGTTGACAAGTCACATTCAAGATGAGATACCTTGGTGTATGTTATTTGAAGATGATTTTGTGTTGATTGACGAAACTAGAGATGGAGTAAATGAGAAGCTTGAGGTATGGAGACATGCTTTGGAGACTAAAGGATTTCGTATAAGTAGGGCTAAGACTGAATATATGGAGTGTACTTTTGATGGAAGCAATGGTGTAGGAATCAATGTTAAGATTGTTGATGATAAACATTTAGAGGAGAGATTCTTTTGGATACTTGGGATCTATTTTGCAAAATGATGGGGATGTTACAAATAGAATAAATATAGGTTGGCTAAAGTGGAAAGGAGCCTCTATTGTTCTATGTGATAAGAAAGTTCCTTTGAAAGTCAAAAGAAAGTTTTTATAAAACAGTTATGAGACCTGCTATGCTCTATGTATCTGAATGTTTGCCTGCAAACCATAGACATGTGTAGAGAATGACAGTAGTAGAAATGAAAATGCTAAGGTAGATGTGTGGACACACACACACACACACATGTAAAGATCATATTCTGATTGATGCCATCAGAATGAAAGTGGGTGTAGCTCCGATCGAGGATAAGATGTGAGAATATCACTTAATGTGGTTTGGCCATTGAAGAATCTCCAATTCATCACTTTTATTCTATCATTTTGGCCTTAAAAATCCTAGCTAATGCATGTAAATACCATTAATGTGTAGAAATTAACATTCATTCTTTATTCCATTTATTATGCATAAAATATTATTTTTAACACCAAAATTATAGAATAAAGAAGAAAAGAAAAGGAAAAAATAAAATACCAAAGGTATTTATGTCCCAAAACCCTGAGATCTAGGCATCTTGATGACTAGGTCGACAATGAATAAAGTAGGGAGAGATAAAGGCCAATAATACAATTAAATTCTCATTTAATTATCCATCATTTATTCATTTTTGGGACCTATTTTATTTTCTACTTTTTATATCTGAAATAAAGAAACTTTGTACAAGAAAGTTGTAGATAATAATATATAGAAATATATAAAATTGATTTCTGCAAATATAATATACGATGTACTTTTTATACTCTAAATAAAAAGCCAAAACCCAAACTTCCCAGACTCATACTCTTAAATTGAAACTTAAAATGTATCAAAATCACATTTAATTGTATATAGCTTTTAATAAGCTATTTAGTAAATGCAGTTTCATAATTTTTTTGGAGTTAAGGTGTGAAAATTAGGTTTTGGACCCCTATTGTGCAATATACCTAAATAAAATATTCATTTTATTTTTTCTTTATTATTTTTATAATCTTATATTTTTATAATTTTGTAAATATTATTTATAACTTATGTATATATTAAAACTAAAAGAAAACCACCGATAAAATATTAAAATAAATATGTATACTAGATACATAGATGAATATACAATAACTATACCTATATAGTATAAATACCTATTTTTAAGTGTATATATTACACCATAAAAATACATTAAAAACATATTTTGTATATAAAAATAAGTTACAAATATATAAAATAAGAAAATAAAACAATAAAATCAAACATGCAAAATAAAAATAGAAGACCTAAAACATACATGAATATACCTATAAATAAAACCTTAAAAATTAACTTATAATTAAACACCTCAATAATAATAAAATCTTTTAGAAAATAAGAAACATTTATTATTTTATAACTTTATTCTAATAAGATCATTTACTATTTATTACATATTTTACAAATAATTTTTATGTTGGATTTTTCTGGTTGGTCCACATGGACAAACCAGATCACCTCGTGAGTGACCAAGGTCAACTCCTCTGACCCGCCTGCTACGTCTGACACACCTCGTTTGGCCTCGATTTTTTGCTGTCCGATACAAACATTAATTTGGGATGGTTCCTTCTTGGATTTTTGACCTCGATCATTGTACATACATACCCTAGTAATTCCTCGAGGGTTGGATCGCTAACACGCTCACGTTCCATCGATCTTTCTAGCTGACCACTCGCCACTACTTAACCTCGCCTCACTCCAATTTTTGATTTTTGTTCACTCTTCCACCACTAAACCCTAAATCCAAGGATCAATCTCTTCTCCTGGTGACAGCAAGAGCCACTGGGTCCCCTTCGCGTGAGGATTGGCGTCGAATTGAGTCAGATCCGTTGCTCGCCGTTGTCCTCACCAGAAGATCTTGGTCCTGGTGGTGTTTCGATGGCAAGCTTCTAGATCCTCCGTTCTTCTTATTCCATAGTATAGTAATAGCTTAGGGTTCATTTAGATTCGTTCAATTTTGTCTGGATTAGTGGATTTTCTAACTTCTACCCTTGTCGGAGCTTTAACTCGGCCGCCTTACTCCGCCTACCCTTACAACGCTCTGCTTCATTGACCACCTTCTTCGTCTTCCTCTACGCCTCTCGATTAGTCAACGCACCTTCGATCCCTCCAATCTTACAAAGATCTAGAGCCCTGCTCTCCTATCTCCTCCCATTGTCAGAGACCACCACCCAGCCACCACTTATACCCATTCTTCCTTCTGATGCTCTTTGGAGCATCACCTTTTTGTTGTTGACAAGTTCCTACAATAGAAACTTAAGAAGGAGCCTCTTCGAGGCTCATCAAAGCCCAGTGGAAGCCCTAGGTGTCGGACTTGACTGGAGCGCTTCGCAAGGTCCATGCCTTTGTGGAAGCACTCTATCGATGCAGAGCAGCATCGAGGGCATTTTGCATCCATCAGAAGCGAGGCAGGAGCCGATTACCACAAGATTTGGCCGATAGAAGTTCTCTAAGGCATATTCTTTGGGTGTTCTTCCATTGGGCCTCAGAGTCGTTTGATCGGGCTGAGTTCTTCTAGGAGTACTGGAACCGTAAGATCCAAAAGCTCAATGACCATCGATCTCATCCTTGAGATCTAATCAGAGTCGTCCTGTGCGAACCAACATCATGTATTATGAGGCTGACACGTGGACAAGTGAAGCTCATCTGTCCGTTCACTGGTGCGTAGGCGTGGTAATTTGCCTAATTCACCAACACTTTTTTGTATTTAAGGTTTCATGCAAAAACATTCATTTTCCGTGTAATCTATTTTGGAACTTTCACAAGTAAGACCATGTATTTTATTGTATTAGCATTTTGGTCCCGTACCAGCTCACTTCACGTGGCCATCCACGTGAGGCACACTATTTTGCGTCTGGACCATTATAAGTTTTTATATTTGAGTTTGTTCGTTAGACTTTGAATTGAAGCTATATTATTTTGGACATTTTGCACTTTCATCCCTATTTTTTATTGTAATTCCATTTATGCCTCTATTTGGCCAATGATTTCTGTGTGTTTGCTGTATTTATTGAAAATATCACTTGTAATCCAAAAATTACCAAAAAAAGTGTAGGGTCGTGATTTCTTGTAGTTTCTCACCATAGTCTTATTTTTGCAATTTAAGACTTTTTAGTATTTATTTAAAATAAAAAAGAGCATAATTTCACCCTATTTGCAGTATAAAACTCATGAAAATTATAAAAATATTTTGAAAAATTCCCAAAAAATATATTTTTTTGTATTATGTATATTATGTATTTAGTTTCTAACTCTAGAAACTTGAAACCTGAAAATAGGAAAATGAAGTACATAAAAAATAAAAGCTCTAAAATCCAATATGAAAAGATAAAAATTTAAAATCCCCCAAAATATAATTCTTTATTTCTGAATTTTATTTATATTATTGTCTATCTATTAAAATTAATTTGAGGAATATTGGATCATATTTGATATTTTTCCTCTTCATTACACTTTCGGCTATTTATTAAATCCCTGATTTTGGATATTTTGACTTTAAAAATCTATAAAAATTAGCAAAATTCACTAAAAATATAAAATAGTAGAAAAATATTTAAAACCCCAAAAGATTTTCCTTCCTATAATTTTACTATTTTTAGTGGTATTTATAATTACTTTAGCTTATATTGTATATATAGTCCTATATATCTTATATTACTTACTAAAAAAGAAATTTAAAAAATACGAAAAATATAAAAAGGAAAAAAATCAAAAAATAAAAATATATTAAAAAATAAAAAAAAACAAAAAACATAAAATTAGAAACCCACAAAACCATATTTTGGCTAAGTATTTGAGAGACACATTGTGCTTGGTTCTTTTATCTCACATTGCTCTACACCATTGCCTCATGTGTTCGACCCCTACTTGCTTGTCACTATACATCTTTAGTAGGGTATAATAAATTTCAACACTTGCTGTTAATTGATTAATTGTCTGTGTGGGTTAATTATTGAAATAACCGAGAGATTCGAGTAGTCACCTCAGCGACAATGAAGCTGACTTGTCATCTCATTTTAGCTACTCTGATTTTTTCGCATTTCAGCCATTTGCAAAGGAGGTCAGCTGATGCACCGATGAGGAGATGTGAGTTTTGGAATGTTGAGCTGGCTAAAAGAGGGCGTGTAAGGCCCAAGAAGTGTTGGAGTAAGACTATACAAAGGGGTCTTAGTTTTTTGGATCTAAGCCTGAGATTGACCCAAGATAGATCTAAAAAAGGCAAAATATCTATGTAGTCGACCCTATTTAAAGTGGGAAAATTCTTTGTTGTTGTTGTACTTAAGGAATTATATACATGTATATTATAGGTATAGTTTACCTATATATTTAAGTATATTATTTATTTTATATAATTTTTGTAGTTTTATTTTATTTTAATTCTGTACATGTATTTTGAATACTGTGATTTGAGGTGTCGGGTCGGTCGCTGGTGGTGCTCATGTGTAGAAGAAGAAAAAAAGAGAACGATTAAGAAGAGAAGAAGGGGAAGGAGATCATCAGGAAATTGAGGGAGTCTGGGCCTCTCTTCTTCAGGGTAATTTCCTCAACCATGGGGAGGAGCCACGACAAGGCTTGGCTGATTGGAGCAGCAATGAAGGTCGATGACCTCTAGATCGTGCTGTGACGGTCGTCAAGCCGCTATCACCTGCTCTCATGGGATCAAGAGCAGATATTGAGGGCCAGATCTGATATGAAGACTTTATAGGGGATGTTAGCATCATCGTTAGATGGGGAAGGGAGTCGAAATGACCGCGAGGAGAGGGCTGGTGGTGGACGACCGTTGTGGAGGAGCGGGATCGTTGTGTAATGGCCGCGGGTGGCGGGGATGAGAAGTGGCGACCATTGTAGAGGGTGAGGGTGGCGAATGGTCAAAGGAAGGGAAGGTACGTGTGTGACACGTGCCTGGAGGAGATAAGGAGTAGCATGTGCGTTGCACGTGCAGTAAGCGAAGGAAGGGCTTAGTGCTGCGCACATGACTTGGGGGGAAGGATGAGAGAAAGAGGAGGAGATGAAGAGAGAGAAAGAGAGATAGAAAGGAATACAAATACAAGATAAAAATAAAAAGTAAAATAAGATTAAAAAAATAAAATAAAGGTTTAAATAAAAGTAAAACAAAATATACGAATTAAATAAAGATAAAATAAATAAAATGAAAAGGAAAATCGAAAAGAAATAGTAAATGAAGTCAGATCAAAAGGTTTACAAATATTTTTTCAAATGTTTTGAGAACCTTGTGTAAACAATAACTCAAATAAAATCATTACAAGAGGTATAAAGCTTGTATATATAAACCATGTAAATAATGGATGATTCTCAACTTGCAAACTCACTGTATAAAATACACAATTACCCTTATAAATATAGATGCACTCCCGTGTAAATAGTTGTACATAGTTCCTTTAACGACCTTTATTAAAAAAATCCTAAAAAATGGAAAATCCAAAATCCAAAAACATTTGCAAAATCTTTTCAAAGACTTGCATAAAAATTTGCAAATTCTTTTTCCAAAAGCCATAAAAAGTTCAAAATAGAAAATTGCTTCACAAAAAGGTTCCCTCTTTCATTGTACATAGCAACTACATTTTTCAGAATGATCGAGACAATTGAGCATGTCTAAATTAAATTAAACTCCGAGGATTGGAGCTTAGTATAGACCTTAATGCACTTAATTTCAGAGGAACCCACTAAGGACTAGAATTGGGATACTTCAGTTCGCCTTGATTTAATTCTTTAGGTTTCATGAGACTATGTTCATGAGTCGATTTATTATGTCTAACTAGAACCCTTTATATTGCCCATAAGACTCTTAAGGCAGTGGCTTGACTAGACACCTTGCATTTCATACTTACCTCAACTCAGCTGGGTTGTTCAAAGATCTTGGAGTCTAAGTCGAGACGATGCTAGGCTGCTTTGCCAATGGTGGCTCAGGAACCATTCTTGGGGATTGGCTAAATCGATACTCCGACCCACTTCTTCTGGTAGACATGATATCAAAAGGCTGGAGACTGCATTGAGACATTGTTGTGAATGAGGAATGATTAACGGATGCAACTTTTTACAAAGACCCTAAAAAAAGGGCGGACCAAAAAGATGATATATCCATCGAGGAACAAGCAAGAATGCAGAGCAATGCAAAGTCAAAGAAAAATCCAAAAAAATACTACACCAAAAAATTCCACCGAAAATATGAGCTTTAGAAAAGACTGCTTCTTGGTGAATACTCGGTTACATTGATCGTGCTTCACAAGGGAATGAAGACTACACTGGTCCATTCCAAGTTCTTTTCACATTCTTCTAGCTTCCTTCCCTACTCGGTTATAAAGACCAACGATATCTGGCCTTAAAAGGGAATATCTATCTCTACAAGGGTGGGCTACTAGGAGCGCAGACTCTTTTATAGTTCAACGACTTGGCTGGGTAGAGCTGAATGGATATATCATTTCAAAGTATCAAGAGTATGTGACTGAGAGTATGGCTCTGACCTAACCGTGAAGAGAACTGAACGATAGGATTGTGGAAACTAAGGGCTGTCGTGTCACATTTCCTAACTTATTGCAATTCTTAACACACTAATAATCCAAAGGTCTTAATTGAGCTCCAAACTTTGATTTTAGTAAGATAAGTTAAAAGTCAAAAACCATTCCATGTTCTTTCTTTTTCTTTTTTATTTTCTTTTCTTCACTTACATGCATAAGTATTTGCTAGGAACTATCAAAGGCAAGTATAGAGGGTGATGAATCTCCATTTCATCTCCTTTATTCTTTCATTTTGGCCTTTAATCCTAGCTAAATCATGTACATAACCTTATATTGCATAAAATAACAGATATTAGTTACCTTATAAATATTGTGTAAAATACTGTATTTAAAACCAAAATAAAAGAATAAAGAAATAAAAAAGAGAAATGAAATACCATAGGTATTAAATGCCCCTAAATCTCGAGACCTGTGCATCACGATGACTCGATCGACAATGAATAAAGTACGTGAAGATATGGGTCAAAAATACAATAAAAACCTTAATTTTCAATCCCTAATAATTCATTTTGTGGCCTATTTTATTCTTTATTATTTCTATTCAAATAAATAAATTTTATACATGAACGTTGTAGACAAAAATACAAGAAAAATACAAAATTTACTTCATGAAAAAATAATGCACAATATGCCCTAGACCCTCAAAATAAAAAGCTAAAATCAAAACTTCCCAAGCATATTTCTTCTCCATACTATGTAAAATTGACCATACTCACGTTTATTGTAAAAAAATTAATAAGCTATTTTATGAAGGTGGTTTCATTCAATTTTGAGTTAAGATGTAAAAGTTAGGTTTTGGACCCCTATCATACATTATATCTGAATAAAATAATCAATTTATTTGTTCTTTATATTTTCACTATTTTATATTTTTTTATAATTTTATTTATTGCATATATACATAAGAAAACTATAATAAAACAATTAAAATTACAATAAAATAAATAAGTGAATCAAAATATATAAATGAATTATATATACATATACCTATAGAATGAATATACATATTTATTTTATTGTACATATCATTTCAGAAAAAACAATAAATATAAATATATATGTATATGTATTTGTATTTAACTAAGTTATAAATATATAAATTATCTATGTAAAATAATAAAATCTAAAATAGAAAATAAAATTAAAATACCTGGTATATATGAAAATATTCCTATATGTGTACTTGTAAAAGGTAACATACAACAAATAACCTTGAAAAAAATAATTAAAATTCAGATTAAAAATACTACATAAAATAATAAATATCTTTCATGTTTCAAAAGTCAAATATTTCATTTATTATTTTATCTCAATTTATTTTCTCTTTTATTTTCTATTTTGGCATGTAGCGAGCTGATGTAGCCCATTGGGAGGGCGACCTTGGTTGACCTGCTGGTCAACTGGTCTGTCAGTGCCCTAGGCTTGTCAGACTCACCAGCTCGCCTAATTCCTTGAATTTTCCCTGAGTCATTTTGCATTATTTTAGGTTGATTCCTTCACCAATCTTGCTCCTCGATTCGCATTCTTTCACGCCACTCTGAATCTTCAATCAATGGAGCATCACTTCGATCTGTGTCCTCGATCAAAGTCCTCATTGTACATATACCCGTTCTACACCCCATTTGAATTTGATCCCCCCTTTGGCCTCAAAATCCATGGAGTTCTTCATGCTCAAGTTCTCTAGTGGCAGCATGAAGCCAGCCTAGTCTTTTGGAGTGGATGAAGAGCTCTGAATGTGCTGATCTTAACAACGTCGGCTACTAGCGGCGGAGCTCCAACCCGTTCCCTTCTCTAGTAAGGTAGAGCCCTAGATTTTTCTTTATTTTGTTCCTTGGATTTATGTTAGAGTAATTTAGGTTTTTATTTAATTTAAAATCGCATGTATTCTGTCAAATCATCGATTCGTAGTTCGCCGGAGCTTAGATCCTGCTATTGCTCACTTGTATCCTGCTAGTTCTCCAACTCACTTTTAGTAACCATTTTCTTCCCCTTCGATTCTACTACATACCAGACACCTTCAGCCCCCTTGATCATGCTCAGATCGAGGTACCCACTCTCCTCCTCTACCACCTCACTAGAGAGATCCGCCCGACTCCACTTTCACTCATTTCTGTCTAATAACACCCCCAGAACCCCTTGTGTTTGTGCATGTGTGCTTTAGATTTTTCTATTGGTTCTGAAGGTCATATACCCTTTTGGGGTTTATTTTGGTTCAATAGAATGTACTTGGAGCTCCAAGGCCTCATTGACCTCCGAGGACTACTTTGGTGGTCCTCGAACCCATATGAAGCTTGCAGCAGTCGCAGGCGACCGCCAGGAGCATTTTGAGACTTAGAGAAGCGCAAGAGAACATCATAGTCACGGAGGAGGAGCAATCAAAGGAGCCCTAGTGTACTGTTCTTCCCCGTTCCTCAAGAAGCGTAGTATCCGCTGGATCCCTTCACCCGCTCCAGTTTTGATTGTGACCGTTCCATCGTGAGTTGTAACATCCGTCATATCTTTACCCAAGATCTAATCCTACCCACGTTGCTCCAAAGCATCATCGATCGTTGTGCTGCGATGTGTGTCAAGTGAAGGAGATCCAACTGTCCATTAGTGCCTAAGTGGGGTAATTTTGCAACATACCCCCTGACTTTTTATATTTTATTTTTAGTCCATAAAATATTGTTTGTAGTGTAAGAATTTTTGGATATTCCGTAGTCGGACACATGTACATTTGTTATTTACACATACGTCACACCATGTCACCTCACATGCCTATACGCTTGAGGGTGTGGGCTTTTCGCAAGGGATCCCTTACTTGTTTGGGTTATTCTTTAGTCTATAAATTATGTAATCCAATTCGAAACTTTTGAGATATTTTGCGCGTATGCTCTAACAGTTTTTATAAATTGCATTTATACTCTTGTCAAAATTGTATGACTTAAATATTCAGGGAAAAAATACATAGAGGCCCCTCGACTTTGAATTTTTGTTCTGGATTGTGTTTTTATTTAATTATAATTTTGTTTAGGTCTCTACTAGTTTTTACATTTTTATTTATTATATTTATTGTATTAGAAATATCATTTTGTATTTAAAAGTTGAAGAAAATTTATATGAAGTGCCTATCATTATTTAAAATCACATATATTTTTCTCAAGGCTATTGAAAATATTTTACTATATTTAAAAATTCGAAAACACTACTTTTATTCCCTGTTTGAAATAAAAAATGAATAAAAATTAAAAAATGGTTTGCAAAATTCTAAAAAATTACAATATCATTATTATTATATTTCTGTACTGTAAACCAGAAATTATTGTTTTGTGCTTTTATTTATTTATGAGATAAACATAAATAAAAAACCCTATAAAAGCACAAAACAATAATTGTCTTTTTTTGCCTATTTTTGTGATCTACTCCCCTTGATCCCTGTGTTTGACCTCTACATACTTCACCTAGACACATCCTTATAGAGTTATAATAAATTTTAACTCCACACTTTTATTTCTACATTGCTTGATCTATATTGTGGGATAATAGTTCTTTAACATCCGGGTTTTGTGAGCTCTCGCCTCAACGATAGTGTCTATCTCAGCTTGTGTTGACCATATTAGACCCTCACAAAACCAGTGTCAACAAATGATGCCGTTGCCGAGGAGCAATACGTAGCGTTGATTTTTGTGTACATTTTCCTTCACTATTTTTCTGCTTTTATTTTTCCTTTTCCTTGGGATAATTATTTATCTATGCTAATGATTTCTCTTCTATTTTTTTGTGAAGGACCTCGAGGCGAAGACGATCGCTTAGGTGGTTGGCGTACTCGAGCTACGAGGAGAGTTGGTCATTCTCTTTGGTGGACCACTTTAATAGAGCAAGAGAGAGAGAGAGAGGAAAAGAGGGGAATTAGCATAGTCATTTTCTTTTTATTTTTGTGTGAGAGAGAATCCATTTTTATTTCTATTATTATTTTTAATAATACAGGTGGACACTGGACATTCGAGCCTATTTTACCAAGTGTTTGTAAACTTAGAGGCTCACCGGATTTTTCTTGTATTTTCTTCACCTTATCTTCTTTCCTTTCCATGATTTATGCCTGATGCTTTATTTTCATTTGTTTTGTGGAGAGCCCTTAACATTTTAGGATTACTTTCTCATTAAAAATAGGCTCGAACGCTTAATAGAAACATGTATCTATAGCTATCTACATTTGGACTTAGTCAAAAATTTAATTGTTGATTACTTAGACTTTTAATCGATCGCCATGAGAGATCTACATAGTGCTTTTATGAGTCGTTGTGGTGGGCACCGAATAGTCTCCAAGACCGGACATTTGGGTTCTATTTTTGAGTTGTTAGCATTTGATGCTTCACACTTGTAACAATTCCTATTTCGGGCAATTTTTTATTTGCATATCATGCATATAGATTAGGTTTATAAATTTTTGCCTTGGATCTTACTTGGAGAGAGCTGGGAAGTGTTATAAGTAATTCTACCTTAGTATTCATCATTTAGGATTCAAGGGTGAGATTTTCTTCCTTGAATCACCTTGCATTGCTTTTTTGCTTTCTCCTTATGATTTTGAGCACTTAGTGCAAATAAAAAATAAAAAAAATCATTAGATGCTTTGCATTAAAAAATACTCAAAAAATTGAAAATAAAAAATTTAAATAAGGGGAATGTTAATTGAATTTTTACCTAATTAAAATTGTAACGAATATCATTGTTTGGGGTTCACATAACCCTCATTGTATTCAAGTACATTTCAGATAGATAGAGACATGACCCTTAAGGATTATAGCCAAAAATCTAGTCTAGTTGGTCCACATGGACGCCCCTCAGTCGTCGCCTTGTTAGAACCCGTGACCATCCCATCTTCTCCCAATTCTCCATGCCACATCCATCCTTCTTCTCCCTCGAGACCTCCAGCACTCTGCAACACACACATCCCTCTCTATTGCCCTACCTATAGTTCTCACCAACTGCATCCTTCTCGACGTAACCTCTCTGTCTTTTTGCCCCATCGCCATGTCTATAAAATCCGAGCTTTGCCCCTTTTTTGCATTTTGATCTCATTTTCACCTCGTAACCCCATTAGGAGATCACCACATCAAAGATTGTGGTAACAACACAAGTCTTTGGTCCCATTTATCATGGATAAGGGTGGAATACGACAGTCCAAGCTTTCTGGAATACAGATTGAGTGGAACCCTGAACTCCTTCCTCCACCATCGTCGGAGCTCCATCATCCCACCATTCCCTTGCATATCCATCTTCAAGAGAGGGCCATCCATGGCCTTCTTGTTGTACTCGATCTTTTTGTGCAAGAGCCCGTGCCTATTGAAGCCTCACTTCAAGGTTCAGAATAGAGCCCCATGTGCTTCGAGATCTAGGGTCCCTCTGATGGACCCTGAACCCCATTGAGACCTCCTGTAGTAGCGATTGAGAACGAAGTACGAAGATCTACGGGATCGAAGGTTAGGGAATAAGAAGTTATTTCGTGTCCTTGGTGACCCCTCCATAGCTTTTCGATCAAGACCTAGTCCCATATCTAATCTGGGCCCTCTATTTCAATCGAATTGGTCTCGCATCTAGGCCGTACAACGTGATACGAGGACCCATCACAACCGCTTGATAATGCACCACTTATAGGGTAAATATCAAGGGCCCATCCATTTTTTGTATTTACTGATTAGTCTTGTAAATATTTAGTTAAGTTTAAAATGTTTTATAAAAATTACAAATGGATCCCCTTATATTTTGGACATTAATTTTAGGTCCACGCCATCTCACCTCATGTGGCGACCCACGTGAGGCGAGAAAATTTCAAGAAGACCTTCTTGGATTCTCTTATTTGTTTTCATTATTTAATGTCTATAATTGATGAACGCCAAATTTTCCTCTTTAAGAATGAATAATTATCGTAGTATAGGAGGAAAATTTGGTTCGTTAAAAACCACAATATTTGAATGTTGTGGAATAATTTTACTTGGAAAGTCTACCAAGGTCAAACACAGAGAACAATGATACTTAGTTGCATGGTCTTAAATCAAATTAAATAATTAATAAATGTTCGATTAATTTCAGTGTTGAAAAATATACAATGCAATGACGAAGATGCGATGCAAAGAAAATAAACGGAGACGCTTGGGCTCAGGATCTGTGAATTGAAACGTGTTAAATCCTTCAATAATATGATCAATAAATCCTCAAAATCACATCACAGATCAAAATAAATTATGTCCAGAAATATTTATCAAAATAACTCCAGATGCAGGCAGAAGGAAAATAGTTCTGAGAGACAATCCTGCAAATTACTGGGATAAGACAATTGATTCTATAGATAAATCATTAAAATCTGATCGAAGCCTCAATAAAATTGATCCTGTAAAAGAATGAGAGATCAATATCCATCCTTCATAAGAGCACCCCTGTAAGAATTGATTCATCAATTCATCCATGAAAATTGCAATACAAATATGTCAAATTTTAGCCTGCAAGAGTCAACAATGATCCTCAATAATAATTCTCAATAAACAACCTTGGATCTATCCTCGAATTATGCTAAGTGATAGAACATGAAAATAGCTTCAAAATGACATATTATATGCTAAAAACAGAGTTCGGATGAAAAAGATATGATAAAATGAAATTTCAGGGACTAAAATGTAATTAAACTAAACTTTTTCCTTCAAACAAGTCCCTGGAAGGACTTATCTGCAATTTCTGAAAGTCGACAGGACTTTTTTATAATTTACCCCTAGCAGGGGTATTCTACAATTTCTGGAAATGCCAGGGGTGTCGGTGTAAATTGCCCCAAGCGCACATGTGTCGCACGTACGCTTGGAGGCTCGGGAACGTGACCTGAGGCTCAGGGTAACGGATGAGGCTCGGGCAGCTGAGCCTGTGGTTTGGGCATCGGGGCTCAGGCTCGGAAGCCCAAGCCTACATGGCGATCTCCTGTGGCTTCGGGGGACCCGAGCCTCGAGGCTGGGGCCGAGGCTCGGGAACAACGCGTGGCGCTGCTAGGGCCGTTGGATCAAGGCTATCGGTCCTGATCCAACGGTAACTGTGCTTTGAGGCAGGCCCAGGCGGAGAAGCGGCCCAACCGAGGCGCGAGGCGGTTGTGCTTTTTGGGCTAATTTACACTTGGGCTTTTTAATGCAATTATGCATGATGAAATGCAAATATTATTTACACATGTATGAATGCTAATAATTCTCTGTTAATGATTAAATGCATGTGAAAGTCGGGGAATAGAGCTTAAATGACCAATTTTATCATGATGAATACGGGATTCATCAGTAATATAGTGTTAAAAATTTGGGTTATTTGCATGCATGCCCTCAGACTTTATTTATTATTATAAATATACCCTCACAAGCATTGCAAATTATTTTTTGTCTTTTTATTTTTATTGAATAGATTCCGTGCTTGTAAAATTTTGGAAAAACAGTAGTAAATGCTTCTTTTGATGCTGGTCCATGCCACATTTGTATTTTTTTCATTTTCTTGCATTTTTACATTTATTAACAATCAATAAAGAGCTATCTATTCCCTATTTAATTATAAAAATATACAAATATAAAACTTTAACTAAAACTTCCAAAAAAATAGATGTATATATTACTATCTAATATAACTACAGTTCAAAAATCACAAAAAAATAGAAGAAAAACTTACAAATAGAAAACCCTTACAACCTTTTAAAATTTGCAAAAATTATATCAAATCCAAAAAATAATTTTCTGGTGTATATTTCTATTTATATTATATATTACATAATAAAAATAGTTTTTGTCATTTTTGGAATATTTATCTATTTTAAATCCCAAAACAATCCGACCTATTAATATAAGTTACCGTTTTGACTTCTTAAATCAATTAAAAATACATAAAAGTTAGCAAAAATTACAATAAAAAACTTATAAAAATTGGGAAAATATTTAAAATAAAAAACTTTTTATTTTATAATTTTGGGTATATTTATATATCTATATTTATAAATATAAAATCCTATATAACTTATATTTATATAATATTACTATGTATTTATTATAAAAATTATTAGTAATTATAAATATCTATAAATATTTTAAATCCTTTTAAAAAGTAGAAGGATTGTACTAGTATATATTTCTTAAATTTATATATTTATTGTATATTTGTCATATACAATATTTATATTATTTATATTAGCATATATATATATATATTCTTAAAAAATGAAAATAAAATGAAACTAAAAATCAGAAAAATATAAAAAATAAAATTATAAAATTTAAATACATAAAATTATAAAAACATTAAAATCCATAAAAATTAAATATAATTAAAAACCTACAAAAACAGAAAAAGTACAAAAAAACATTATTATTTAACTTTCATTAATTAACAATAAATCACCTATCCGCGACTTGATCTCAGTGGTTCGACTATGCTTTTGCTTGCTATACACATTTATTTTCAGGTTATAATAAAATTTATCTCACTCAATTTTCATTGATTTATCATAGATTGTGGGTTGATTATTGATTTGGTTAACTGGTGATGTGTTGAGTACTGTGATAGTGACCGATACAATGATTGCTGGATCCGACTAGTAGGAGACCGCATGCACTCCAAGATCGGGCACCCCACACCGATCTCTCTATCATTACTCCCATCTTTTGGGGGTATTCCTAAAACCCATATTTCTACCCCTCGTGTGGGGTCACTCTTTCTCATACTGTCTTGCTCTCTTAATACACTAAATAAATTATTTCTCTTTCATCCATTCCACCAAAAAATAATGTATCATATGATCATATCATCTAAAAATTATAAAATACTCAACTGTTACTTACATTTTCAAACTTCAATACAATCACATCACAACAAACCCTTTCAACCCTAAACTCTCTATCCAAACACTAAAATACAAAAAAAAAGATTATCCTCCCTTAGATAACCCCCATATAACCCAACAACCAAACACACCTTAAAATGCAAAACAATTTTCAATTAACTTTTGGTTTATTTTAGTGCTTTTCTTGCCATAATGAAAAAAGATGTAGCCTTTTCGTTATTGATGGGATATGAGTTATACACTCCCATCTCCCCATATTGGACAAAGATGAATGAATTATTCCTTTGTTCAGTTGAAAAAAGATATCCCTTCACTCGGCCTTCTATATATATCTACCAAAACACTTTTGCACTTTTGCTTTTGAGCTGTCCCTCTCGTCTAAGAAATTATACAATAGAGAATATCTTGAAAAGTCAAAATTGATATGTGTATTTTAAATCTTCTTAATGTTTCAATGGCATATTATATATAAGTATGCTATACAACCAACGACTTAATTTGCAACACATAAATATAATGCATACGTACATACATGTATGCATATCATAATATTGTATATTTTAGTTGCACAATTTATTTATTTTCGATATTTTTCATGGAAATAAGATCCAGCTGAGCTTCTTAATTCTTCAAGCTTATTTCGTCTCCGAATGCTATATCTTTTTCATCCTTTCCGACCATCACTTCCTCTTTATTTGTGGAAGCGAAAAAGAGGAATCGAGACCACAACTATCCTGAGGTTCGCATTGCAAGGACACGCGTCAAGTGAAATTGTTTTCATCCTTGACATAGACATGCGGGCAGCATAGCCAAGAGTATTTGATCTTGAAGAATCCAAAGAGATGTATGAAAGTTGCATCACAATCGATATGCACCACTATATAGATTCTGTGCACTTTTGATGGGTCCAACCTTCTTCTCTCTTTTTTGAAGATGAGGTATCTTTTGAAGGGCTGATATCCTCATACATGTGCACTTTTATGCACTGTCAGCATGGAACTTGAGAACACCAATCATCTAATCTTTACATTATTCTTTTATATCTTGGATACGAAAGATATTAAGATACATTAGTATGTATATTATCCGAAGTTGTAAGGTCAGTTATCTTCAATATATCACTAGAAAAAAATTATCTTACGACAACGAACACTCTGGGTTTCATAATCATACCTTCTTCTGATGTTAAAGATATATCACTGAATATTATATGATGCAAATTAACTTTTTTTCTTGTACTTGTACTAAACTTCATACTAAAAATGTGTACTAAACATTGCTAATGTAGAAGCAGTGGCTCACACTTCAAAAGGATCCCCCAACCCCTCATTCTACCAATAAAAAATGTGGTAATGATTAGAAGAAAAAATCAATGAATAGTAGTTTGTTATAGGACTCGCTATGAGCAATATGGCGACAAATACAACATTTCGTTGCGAATGCAAAGAGTCAAGCAACAAATAATAAGCATTGTTAATTATGTACTTGATCACAGAAGATGTAACAATGGGTCGATGTTCAATTATTTGTTTGTCGTATCGCAATTTTGTTGTAGTGCTTTCTTGTTATCTTATCGTTGGAAATACATTCATGGCAATGTGGAAGTCGTTGGAAAGGATACAATACAACAAAATATGCTTGTGACAACTGCATATGTTGCAACGATAAAATTGTCTAACAATCAAATATCTCTATACCATTGAAAATTCCATCGTCCGAATATCGAAGCTAAAATAATCGCCACACTAAAGTAATATGTTGCTACAAGTTCATGGAACCAATTTGTTAGTTGTAATAATACTATAGAATCGATGATGTTAATGTCTGAATCTATTACCAGAAGTCAAGTTCATGTAATTAGAATTTGTTTCAACCATGTCATTTTCTTGTAGCTAGTGAGATTCATGATCAAATAAAGATTTGACAACTAATAAAAATTAACACATAGAAAAAGTGGATTAGAAATGTCATACTCATGGAAATGCTCATGATGGAACTTCCATAAAGATGATTGCATTATTACTTCTTTTGCATACTCATTCATTCTTGCAAAAAGCTAGCTATTATATCTCCACCCTTTATATAGATGACTGCTTCATTATCTCCTCTAATGTAATTAAAAATCATATTTTAATTTATTTTGGGGATCTTTTATCTACTATTGCTTCTCTAAATCAGAAATTAAGGAAGTCAAGTCATACTCTCTCTCTTTCTCCCGACCTCTTTAGACGATTTAGATCGACGATCTCCACGATCTCGATCAGTACTAAGATCCTTCCTTCCAGACGACTTCAACGTTTTCCTCAAAACGAGGTCGATCTTATGATTGCTTAGCTTATGCTACTGCTTAAATTATATCTGATTGCGTAGGGAAATCAATGGCACTATAATCAAATTTGATTTCCATAAGACTTTTGACTCGACCGCTTTTATCTTCATTGTGTGATACACAATCATTGGATTGAAGCTATCATTGCCTCTTCAAATATTCACATGGTCAGCATCAATTGACAAAAATAAGCTTCTAAGCATATTAAATATTTTAATGTTTCTATATCTGCAAATAAAAAGAGGCATACACATATTATATAAAGACACACATATGCGTGTATTGCTTAAATATATATATGTATGTATAAGCATACATAGTCCATGATTACATATAGCTGATGCTAGATATACAACAGCTACACACATACCCAGCTCGATTCTCATGCTCGAGCCTACGACACACTTATGGATACGGATACAGATACAGATACTGATACGATTGGATAAGTTACGTCTTCCTTCGATCAGGGTCCCATCCGCGGTCCCCCAGAGCCGGTCTCCCTCTGGCAGTTCAAATACATGGCCGCAACGGGCGCGCCAAGATTGTTGAGCTGCGCAAAGCACCTCGTGTTGAAGTTCTGGCGTTGGTCGGGGCCGGAGACCGTGTTCCTTCCCGGCTGTTGGTACAGCACGAACACGATCCTGTGTATCCCCCGACCAGGCACCGGGCGATCATAAGTCACCAATTCACGTCCTGTTCATAAAAGTAGAAGAATGGCAGCATTAATGATATATAATCACGCTGCCCTAATTTCAGGTAGAACATAATCTCGTCCACTTACCAAACGTTGCTCCAGTAGTTCCAGGGATATCTGTCACCAACCTAAGAAAAGTAAAGTTCAGCATATGTTAATAACTAATTTTCGTGTGATCTGTTCTCTATGTTTTTCTAATTTGCATGGTTTTGTTTCCATGCAGGAAGCTTCAATTCCTGTGTCTACGTAACTGGACATGATGGAGGGATGGAGGTGAAGTACCAGTGAAGGTATTCCCTGAGGTTGGGATTGGTAGGGCTCGGGAAGTCGGGGTCGATCATTACCAGGGTGTAGAAGACCCTGAGGTCCGCTCCACCGACTGCGACGCGAGGGCGGCGGGCGACGGCGGATGGCCTGAGGTCTCGACCGTTGATGAGGTCCTCGCTGTTGTAGGTGATCCTAAGCGGCACCGTCTGGTGGAACGGATCGAGCACGTCGCCGACGACCCCAGAGAGGCACAATGGATCTCTCCATAGGTGAGGCATTGCCAATTATAAGAGCAAGCTCAGGATGATCGTCAGATGTGTGTGCTCTGGTCTTGTGCTTGCCAAGGTATTTATAAGGCTGAGAAAGTGCCCATGCCCTTTTTTGCCACTTTACATGTGTGCGTGCCTTTTAACACTTTATTAGGGTGCCTTTTGACACTTTTTTATATGTATGCAATTATAAAAGTGACATACCTCGTCTATTTTTTTAAATTTTTAATAAAATTAATTTCTGATTTTATTTTTTTACCTTACATGTTAACGAATTTCATTTGCTGATACAAAACCTTCGTACCAAACACTGTAACAAAATTGACCCGAGGTAACGAGTAATTTAAATACTCGTTGTCGTTTCTTCTGATGTTGATGATATACCAACAAATTAGTTGGATTATCGAGTACCTAGCATCCAATCTTGGAGGAGCATACTGTGTCCAACAAGTCGAATCCAACAACCGTTGTATCGACCTTCTCTCGGCTTTGAGTTCTCAAACAATCGACTAAGTCAACAATCAACTCATGATAATGATTAAGCAATGAATAATATGCGGAGTGAAATTTGTTATACCATACAAAAAGATGCGTATAACACATACGTGCAAGGGTCGAACCACTGAGATCAAATGGTGGATAGGTAAAATTAATAATAATTATTTAATAATAATAATAATCAATAATGCTTATTTTTAATATATTATTTTGTTTTTATTATTTTTATTGATTAATTATAATTAATTTTTATGAATTTTTAACTATTATATATATATTTTTATATTTTTAGGTTTTAATTTTTAAATTTCTTTTTTAAATTTGCAATTTTAATTTCTTTTTATTTTTAAAGTATAATATGTATTTATAAAACGAAATAATAATATTATAGATATTATAAATAGGGTTAAATGGGGCTGCCCCCTGGGAGTAGCCAACTTGGCTACTCCCACCCCTATTTTCCCTCATTTTTTAATTTTTGGAAAATAAAAATTTGTAAATTCATCATTATATCCCTCTAACATTCTATTAAAATTTCATCAGAAACAGAGATTCCTACGGCCTCCATCCAAACAGGGTCGATTTAAAAAATCCTGCGTCCGTTAAAAAAATGATGTCTGGATGGAGGGCCTAGGAGTCTCTGTTTCTGATGAAATTTTAATAGAATGTTAGAGGGATATAGTGATGAATATACAAATTTTTATTTTCCAAAGAAATAAAAAAATGAGGGAAAATAGGGGTGGGAGTAGCCAAGTTGGCTACTCCCAGGGGGCAACCCCATTTTACCCTTATAAATAATATATAGGATATATAGTAAATAAATATATAAATGTGTAATCGTTTTTATTTTTTAAGGTTCTAAATATAATATATATTTTTATATAAAGAATAATTGTTAGTACAAAAGAATTATAATATATCTATAGTATATATTTGGTTTATAATTTTAAATATATATATATATATATATAAAGTCAAAATTCAAAAAAGGGTATTATTGTATTTTTTATATTTGTCTCTATTTTTGCGATTTTTATATAATATTTTGTTATTTTTTATGCATTTTAATGTAATAAAATGTACAAAATAGTGACTACAATAAATAGACTAAATAGTTTTAGGTTTTTAAAATAGATAATAGACCTAAAACATTCTGAAATTTATTTTTAATATTTACCATATAATATAGAGAATATAGAATAAAAAATTGTTTATATTTTTAATAATTTCTACTAATTTTTATAGTATTTTTAGGGTTATGTGATTTTACGGATTTTTTTTATATATTTTGTGATTTTTGGTATGCAGGGATAATGTATATTAACATATATGCTCTATTTTTTTGGATTTTTTTAAAAGATTGTTTTATATTTTTTGGGCTTTTATATCTAAACAAGGAATAAAATGCTCTTTTTTATTTTTTAAAATGGTAAAAATACAGTAAAATCCTAATTTAAAATGTTAGTGTGAATGAACAAGTAAAGAGGCATCTACTACATTTTCCCCAAATTTTTGGCATACATGGACTATTTAATAAAAATAAAAATGCATAGAATAAAATATGCATCCTTGCAGGGTTATATTTGCAATAAAAATAATTACAAAGTTTTGCATGCAAATATCCCTAAAATTTAAAGCTTGATTTGCAAATTTAAAGACTAAAATTAAATACCTAAACTCGATGGGATAAAGGTGTAAAATTTACCTACCTCACGTGGGGACCACATGAGGGAGCTGACAATGGACCTATATGTAATTATAAAGAAGTTCAGGGACTCCACCATAATATTTACAGAAATATTTAAACTAAACTTGATATTTACAGGACCTAAATGTAAATACAAAAAGTAGACGACGGGCTTTGTAATTTACCCAATAAGAATGCTATCCAATGGCTGGCATGATGCCACATCACTCCACTTATGTTGATCGGGCGACTGTACACCCGTAACGATTCGCCCCTGATCTAGCGGCTAGGACATAATCTGGAGATGCTAGCTTATCAGACTATTTTGGGTTCACCTCCAAGAACACTCAAGAACATCATGGAAAGATTTCTTCGATCTAGGATTCCGTCGTCCACCTTCGACCTCCTCCATCTTCTCCAACAAGTCCAAAAGACTTTTGGGCACGTTCTTCTCAGCATGAGGTTTCTAAGAGCTTTCAGGTCCCATCGTGGGGACCTAGGGTTTAGTAGTTTAGCTAAGTGAAAAACGATAAGATGGGAGTCGCTAAGTAATGGCCTGACAATTCAAGCTCACCGTCACTAGTGTGACTACTCGAATCCTCTCATTGTTCAACAATTAACCCACACAAGTAATTAAGTAATTAAAAGCAAGAGTTAAAATTTATTATACCCTACTAAGATTGTATAGTGGCAAGCAAGTAGGGGTCGATCACAGGAAGCAAAGGAGTAGAGCAGGCAAAATAGAAGTCAAGCACCAAATATATTCTCAAACACTTAGCCAAGTTACAAGTTTTGTGGGTTTTTAATTTTATATTTTTATTTGATTTTTGAATATTATATTCTTATATTTTAATTTTTAATTTTCTGATTTTAAAATTTCTTTTTCTGTTTTATATTTTTTATATTTCCTTTTCTTTTAGAATGTATAACACTATATAAAGGATGTATACACAAGAAAGGAAGGAGAGCGATAATATATATAAATAGGTAAAAATAGTCAAAATATATAAAATCAAATATTTTTGTGGATTTTATATTTTTCTATTGTTTTTATGATTTTTATGTAGTTTTGCTATTTTTTGGTATTTTTAAAGTCCTAAATACTCAAAAGAGAAGTTAAAATGGAGATGAAAAATACTAAACTGTATCAAGAATTCTCCAAATTATTTTTAAAATAAAGATAATAATAACAAGAAAATTTTGAAATAGAGATTATATTTTTGTGTTTTTATGGAGTTTTTATATTTTTATACATGTTTTAGGGGTTTTGCAATTTTTATAAGTTTCCTTTTATAATTTTAGTGGTTTTTGGTCAAAAGGCTAAACTACAAAAATACGCAAAACATATTTTTTTGGGAATTTTTCGAAAGGTTTTATAGTTTTTAAGTATTTTTAATGCAAACAGGAACAAAAATACATGTTTTTGATTTTTTTTATAAATAATAAAATGCTTCAAAAAAGCAAAATAAAAATATAGCGTGAATGTGCAATGCAACATAAGCTTAAACCTATTTTTTGGATTTTTTTATATTTATGGATGCATGAAATAAATAAAATCAACAAAGAGAAAATACACTCATGGCAGGGGTATTTTTGTCTAGTAGAAAATGTAGGGGCCAAAGTGTAAATTACATAGATATATTAAACGTTCTCAAAATGTTACAAGACCAATTAAAAATACACAAAGGCGCAAGGACCTCACTGCAAAATCACCAAGGCCACGTGTATAAACACCTGTGCCCCTAACGAGGACTGAAATGTAATTTCAATAAAACCTGGGGCATACATGCAAAATGTTCAAAAAGTTATAACTGTAATAAATATTTCTGGACTGAACAGAAATAATAAAAGTCCCATGGGTCCAGGTGCAAAATTGCCACCTCACGTAAAGCATCACGTGAGGTGACGTGGCCTGGACCAAAATGCAAATATGGCAAAGGTTGGGGGTTGTTATGTAAATATTACACAAAACTATATAACGACAGATGAAAGTTCGTGCACTGAATGTAAAATACAAAAATTCGCAAGGGTGGAAATGTAAAATACCCAAGCTCAGGGCGTTGATCGACGGTTCTCCTCCCTCCACTTATCCACGTGGTAGCATAGGGGAGGATGATGCCGCTTTGCAGATGAGCGGTCCGAATTAGATGGCCCCAGAGGATCAATTGGTGGCGTGCGGGGCTGATAGGATGGCTTTTGTACTTTACGACGAACATGAGACGATCGGACAGTTATAAAGGTTACCTGATGAACTGGGAAGAACCCATGCCCGAGTGAGTTTCAGTCGGCCATACGTGTGAGTACGGAGCTCCTTCCTCGTCTCTAATGGTCCAAAAATATTCCCGTAGGTTTTTTTCTAGTCGCTGGAGGTTCAAAATAGGACCGAAGCCCACCGGAGCTCGCCGGCGAGGCCGGGAGGACCAAGAGGTTCCAAGAACCTCCGGCGGGCTCCAAAATAGTCTCCAGTAGGGTCCTTGGAGTCCCATCCTGCACAAGAGAAACACAAGGTCGAGGACAAAGTGCCTCGACTGATGAGCAGGGAATGGAAGCGATGGGGGCGTGATGCGGAGGTGCTCCGGCGGGATTGGGGGAGTTGGAGCACCAAAATCCCATCCGACGGGTATCGGTTGATCTGGAAAGGGCGAGTCGTAGCAGAAGCGAAGGGAAAACTGATGACAATGGTTTGGTGTGGCGGAGACAACATAGTACACGAGGGAGGCGTTTGTCGGAGACTAGCTCCGAGGAGCGTCGAAGGTGGCGATTAACGCCTAAGCACGTGATTAAGGCTCAAAACACACACTAGAATTACCCCTAGGGACTATGCTAAGCTAAGAAATGCAATAAAAAGGTACCTCGGCCATTCGAGAAGCTAGGAAGAAGACCTCAATGGCAGAGCTCTGCCGGAGGTGATGAAACGCATCGCCGACCTCGCAAGATATGCTCAAATTGGCCGGAGGAGAAGCTGCCACCTTCTCTGGTCCAGGGCACAAGAAATGGGAGCCAAGATTGGTCAAATGGGGGTTCTAAAATTGAATGGAAGCTCGGGGAGCTTTTCGTACAGGTTGACAAAGCGACGAGAAGAACGAGGGATCTGAAGCGACGCAGCGATTCAAAGCCCAAGGAGAGACACATGCGTAAATCACTGGTCTACGAGGAGTGAAAGTCGTGAAGACACTATCGCGGAAGGATGCAAGGAAATGTCTCGAAGAAGCCGTGATGTTGGCAAAAATTGAGGTCTGACACGCATCAGGAGGCAAGCCAGAGAGTTGACATGCGGTCAACTCTCGGGCCCTCCTGGTTGGTCCACGTGGACCAACCAAGAAAAATCCTAGGAAAAAGAATTGTAAAATCAATAAAAAATAAAAATGATATTATTATTATTTTTAAGTTATTAAATGAAAAATATTTATTATTTTTTGAATTATTTTATTATTATTTTTGTTTATTTTTTAGGGCTTTATAATTACAAATTACTTTCTGAAGGCTATATATAGGTATAATTGTCTATATATTTTCATATTTTATTTTTATTTGTGTTTTTAATTTTATTAATTTGGTTTATTATTTTGTATATTTATAACTTAATTTTTTACACTTAAATATAATTTTATTTATTTTTCTAATGTAATATATACAATTAAATAAATAGTTATATGATCTATATAGATATAATTGTAGACAATTCGTTTATGTGTTTTATTTAAGTATTTTATTTTAATGCTTTATTTATATTTTTATTCCAATTTTAATATACACATATATTATAAATAATATTTTAAAAATATAAAAATATAAAAATATAAAAATAATGAATAATAAATAAAATGAATAATTTAATTAGTATAAGTATACAATAGGGGTCCGAAACCTAACTTTCAAACCGTAACTGCAAAAAATATGAAACCACCTTGATTAAATAGTTTATTAAAAGTTATATACAATTAAAGTGATTTGGATATATTTTGAGTTTTTATTTGAGAGATACGGGTCTGGGAAGTTGGAATTTTGGAAACTTATTCGGAGTATATTTTGTACATTGTATATTTTTTGTATGAAATTAAAATTGTATTTTTCTATATTGAATTATCTACAACTTTCATGTTCAAAGTTTCTTTATTTGAAGTATAAAAAGTGGAACTAAAAATATATGCCAAAATGAATAAGGAATGAATTAAATAACAGGAATTTTTATTGTATTTGGACCCTTATCTCCCCCTACTTTATTCCTTGTTGACCTAGTCATCGAGAAGCCTAGGTCTCGGGGTTTAGGGTCATAAAATATTTGCAATTTTTTATTCTTTTTCTTTTCTTTATTCTATAATTTTGGCTTTAAAAATCGTATTTTATACACTATTTACACAGTGATACATGAATGCTAAGATGCATGAATTAAGCCTATTTACACACATTTTACTAGGGTTTTTAAGGCCAAAATGATAGAATAAAGATGATGAAATGGAGATTCATTATCCCCCCATACTTGCCTTGGCTAGTCCCTAGCAAAAACTTATGCAATAAGTACAGAAAAGAAAAACAAAGAAAAGAAAAATAAGAAAGATGGATTAAATTTAATTATCAAACTTGTCTTCACAAAATCAAAGTTTGGAACTCAAGTCAGACCTTTGGAATTTTAGTACGGGCGGAATCCCAATGAGAACTGGATTTGAAATGCAATAGCCTTCGATAATCCTAAAACTCTGCTCAAGTCTCCTTAATAGCCAGGTCAGAATACCTCAACTTATATGCAAACCCTTATGATTATGAGTCTGACCTCGTACAATATAAGTGAAGTTGGCCTTCCCCAACTGAAATGGCAAAGATACTGACTTCTCCAGTTGACAACCTAATGAATCCCCAATCCAATAATCATACCTTGAGGAGCGGCGTATTCCCTTCTAAGTTCAAGTGACAACCAGCTCAAGAGGAGCGGGTGAAGAGAAGAATGGACGGTAGCCAGTGTAGCTACCTATCCTAGGATGTAAGACAAATGTAGTCAAGTCATCCCGCTGCAAGATCACATAATTTGACTTTGAAACTCAAGCTTACTTATTGACTATATAAATATGTACACTCCAGCAGGCATTTTATTTTTGTACAGGCATGTCCACTTGTTTTTGGAGTTTTTGCTTTTTGCTTTTTTTTTGAAATACTATTTACAACATCATTTACATAAGGAGTTTTTCCTCTTGAGCCAGTAGACTATCCCTCTTTTGAAGCTTTATTGCAACCCGCACTCGCCTATCTTCAAAACTCATCATCACTGGATGGGTTGGGGTGTACTTCCCTCCATAAAGGAGGACAAATGTTTCCACTTGTGTGTGTCTGATACTGGCAAATCCAACCTCCTCACTACTCCAATTGAGTTGAGCCAAGTGAAAAGTACAGGTGTCCCAGTTAGGTCATTATCGACAAGAGCCATGCGTGTGCTCCGAAATACTTAGGCATTCAAAAATCCAATGAACCAAGTCTCGTGATCCTCAAAGAATTAAGCCAACTAGACCTGAAGTAGCTCAATTCCAACTCTTATAAGGTTCCTATTAATTAGATAGATTTAAGATCTAACCAAAATCCAATCTTCATATTTTACTTAGACTTGTTCAATTATCAAACTCAATCCGAAAAATGCTAATGCTATGTAAATGCTATGCAGAATGCAAAAAATATTTTTGTGATGCAATTGTCAAAGATATTGAACTTTTTGTGGATTTTTGAAAATATGATGCATATGCATTTTTTAAATTTTTCAAAAAGATTTTTCAAATGTTTTTGGTATTTTAGTTTTTGCAAATGTTTTTGGGAGTTTTTGAAAATAAAATATTTTGGATAAAAACTAGGTACAAATATTTACATAGGCATGCATCTATATTTACAACAATTAGGTTTTTAAGAATTTACAAGGGATAAGTGGTCAATTTTATAGATATATATGTAAATAATAAAGAATTTTAGGTGAGATGTATATATTCCTCAAACTTATTTGAAATCGTTTTACAAACAATTTTGAAAAACTTTAGTCCAAAATAATTTTTACAAACTACTTTTACAAACATGTACACACATTTGAAAATCATTTTGCAAAGGGGTTTTCAAACATTACATATAGATTTTCAAAATATTTTTGCAACCATTTTTCAAACCATTTGCAAATCATTTTTTGAACACTTTTATTTCACATAAAGAAAATAATTTTTCAATCAAAAATGTTTTTACAAAGGTTGAAAATATTTAACAAAATGTTTTCAAAATAGTTTTCAAAAGATTTTTCAAAAAGATTTTCAAACTATTTTTCAAAAATTTTGCAAAAAAGCCTTTACACCTGATTTATTAATCAGTAAATACAAGAAGAATTTGAGGAATAATCAACATCTTTTTATTAAGTATTTCTAATGAATTTTGAAGTATAATTAGCCATAATTATTAAAAAATATGGAAGTACGATTTATGGCTAAAGTATATACAGAGTATATATGACCCCCCATACTTAGATTGAGCTATGTCCTCATATATCAGAGAGAAAAGAGAAGACATAACTCGTACTGAGTATAGAAAAGTCTAAAGAATAAAGAACGAATGGAGAAATGAACGAATGAGAAGTTGAACGTCCCCCCTATACTTAGGATCAAATAATCCTAAGTATAGCATACTGAACACAAAACAAGGAGGGTCAAGGGTGGGAATGAAAAGATCGTATTCCGATTGTCTCCCCCTATACTTAGGGTAGAATATCCCTAAGTATAGATAAGAAGAGGAGATAGTGGAGAGGATCAAAGAATAGAAAAACTTGGGGTGCACACCCCCTATACTTAGGACAAAGTACATCCTAAGTATAGAAGATTACAAAAAGGGGCGACTCATTTTCGGTAGAAAAAGAAAATAGAAATGGAAAAGAAGAAAAGAAGAGAAGAGATAGAAGAAAGAATATGAACATCTCAGGATGCACCTCCCCCCTATACTTAGGATAAAGTGCATCCTAAGTGTATCAACGATGAAGGGGATGACATCTTGTTGGTAGAATAAGAAAGAAGAGAAGGAAAAGAGGAAAAGAAGAAGAGTCATTCAAAAAAGTTTTGATTTGCCTTGTCTTCGACTGTTACTTCAAAAGTATTTAGTTCATCCTCATAAATTACTTGAATGGAGTAAACGACAGATATAAATGTATCATGTTCAAGGTAAGGTTTCAAAACCTATCCATTGACTACAAATGGCTGTGCGTCAGCCGATAGACTAGATATCAGTACACTTCCATTGTCACACACATGCCTCACTATAAACGGCCCAGCCCATTTGCTTTTCAGTTTACCAAGAAAGATCTTTAGTTTTGCATCAAACAACCACACCTTCTGACCCGGCTCGAAGGATTTGCGTTGGATATGCTTGTTATGCCACATTTTGACCTTCTCCTTATACATTATGTTGTTGTCGTATGCATAGTCTCTGAATTCCAATAATCTATTCAAATCCACTTTTCAATTCTTCCCGGCTTTCTCAAAATCCAAATTACAAATGTTGATGTCCCATAAAGATTTGTGAATTAACTTAACGGGCAGATAACATGGTTTGTCATACACAAGGCGTTAGGGGGACATTCCCAAGGGTGACTTGTACACGGTTCTGTAAGCCCAAAGAACTGAATTAAGCAAATGAGACCAGTTCTTGCGGTCCGGACGCACAAGCTTCTGTAAATTTATCTTGATCTCTTGTTTGAGCACTCAACTAAGCCATCGGATTGTGGGTGGTATCATGAAGCAACACGATGTTCTATATAGAATTCCTGAGTTAGCTTCTTCACCTCTCTTTTTATGAAATGGCTACCCCCGTCTGATATGAGAATTTTGGGCATCTCGAGTCATGCAATGATGTGATCTCTTAAGAAGCAACAGACCATCCGACTGTCGGCGGTTCGGGAGGGAATAGTCTCCACCCAACGACTCACATAGTCGAAAACAAGCAGAATGTATTCATAGCCCTGGTTGTTGGGAAATGGCCCCATAAAGTCGATGTCCCATGCGTCAAAGATGTCTGATATCTGAATGAACTTCAAAGGCATCGTGTCTCTCATTCCTATGGTCCCACCCATCTTCTGGCAGTCAGTGCAGCACTTGATCATAATCTTATGCATCCTTGAATAATGTAGGCCACCAAAGGACACTATGAAGAACCTTTGATGCAATTCGTCTGACCGAATGATGTCCTCCAGAGTCTCAATCATGGCACAATGTGAGGACACTTGGGACTTCCTCCTGAGGAATACACCTCCTCCAGATGCAGCCCCTTCACGGAATAGATATGTGTCCTCCCACAGGTAGAAATGGATTTTTGACAGAAACTTGTGCACTTTTAGCTTCGACCAATCTTCTGGATTTCTCTTGGACACAAGATAATTCACAATATTAGCAAAGCAGGGGAGCGAGGTGACTGACAAAATTACTTCATCTGGGAAGGTTTCTGTGATCAGTTGTAAGTTCGATTCAGGAGATTCAGGTTCAGGAAGTTTGGATAAATGGTCGGCCACAACATTATTCACTCCAGATTTATCTATGATTTTAAGGTCAAATGCCTAGAGGAGAAGGATCCACCGGATAAGACATGGTTTAGCATCATTATTCTGCTGTAAATATCGGATAGCCGAATGATCTGTGTAGATGATCACTTTGGATCCGAGTATATAGGATATGAACTTTTCCAAGGCAAAGACTACGGCTAGCAGCTCCTTTTCGGTAACTGTGTAATTTCGATGGGCTTCATCGAGCGTTCGACTAGCGTAGTGAATTGCAAATGGCACATTATCTTTCCTCTGTCTGAACACAACACCAATGGCATAATCTGATGCATCTGTTATTATCTCAAAAGGTTGAGTCCGGATTGGTGGCTGCAAGACAGGGGCCTGAGTGATAAGTTCTTTCAGCTTGACGAGTACGTGTGGGATGAACCAAATCCTCATTGAATTTTATTTTTCCATTATAGGGATGTCGTACATGTTCAGCAGTACCGCCCGTAAATACTCCACCGGTATGAAAAGTTCTTAACATTAATTGAGTACCCGGTTCTCCAATTAATTGGCCCGCTATAATACCTACGGCTTCCCCCAATTCGACCAGATGATTAAAGGCAAGGAACACATGATCATCCACAATGAAATCATTCTCCTTACCTAGCAACTCAGTCAATGGTCTGGCCAATTTACTGAAATCTTTAATGAATCACCGGTAAAAAATGACATGGCCCAAGAATGATTTAACTTGCTTGATTGTTGTAGGTGGCTCAAGTTTAGAACTTACCTCCACCTTGGTTGGGTCAACCTCCATGCCACGTTTAGAAACAACATGACCCATTACAATTCCTTCAGTAACAATGAAGTTGCTCTTCTTCCACGAGAGAATCAGATTCACTTCGCAACACCTCCGTAATACTCGGTCTAAATAATCAAGGCATTGATCGAAGGAGTCCTCGTAGACCCAAAAATCGTCCATAAAGACCTCAAGAAAATTTCCCGCCATATCAGCAAAAACTACAAGCATACACCTCTGAAATGTGGCTGGGGCATTACATAGACCAAATGGCATCCGTCTGAAGGCGTACGTACCAAAGGGGCAGGTGAACGCGGTCTTCTCTTGGTCTTCAGGAGCTTTAACGACTTGGTTATACCCAAAGTATCCATCCAAGAAGCAGAAGTATTCCTTCGCGGCCAATCTCGCAAGAATCTGGTTGATGAAGGGTAACAGAAAGTGATCATTCTTGGTAGCAAGAATAAGTCTTCTGTAATCTACACACACTCGCAAAGAAGTGGGTACTATGGTTTCGATCTCCTCTCCTTTGTCGTTCTTTACGAGGGTGATCCCTGATTTCTTTGGCACTACATGCAGAGGGCTCACCCATTTGCTGTCAGAGATGGGATAAATGAATCCCGCATCGCACCATTTCTGAATTTCTTTCATTACAATCTCCCGCAGGTTCGGATTTAGTATTCTCTAAAATTCTTGGGAGGGTTTGCTGTCTTCCTCAAGGAATATGCGGTGTGAGCACAAAGACGGGTTGATCACATGGAGATATGAAGTCTTCCATCCTATTGCCTTGTGGTTACGTTCAAGAACCTCCATCAGACGAGATTCTTGATCTTAAATCAGATGCGCATTGATAATGACTGGATACATGTTTGGTTTACCCGCAAGGAAAGCATATTTCATGTTGGAGGGCAATTGCTTCAGCTCTGGCAGGGTCGGAGTGGCTTCAGTAGTAACTTCAGCTATTAGAGCGAGTGGTGATTCTTTCATCTATTCGCTACCCACGATGCATTATTCATCTCCAGGATAAAAACGTTCGCAAAAATCTTTAATGATTTCCTCCTCATCGCAAGGTTCTTCTGTATTCTGTTTTTGGTCTTGAGGGCACATCATCCTCATAGGAGTCTGTTCTAGCGTATCCGCAGAAACCTCATTTAGATTGACAAGGGGAAATTTGACTGCATGCTTTAATCCCTCCTCGGGACAGAGGAATTCATGGACCTCATTGCCATCCATAAAGGTTTGGTATCTTGAATTTTGATTAGAAAGTCATGGTCTTCAGAATATTACATCCTCCAACATGCTTCTAGGCTGCTTGACTGATTTGTCTATGAATTGCAGAATCATCTTTGTGGGTTTGAGCAATCCTATCCAGAATTCTGTGAGTAGTGAGGCTGGCATCAAGTTGACGGAAGACCTGCTATCTAGCAACGTGCGTTCGAACTCCTGATTGAACATTTGACAAGGCACAAAAGGTGCTCCCATATCTGGATTCTTATCCGGGAGGTTGCTGATAGTTTTGACTATGGACATTATGAGAATGTGCTTTTCAGACTTGCCACCCTTACTTCTAGAGTTACGAGGATGAGGTCTGCGCTTGGTTGTACATGCATCTTTCAACACTTTCTTTACAGTGGGCATGTACTCAAGAGATTTCATCAATGGCATGTTCAAGACCAAATTCTGGATAATCTCAATGATGGCAGGGTCGGACAAAGGATTTTTTAAATTCTTCATTTTTTGTGTTTTTTTATTGCTTTTGGAAAAAGGAATATTTACAGAATCTCCAATATTGTCATTCAAAACTGTGTCCATATTGTTATTTACAGGTATATTGCGAAAAGGTATAGAATCTACAATGTGTGGACCAAAAACTGCAGGCTCAGCTTCTGGTGCTAGCATTGGACTCGCTGTAGGTATAAGATTCTTCATGTCAGGAGCTGGTTCTGGGGCATGTGCACACATCTCCAATTCTGGCTTGTTTCCACCGAGGCTACTGTTATCTTTTTTGTATTTTTGTGTTTTCTTCCTTTTTTTGTGTTTTTTATGTTGGTGATGCTGCTCCAAAAACGCTTTCTGCTTGTGTTGGCTGGACTGATGATTCCCCGCCAGATGCAAGATGCTTTCCCCTCACAGTCACCGATGGCTGGAGTGTCCTACCGCTCCTGAGAGTAAAAACATTAGATAAAAAGCAATTTAATTCATTGAATCGGGTTGGACACTACTGGCTACCTGCTCCTTACGTCGGAAATTGTTCGGGTTAGCTTCGACTTGAGCAGGGATGGTTGTTTTCACAACCGTCAAGTTGTCAATCTTCTGGTTCATCTTAGCCATGTTTTTCATCAATTGTTTAAGGCAAGCAAGGGCTGGGTTAACCGGTACAATCTCATAAGAGTCCCCCTGATGGGGTTTCAGGTTCTGATATGGGGGATGAGACTGTGCCTGGTTCCCCTGCGAAAATTGGTGAGGAGGAGGGTTGGAAGAGTACTGTGAGTTCTGATGCGGATACTGGGCAGCCAGCTGCTGAGGATATCCTTGATTGCGATATCCAGACTATTGAGGACCATTTTTATAGTTCTTTCTTGAGGTGTTACCCCCGAAACAACGACTGGTGCTGATATGGGGGCTGGAAGGGCCTCCCACCCTGCTGTTGCTAGTGATAGGGCCTGCTGCCCATGTTCTGACCCAGAGAATGTCCCTGAGGACGGATCAGTTGTGCTTCATTATTCCAGACACCATTGATTTCTTAAATCAACGATGGAGGTGGAGAGAACTACTCAGGATAAGCTGGTTGGGACTCTGGCCGATATACAACCATATGTGTTTGGGACTGCGGGGGCTGCTCCGGAACCTGCACATATTACACGTGCTGAACAGGTTGGGGAAGCAGTGCAGTCGGTTGAGGTGCATGAATCGATGAAGGCTCCTTCTTTTCAGCTGACGTCTCGGCAGTGGCAGACACATAGTTGCACATATTGGCGTTTAATGCACGGGCGAGCTGTTCCAGTTGTTGGGAGATCATATCGAGCTTTTCCAAGCCCTAGGTCATTTTCTCTATCACTGATAGTTTTTCGAGGTCCTACAACCTCTTCTCTATGATATCTACCTTAGACACGTGGCTCCCTATGATGCTCAGGTTGGAGCTCTCATCCCTGTCTTCTGCATGAGTAGCCATGTTCATTGGCTTGCTGATGGTGGCTGGCATCTTCATGTACACAAGAAACGAGGATTGAGCGGCTTCTCCTTCAACCATTTCCTTAAAAACATTACAAACAATGTCCTCGTCCTTGTTAAAGTGAGATCCACCGCAAGCAGCATCGATTAGCTTTTGGCTTTCAATTGTCAGCCCCCAAAAAAGTGTTGTACAAGACTAGTCTTTGGAATCTCGTGGTGGGGACACTTCTCCTGGAAATCTTCCAATCTTTCCCACGCTTCATGGATAGTTTCATGGGATTGTCGGCAAAAATAGGAGATGTGGGCGCGCATCTGGTTCAAGCGACCAAGATTATAGAATTTGTGGAGAAATGCAGACTTAAGCTCCTCCTAGGTCATTGATGAATCTCGTATTCATCACTCTAAATCTCATTTATTAAGCTCAAATCCATTAAAATCAACAGCATTTCGGCATCTATTCTGCATAATTAGCATTAATGCATGATTTCATAAGAATTGCGTTTTAGCATAATTTTCTGCACAAAATAAGAAGCCAAAAATCCAAGCCAAATTGACCTGTAAATATCCTAACTTCCCATATTTTCAACTTATTCATGCTAACTCCGAATGACCCAAAACTACTCCACTGTGTACATATCACTAACAAGAATAAAGAAAAAATAAAAAAAATAATTGACCCAAATAAGTGGACAAAAAACCCAAACCCTAGTTTTAGGATTTCTGGACTAAAACCCTCATATCTCACTTATCCAATGTCCGATTTAATCCTACTCACTTTTGAACTAATGTACATTCAATTACCTTCAAAACAAGACCAAGTTCAAGTGAATCAGAGCTCATATGTGAAAGTTGGGTTTTGGGCCTCTTTTGTATATTTTAGCGATTTTTGACCTAATATTTTATGTACATATTTTATTGATTAATAAAAAATCCAACAAAATTAGATTAATGTGTATTTATTTATTTCTGATTTATCATATTTTTCTGGATTTTTATTTGATCTAAAAATGACATAAAAATACAAAACCCCAAAAAACAAGGTGTTCTATGTACATGGGATACCCAAAAAATACCACTTTGTGCAAATGATCAATTTTGATTTTGATGTCTTCATGAAAGTTGTAGATCTCATCGAGACGAGCAATTTTCATGAAGGAACGTTTTCGATCCGAAGTAATTTACTATTTATTATCAATTTTACAAAGTATTTTAAATTGGAATTTTCTGGTGCTGACACGTGGCTGCACCTGGTGCCGCCACGTGTCAGCCATTTTTAGCATTTTTAAATATCGATTTTATAAAAAAATTAAAATTAAAAAAATATATAATAAATAAAAAAATGGCACGTGCGTCGCACGTGCCTCCCCAGGCACGTGCTCCGCACGTGCCTCCTCCGTTCCCCCTTTCCCCTTCTTCCCAAATCGGGAGAGACGCCCGCATCCCCGCGAATATCGCCGCCCAACTCCGCCGCCGCCGCAAATCTCTCCTCGAGAATCTCGCCGATCGGATCCCTCCGATCTCCTCCCCGCATATCTCCACGATTCCCAATCAAATCTTCATCGACAACCCAGCTTTCCATCTCCGGCGACCTAACCCTCTTCCTTTTTAAACAACTCGCCGCCGACCTCCAAAAGGCATCCACCGTTCGCCCATCCGGTAGTGACAGACCGTGCTTCATCGGCGTGATCCGGGGCCCAAAGCCTCTTCGCAGCTACCCCCCCAAGCGGCTGCTTCGCTCCGGTGTGTCGCCGTCGAGCCTATCCTCCAGGTATACTCTCTCTCTCTCTCCCTCGACGGCCTCGCTCTGACAACTCCATGAGAATGTTACCACCTCCGACGTCATCGACACCACTGCTTCATCGAACTCCACCGTACGAAAGCTCCGACAACTTAGCGCATCTTAACTGACATCGACGTAAGCTTCTTCTTCACCGACCTTTAACACCAGCACCAGCGCCTTCCTCCGAGCTCCTCGATAGCTCGGCCTCTTCATCTACGCACCACCACCTCCTCCGCCTCGACCATATCTACCGACGACGCTGCTCCAACACAAACGTCAACTCCATCAGCAGCTCACTCCGCCGTGGCCCTCCGCCCCTCCGCCTTTCTCTAGCTGCCAGCGGCCGGGCACAGCCCAAGGCCCACGCACGTGCTCCACACGTGCTTGGGAACGTCCCAGCCTTCTTCCAGGGTCACGTGCATAACACTTGACCTCTGGGTCAATTGCAAAAAGACGCCCGGAGCTCCTCTTAATTGCACCAAAGCCCCAACCGACCCAGGGGTCACGTGCTACGCACGTGACCTGCTGGGAATTTTGCGCTCTCGCCCCCCAGTTGTCGGTAATTACATTTAGATCCAACTCTGCATATTTACTTTATTTAAATTTCATATGTATCCCTGACTCTACCCTCAGTTTTAAACCTCTTTATTGTCTTATTTTATTTATCTAAAAATAACATTTTGTTGTCAATTAATTCTCTACGCTTTGACATATTGTGGACATTTTTGTGATTGATGGTTAATTGAAAAATAATTGTTTTGTGGAAATTTGCATATTTTGCCCATTTCTTGCTCTAAACTTCATAGTTGATTAAACATTGCTCTAAAAATCCCCGAAAAATCATGTAGTGTAGAATTAATTGTGCTCGAACATTGTGCCCAAAAAATTGCATTTGCACACATAGTTTGCCCTGTAAAAATCATTTTGCATATTTCAGTATTTGATTTTTAATAGGTATTAGATCTCACATTTTTGAGGCTTAGGATTTTTCTAAGATCAATCACATAGTGATAGATCTTAGATAATTTTGATCCTTGAAAATAAGTAGGTTTAGTATTTATTATAATTAAATATTGAAATTCATCTTGTTTGCATTTGAAAATTCATAAAAAATTCATATTGCATCCAAAAATTCCAAAAAAATATAGTGCACTCATTTCATCGTATTTTACATTGTGGTTAAATTTCGTATTTTTCGGACATCGTTTGAACGTAATTCACATTTTAGTCCCTAAATTAAGCCGAATTTGCATATTGCACCCTTTATTACATTGAAAAATCCAATAAAAGACCGCCTCGAAAACTGACACGAATTCTGATAGACTTAATTTTAGGTTGTTCCTTTGCCTCCTTATGATCGACCTTGGGACTTGCCCAAGTAAAATAAACATAAAACCACACGATTAAAATTTGAACATATTATTTGTGGTTATTTTCTTGACCGTTTTCGATTGTCGCCTACAACGCACGACACGATAAAAACAACTTTTAACATATGCATTTCTGGATCCATCAGATGGCGCCGCCGCCGGGGAGGCAAACGACTTAGATTTTTGTCTTGAAAATTTTCTTTCGATTTTTCGCATTCGGGTAGTCTGAACCCCGAATTTCTCTTTGTAAATTTCATTTTTTTTCCTGCAATTTATTTTCAGCATTTATTTTTCATATGTTTTTGACTCACTCTCTTACATTTTCTCTCTTATTTTTCTTGTGAGGTACTTATTGTACGTGGAACGGTTTTTCAAGAAACCGAAGCATCTTCACCGAACTCCTAAAAAACCGCAATTAATTTAAGATCGAGTCGAGTCGTGAGAGAGCGTAGAGTCTAGGTTTATTTCTGCAAGTTTTAATTCTTGTAATTAATTGCTTATTTACATCGGTGTCCATTTGGACTCTTGCGTGTGTAAACAAGACCTCTGACTTTATTATGTGGTGTGTCGTGGCCTGTTTCACTCTCCTGTGAGGGTAGGGCCCGACTTGAGTGGCGGTTAGGTTAGACCTGTACGACTCTCAGAGCATTTTTAATTCTTGATTGTACTCGTAGGATCTTAAGGCACACTGCACTATTAATTGAGACGCACCTAGATCGTTCAACTTAGCCAAAATTCAACTCAATTCTTCCCCGCTAATAGAATTTTCTGCTTAGGTGCAGTTTTTCATCGGCTTGCATTTCATCTAGAATAAATTTTTAATTTCTGTCTAGCATCCCACATGGAGGTTACGAGGAGGCACTGTAAGTCTTCTAACTGAGCATACATCATCGTTTTTCACGTACATCGGCTTTCCAGAACTCCTCCCTCTTGTTTTATCATATAATTTTAAAGGAAATTGGGACTGGACGGTAGACGTGTATTTGTACTCATCTAATTTCTCAGTGATCACCCCATTAAAATTGGGACTGCTAAACAAAGCCGATCTTAAAAAACCCATAAAGTCAAGAATTTCTGCGGGAGAGCAATCCCGACATTGTTTGATTTTATCTTGCAGTAAGGAGAGAGACGCATACTAGGATAGAGCCAAGCCAAGATTTTCATAAGTCTACTGATTTTAAAAACGATTAGCTACTTCTCAGTGAGGAATACGGGTAGCCGTTATACGGTCCGGACTTCCTTAGTAGAGTGGATGATTTAAAGGACACTGCGCAAGGCTCCGTCCTTAAGGAATACGGGTAGCTAGTCGTTTCACGGTCCGTACTTACACCTATACTGGCAGAAAGTGGATGCAACTAGTCGTACGAACTCGGGACAGTCTTTAAGGAAATATTGGCACCTAACAACTCGTTTATACGTCTTGGAAGACTTGAATTCTCACCAATTAAAACTAACAAGATAATCAGCCGAACTCTTACGGCCTTCACTGTGTGAGTTGGTGAAAGAAATCTTTGTATTGTATTTGGTTTGTGCGTAGAAACTAAGCAATCGACGAATACCGCACACTTGTGCCTACATCATAATCCGCAAACCTCTTGTTGCTCTCGAGAATGGAAGATTGTGGTAAATTTCGTTCGGACTTTGCGAACCATTCTACCACTACCACAAATTCTCCAATCTCAAAAGTTCAGAGAGACTCTTCCTCTGAACCTTCTTGGACACCGGGAAACCTTTCCCAGAAAACCTATTCTTACGATTTTTTCGTATTTTTAAAAGGAGAACAAAATCATCCTCTCTCTCTCTCCAAAACAGACCGAGGAAAACTTTTTCCTCGATTCTTTCCAATCTATTAACTCGAATCTCTTATACTCTGAAGGTGAAGAAGACAAGATGCCTCTTAAGAAGAATAATGAAGATGGACCCAATGAAGACCCTCTCCAGAGGATTTTGGCAAGACTGGCTGCATCTGAGCAGCAACAGCAGTTACTGAGAGCACATTTAGAGCAATTGAACGTCGGGGGAGAAGTGCCAATGGAAGTACCAATGGAAGTCGTCTACAACTCTGGACAGTATCGAGTGTGGAATTATTTGCATCCGCCACAACCAGAGATCCACTATGAACTGAAGCCACATTTTGTAAGTCAATTACCTCAATTCCATGGTAATACGACTGAGGAGCCATATGAATTCTTGCGGGACCTGGAGCTGATATGTTCTAATCTGAGGCACCCACAAGTTAGTCAAGACTACATTCGTCTCACTGCACTACCTTTCGCCTTGAAAGGGAAAGCAGACTACTGGGTGAAGAACTTGGGGGTGACTGTGACCACTTATGAAAGATTCAAAAACCTATTTTTGAAGAAATTCTACCCCTTAAGTCAGACCAATCAAATGAGGACACACATCACCAGTTTCTCTCAGATGCCCAATGAACCACTCTGTGAGGCATGGGATAGGTTTAAGGACCTACTACAGAAATGTCCCTGCCATGATCTGGACAACAATATCCTAGTCCAGTCACTCTACTCTGGCCTGAACCACGAAACTCAAGGGTTAGTTAGTGCTGCCTGCGAAGGGAATTACACATCACGTGGAGCTGATACCGTCTGGAAAGTGCTGGAGCAGATGGCAGAAACAAACCGTTCTCAAATGGCTAGTAGAGCTTACACTGACTCCCTGAACTCCCTTCAAGCTAAAGGCGGGAAGCATATTGTCGCAGAAATAGCAGAGGATTTGATTCCAAACATGCATTTCCTAGCTGATAAATTGACAATAGTAGATAAGCGAATGAACGACATCGACAACATGATCTCACAATTCCCAAAGCAGATGGAGGAGCTCACTACAAAGGTGTCCAAGATGGGAATGCCTACTGCACCAACGGTTCCGATCTATCATGTACATCATGTCCAGGAATAGCCAGGAACAGAACAACAGCAACCATGGGCACATGACCAATCCTATGCCCAAGCTTCCCAGCAGCCACCCCCACCGGCCGAGACAGTCGTAGAAGCCCCGCCTCTGACATTCGAGATAAATGGCATCTGGTACACACAGGATAATACTCGACATGGTAATACAGGGGATCGTCAGCAGTATCAATGCCCACCCACCTTCTACAATGCCGCATTTCCCACAGCTCCACAACACAATCAGCACTCGAGGCAGCAACAGCCATACAATCGTCAGAACCAACCTCAGCAACATCGTCAGCAATATCAAGCTCCAAATCAAGCCTCTCAATCATCCAAACCTCCAGAAGAACCGGTGGATATCTAGAGACAAATGCTGGAGGAAATTCGCAGCTTCAAAAATGAACTATACGATCTATGAGTAGATGTTAATCGTCTATCTCGTTGGAAGGATGAACAGACAGCCCCAACCACAGCCATTCCCGTCCAAGTTCAAGCTAACCCCAATAGCTTGAATAAATCTCAGTCATCTCAATACAATAGCCAAGTATACTATTCAGATTTTTCTACATCTGAACACGAGATCCTTTCGTTTGGCAATATTAATGCCATGTCACTCAGGAGCGGAAGGACCGTGGTCGTACCTGACCGGGCAAGGGAAACAAACCATCAAGACTCGGAAGATCAACCAGAGGATGCTTCTGAGGACGAAGAAGAAGGACGCCCGAAGATTTCTGCTCGAGATAAAGCATCTATAGAGACCGCAGAGGACCTTGAACCTCTAGTTGCTGCAAAAATACCTTTGTCACCATTTCAGCAACATGATTATTATCCAAAACATTATGATTGTAATAAGAACTCCAAATCCAATAAAGATGCTCTTATTTATGATTCTGGCTCTCTTTCTCCTGTCTCAAATACTTCCATTCCTTTCCCACATGCTCTTAAGAAAGGAAAACAAAAGAAAATTATCCAGAGTGACCCAGTGATGGAAAAGTTCTGCCAGCAGAATATCACAGTGAAAGTACCCTTTGATCAATATGTGGCCAGTAATCCTGCATTTCAAAAATACTTGAAAATGAAATGTACTCCCACCAGGACTCGTACAAAGAAAACAAATCAGTTTGTGGAGACTCATGTCCTGATAGTGGCCACTACAAAATGCGTCAGAAATCAGCATTTACCAAGGAAGAAAAGGGATCTGGGGCCTCATTATGTGGAAAGCCACATTGACGGTATTGCATTTACACGCACACTTCTCGACAATGGTTCTTCCATCAATCTTCTTCCCTTAGCCTTATATTAACGATTGGAGTTAGGTCCTCTTCAGAAATGATCATCTTTACTCAAATTCGCTGACAAATATACTAAAAGACCTAAGGGAGAAGTGAGAAATGTTATCATTATGGTCGAGGGTACGGAATACAAAGTGGACTTCACTGTCCTTGATATGGAGACCCCGAACCATTGAAAAGAATCACAAATCATTCTGGGAAGACCATTCTTAAGAACCGCCAAGGCTGTATTCGATTACGGCACCAAAATGATGAAATTCCGTTCCCTAGATGGAGAAGTGGATCTAGAGATGAAACAAACAAAGTGGCAAAGACCAGATTAAGAATCCACCACTGAAGATGCCGAAACATCCGAGTGTAATCTCATCAGCACTGCTGGACCATGGGACCAACTGCCAGATCTTCAGATTGATATCATCACAATAGAGGAAGAAACAATGCGCCATATAGTATATGAGCTATTGCCAGACAAATCTGAACACCCGGATGTTTATAATCTTGATGACACAGAAATCCTTTCGGATTTGTCAATCCCATCTTCTTCGGGAAAATCAAGAAAAATCGATGATGAGCCGGACGCGGCTTTGGCCGAATTACCGCACTACTTTTGCGATCCGACTCATATTCCCTCAGGATTAGTGGCTAACATATTACAGAATGATTCACCGTCAACCAGCACAGAGCCAGACTTAAAAGACATTCAGCCAGACTTGATGGATGATTCAAATTTACTAGAGCTGAAACCTCTCCCTCCCACGCTAAAGTATGCATTTCTCAATGGACCCAAAGATAAATTCCCTGTGATTATTAGCTCATCATTAACCATGTATTAAGAATCTAGACTTCTAGAAGTCCTTCAGAGAAATCGAAAAGCCATCGGTTGGACTGTGTTGGATCTCGTAGGAATCAACCCGGCTCTCTGCTCGCACCAAATTTATGTTAAGGATAATGCAAGGCATTCCCGTGAATTTCAGAGAAGATTAAACCCCAATCTTCGGGAAGTGGTTAAGAAAGAGATAGAGAAATGGTGCAAAGCATGTTTTATATACCCCATTTCTGACTCCAAGTGGGTGTCCCCCCTTCATGTCATCCCGAAGAAGTCGAGAATCCAGATGGTCACCAACGAGGAGGGGGTAGAGATCGCGACCCGAGTACCCACGTCGTGGCGTGTCTGTGTAGATTACAGGCGCCTGAATGCTGCGACCCAGAAAGATTACTTTCCACTACCATTTATTGATCAAATCTTAGAGAGACTTGCAGGGAAGGCATTCTTCTATTTTCTTGATGGGTACTCCGGCTACAATCAAGTGGCTATTGCTCCCGAGGATCAGGAAAAAACCACGTTTACATGTCCCTTCGGTACCTACGCATTCAAGCGCATGCCATTCGGGCTTTGTAATGCCCCAGGCACATTTCAGCGGTGCATGATTGCCGTATTTGCTGAAATGGTGGGTGATTTCCTGGAAGTCTTCATGGATGACTTCTCGATCCATGGTGATTCATTTGATACATGTTTAGCACATTTGGACCGAGTCCTTAAGAGATGCAGGGAGGTTAATCTGGTACTCTCCTGGGAGAAGAGTCACTTTATGTTAACTGAGGGTATCGTGTTGGGGCATGTCATCTCCAAAAAGGGAATGGAGGTTGACCCTGCCAAGGTGGATGTGATCAAGAAACTTGAGCCACCAACCAACGTCAAGTCAGTGAGGTCTTTTCTAGGGCATGTTGGATTTTATCGAAGGTTTATCCCTGATTTTTCAAAGATCGCCCGCCCACTGACCGAGCTCTTAGGAAAGACACTGAGTTTATTATAAATCACAAGTGTCTTGAGGCCTTCGAGCTCCTGAAAAAGAAAATATGTGAATCACCGATATTACAAGCTCCCGACTGGTCTCTTCCCTTTGAGATCATGACTGATGCGTCGGATTTTGCTGTCGGAGCTGTGCTTGGACAAAGACGGGATGTGATCTCTTATGCGATTCACTACGCGAGCAAAGTATTGGATCCTGCACAGAAAAATTATACAGTGACCGAAAAGGAAATGCTCATGGTTGTTTGGGCCCTTGAAAAATTCAGATCATACATATTGGGCTCCAAGGTGACAATTTTCACTGATCATACGGCAATTAGATACCTCATGGATAAGAAAGATGCCAAGGCACAACTTTTGAGGTGGATCTTGTTAATCCAGGAATTTAATTTGGAGATCAAAGATAAACATGGAATAAAGAATGTTGTTGCTGATCACCTTTCCCGAATTGAGAAAAATGATTATCCTGACACTGGACCTATTAAGGAGATTTTCCAGACGAATCTGTTTGCGTTATAGATTCAACCCCATGGTATTCCAACATCGTGAACTATCTTGTCTCCAAGAAGGTTCCCTTTGGTTGGACCAAGAGAATGATTGATAAACTGAAGTCGGATTCAAGAATATACCATTGGGATGATCCTTTCTTTTTTTATGAATGAGCGGATTGTGTCTGGAGAAGATGTATTCCTCAGGAAGAATACCAGAGTGTCCTCACACATTGTCATACTCTCGAGGCTGGAGGGCACCATTCGGGAAAGAGAACCGCACATAAGGTACTCCAATGTGGATTTTACTGGCAGACCTTATTTCGTGATGCTAATGAATTTGTACGATCTTGCCCGATTTGTCAAAGGATGGGAGGGACTGTTGGTTATAGAGACGAAATGCCCATGCAACCAATGATTTTCTGTGATGTTTTTGATGCATGGGGGATTGATTTTATGGGTCCCTTTCCCAATAGCAATGGGTTTGAGTACATCTTATTAGAGGTTGATTATTTGTCTAGATGAGTAGAGGCTATTCCAACCCGAACCGCAGATAACAAAACTGTCTGTAAGTTTATCAAGGATAATATCATTGCAAGGTTCGGGATACCAAAAGTTTTGATTTCTGATGGAGGTAGCCACTTTGTGAATAGAGAAATGAGATCTTTGGGTAACGAGTATAAATTTGAACATAGAATAGCCAACCCATATCATCCACAATTTAATGGCATGGCAGCGGTTTCTAATAGAGAGGTGAAGGGTATTCTTCAAAAATTGGTTCGTCCGGATAGGAAGGATTGGTCAAAACTATTGGATCAGGTTCTGTGGGCCTATAGGACAGCATATAAAACACCACTCGGTACTTCACCTTTTAGGATGATCTATGGCAAGCCATGCCATCTACCTGCAGAATTGATTCACAAATCTGAATGGGCGATCAAAAAGTTGAATTGGAGTTGTCACCTTGGGAAATTATGTCGAGACTTAAATTTGAATGAGCTAATTGAAATCCGAAACCGAGCATATGACAACAGTGTGATTTATAAGGACAAGGTCAAGAAATGGCATGATAGACACATTCAAGATAAAAACTTTGTCCCTGGGCAGAAAGTATGGCTGTTTAAAGCTCGATTAAAGATTTTTCATGGGAAACTGAAATCAAAATGGACGGGTCCCTATGTTGTCATCGATGTGCATACCAATGGAAGTTTGGATATTGCAGAACTCAAAGATGATGCACAACCTTTCTCAGTGAATGGATAATTGCTGAAGCCATATATAGAATCATCTCAAAAGCAGACAGTTTAAGTTGAGGACTTTTCCTTACACAGAGCAAAGACAATGAAGATTTATCAGATCAAATCCATCCTTCCTCCCGACCACATCGGTCTCCTTGTATAACTTCTTCCTCTACTTAGGTCAAGGCCTAAGTATAGGGGGGGATCAATGCCATTTGTATATACCATTTTCCCGCATCACACTCCTATCTCCCGATCATCTCATATCCACCCTTCTTCTATACTTAGGCTGACCAGAGCCTAAGTATAGTGGGACCCGACACCCACCTGTATATACTCTCCTCATTTACATATCCTGACCACCTCTTTTTGCGCTCTTCTTCTGTACTTAGACTATTCACAGTCTAAGTATAGGGGGCGAACCATTTTATATCAAAATTTTACTCTCTTACGCTTAGCCCGAGCTATGTCTTCATTACGCTTCTTGTGCTCTGAGGACACAACACTCGCTAAGTATAGGGGGGGTCTGTATATATACTGTATATATTTTAGCCATACCTCGTACTTGCACATGAGTCTATATGTATTTACGGGGTGGGTATTAATTCAAAAAAAAGGCTTCTTATTCATTTTTGCAAAAAAAAACAAACAAACAAAAATCCCTTGCATAAAAATGTGTCTGCATTCCACACACTTACACAACATCTAGCATCGCATTCATTTGCATATGTGAAAAGTCATCGGGTTCTGAACCGAGTTATGAGCCGAAACCGAGAGTAGTATGGACTTAACCTTAATCCACCTAATTTTCAGAGGAACTTCACCGAGAAATAGGATTTTAGAGTCTTCAGGTCTTTGACTTAATTCTTTAAGTTCCACATGACAATGTGCAGAGTTTGACTCTTAGTGTCTAACCTAGTCTCTTCATTCTGGGTACAACTCTGGAATACGGAATTAATTTGTACTCTCGCACTATGCACTTAGCTCAACTCAGGCGGGATGTTGGAAGACTGTGTGAGTTTCTTTTCTGGTAGCGTGGAAATCTAAAGACCGGAGTACGGGTTGAAATAAAGCTTCGGAAAAGGGATGGACGACTGGGCACAATTTTTTCTTCTAAGACCCCAAAAAATGTACGGAAACAAAAAGATTCTATATCCGTAGGGGTAAAACAATATCCAAGCAGAACCACCAAAAATTCCAAATACAAAGAAGCAACTACCAAATAAAATATGAACAAAAAGGTCCAAGCTTCAAGAAACATGCAGATCTTGGTGGAGACTCGGCTACACTGGCCATCTTCACAAGGACAGGTGACTACACTGGCCACCCTCCAGTTCTTTTCTCATTCTTCTAACTTCTCCCCCGATTCGATTGTGAACACAGCGCGACAGACCTTAGAAGGAAATACCTGACTCCTCGAGGACGAGTTATTAGAGAGGAGGTTTGCGCGATAGTCCAGCATTCTGGGTGGGAAGAGCTAAAACCTTTCACACACAAGAGTCGGTTATTCAATGTTCTTAGGGTATGCTTTGGGAAGAGGATTGATCTAAGATGACTTCTGAGCCGAAACTGTAAGCAATGATGTGTAGAACTTAAGGGCTGTTGATTTTAAAATTCTAAGTCTCACAGAAGTTCCGACACACAAATAATCCAAAGGTTTGAGTTTAGGTTCATTTTCACCTTCAGCTCATGGTCTTGGTATGGAACCCAATCTCATTTCACTTCATGGCATTTCTTTTTGATGCTCAGGGACGAGCATGCTTTAAGTATAGGGGGATGATGAATCTCGTATTCATCACTCTAAATCTCATTTATTAAGCTCAAATCCCTTAAAATCAACAGCATTTCGGCATATATTATGCACAATTAGCATCCATGCATGATTTCATAAGAATTGCGTTTTAGCATAATTTTCTGCACAAAATAAGAAGCCAAAAATCCAAGCCAAATTGACCTGTAAATATCCTAACTTCCCATATTTTTAACTTATTCATGCTAACTCCGAATGACCCAAAACACCTCCACTGTGTACATATCACTAACAAGAATAAAGAAAAAAAATACAAAAAATAACTGATCCAAATAAGTGGACCAAAAACCCAAACCCTAGTTTTAGGATTTCCGGACTAAAACCCTCATATCTCCCTTATCCAATGTCCGATTTAATCCTACTCACTTTTAAACTAATGTACATTCAATTACCTTCAAAACAAGACCAAGTTCAAGTGAATCGGAGCTCATATGTGAAAGTTGGGTTTTGGGCCTCTTTTGTATATTTTAGCGGTTTTTGACCTAATATTTTATGTACATATTTTATTGATTAATAAAAAATCCAAAAAAAATTAGATTAATGTGTATTTATTTATTTCTGATTTATCATATTTTTTCTGAATTTTTATTTAATCTAAAAATGACATAAAAAATACAAAACCCCAAAAAACAAGGTGTTCTATGTACATGGGATACCCCAAAAATACCACTTTGTGCAAATGATCGATTTTGATTTTGATGTCTTCATGAAAGTTGTAGATCTCATCGAGACGAGCAATTTTTGTGAAGGAACTTTTTCGATCCAAAGTCATTTACTATTTATTATCAATTATACAAAGTATTTTAAATTCGAATTTTCTGGTGCTGACACGTGGCAGCACCTGGTGCCGCCATGTGTCAGCCATTTTTAGCATTTTTAAATACCGGTTTTATAAAAAAATTAAATATATATATATATATAATAAATAAAAAAATGGCACGTGCGTCGCACATGCCTCCCCAGGCACGTGCTCCGCACGTGCCTCCTCCGTTCCCCCTTTCCCCTTCTTCCCAAATCGGGAGCGCCGCCCGCATCTCCGCGAATATCGCCGCCCAACTTCACCGCCGCCGCAAATCTCTCCCCGCGAATCTCGCCGATCGGATCCCTCCGATCTCCTCCCCGCATATCTCCACGATTCCCAATCAAATCTTCATCGACAACCCAGCTTTCCATCTCTGGCGACCTAACCCTCTTCCTATTTAAACAACTCGCCGCCGACCTCCAAAAGGCATCCTCCGTTCGCCCATCCGGTAGTGACAGACCGTGCTTCATCGGCGTGATCCGAGGCCCAAAGCCTCGTCGCAGCTACCCCCCCAAGCGGCTGCTCCGCTCCGGTGTGTCGCCGTCGAGCTTATCCTCCAGGTTTACTCTCTCTCTCTCTCTCTCTCTCTCTCTCTCTTTCTCTCTCCCCCCTCGCCGGTCTCTCTCCAACAACTCCACGAGAACGTTACCACCTCCGACGTCATCGACACCACCGCTTCATCGAACTCCACCGTACGACAGCTTCGACAACTTAGCGCATCTTAACCGACATCGACGCAAGCTTCTTCTTCACCGACCTTCAACACCAGCACCAGCGCCTTCCTCCGAGCTCCTTGACAGCTCACCCTCTTCGTCTCCGCACTACCACCTCCTCCGCCTCGACCATCTCTACCGACAACGCTGCTCCAGCACAAACGTCAACTCCATCAGCAGCTCACTCTGCCGTGGCCCTCCGCCCCTCCGCCTTTCTCTAGCCGCCAGCGGCCGGGCACAGCCCGAGGCCCACGCACGTGCTTCACACGTGCGTGGGAACATCCTAGCCTTCTTCCAGGGTCACGTGCATAGCACGTGACCTCTGGGTCAATTGTGAAAAGACGCCCGGAGCTCCTCTTAATTGCACCAAAGCCCCAGCCGACCCAGGGGTCACGTGCGTAGCACGTGACCTGCTGGGAATTTTGCGCTCTCGCCCCCCAGTTGACGGTAATTACATTTAGACCCAACTCTGCATATTTACTTTATTTAAATTGCATATGTACCCTTGACTCTACCCTCAGTTTTAAACCTCTTTATTGTCTTATTTTATTTATCTAAAAATAGCATTTTGTTGTCAATTAATTCTCTACGCTTTGACATATTGTGGGCATTTTTGTGATTGATGGTTAATTGATAAATAATTGTTTTGTGGAAATTTGCATATTTTGCCCATTTCTTGCTCTAAAATTCGTAGTTGATTAACCATTGCTCTAAAAATCCCCGAAAAATCATGTAGTGTAGATATAATTGTGCTCGAACATTGTGCCCAAAAAAATTGCATTTGCACACATAGTTTGCCCTGTAAAAATCATTTTGCATATTTTAGTATTTGATTTTTAATAGGTCTTAGATCTCACATTTTTGAGGTTTAGGATTTTTTTGAGATCAATCACCTAGTGATAGATCTTAGATAATTTTGATCCTTGAAAATAAGTAGGTTTAGTATTTATTATAATTAAATATTGGAATTCATCTTGTTTGCATTTGAAAATTCATAAAAAAATCATATTGCATCCAAAAATTCCAAAAAATTACAGTGCACTCATTTCATCGTATTTTACATTGTGGCTAAATTTCGTATTTTTTCGGACATCGTTTGAACGTAATTCACATTTTAGTCCCTAAAATAAGCCGAATTTGCATATTGCACCCTTTATTACATTGAAAATTCCAAAAAAGACCGCCTCGAAAACTGACACGAATTCTGATAAACTTAATTCTAGGTTGTTCCTTTGCCTCCTTGTGATCGACCTTGGGACTTGCCCAAGTAAAATAAACATAAAACCACACGATTAAAATTTGAACATATTATTTGTGGTTATTTTCTTGACCGTTTTCGATTGCCGCCTACAACGCACGACACGAGAAAACAACTTTTAACATAGGCATTTTCGGATCCGTCAGTCATGAATACCTTCCCCAAGTGGTCGACCCAATATACGGCCTTATCTTGGAGGCTGAAGGGAAAGACGGTCATCTTGACTACCCCCAATGGAATCCTAGGGTAGTGAGCAGTAGCACAGATGCGACCGAACTTCTTAAGGTGGATATAGGGTTCCTCAGTGGTGTTCCCATGAAATGTGGGAAGCAAGGATAAGAATTGTGGCTTCAGCTCGAAGTGGGCATTAATTTGTGGAATTTAGATCCACTCAGTGATACAGCCCGCTCCTGAATAGTATGTCTGTTTTAAAGTAGGCTTAGGCGGCAAGGTCCTGCATCCACTCTGTCAAAGTCAGGTCCCCCCACTAAAAATTCATCTTCAGCACCTCCTCGGTTGAACTCTTGATATGGATCCTGCTCATCCTCTCTTCGTTCATCTCTTGCATCAACCCTCCTCCTCAGATCATCAGCATGTCTTGGAAAGCGGTCTGGTCCAGAGCTTGATTGGTCAGATGCTGCTGAATTGCTTGTATCGATGCAAGCAGCTGGATGTTGACCTCGTTCTGTGTTGTATATTGCCCTTCCCATGGATTGACATCTTCTTCAGTTAGGAGATGTGGTCCTTTCCCTCTTCCACCAGCCATCTCAGATTCTGCTTGGATCTCTGGCTCAAAATCGGGAACTTGGTCTGCACAAGGAAGAATGCCTCGATTAGTCTGAATTACAACACCAGATTGAGAGAAGTATTATGTGTTAAGGTCAACACAAAACTTTGTTAAGGATGGTGATGTATAAGTAGTGAAATCAATGACCATCCAAAATGGACAAAGTTCAGGATAAGAGTGATCCCCATTTATTGAAGAAGGCGGGGAGTCTGGAGATCGGTTCACAGAGTTCAAACCGGGTTCTCGGGAATCGCCTCGAATTATTGAAGAAGGCGAGCATATGGAACTGATGTGGGTGTCGACAGGGTCTCGATCAAACTGCCTATTCGTCGCCATCTTGGAGGTCAAGAAGATGATCGATGTGGATGAAATATACGGAGGTTAATGAGAAAATAAAAAGGAATGCGAAACAGTAGAAGGGCTCACAGTGAGCAAGGGTCAATAAGGGAGGAGGGCAAAATTACGCAAGTGTGCGATGTTTATGATCTTGACCTTAATAAGACTAACCAATCAAACCTAAAAACAATGGATTCACCAACTCAACCCGTGAAGTCGTGAAGGTTCGACAATTATCTTTGTTGGTTTTAGATTTGAATTCAGGCAATTTATCTTTTAACGAGCCCTTAGAGCGCTACGCCTATAGTAGAGAGTACTGCCAGAAAAGCATCTTGTACTTGTCCTCCTCCTTTGTAACCTATAATCTGCACTTTTAAGGTACTTGTAACCCTTCCTGGATCCCTACTCAACCAAAGAAATAGAGGGAGGAAGTTGATAGGTGAAACCAATACTTCAGATCGTGCTTGCAACAGAATCACCTGTGAGCGTGCAAGAACCTACTCGGATGCAAGACGATGAGACAGACACCCCCGTGAAGGCGTGGCCTATGCTTGATACTTCAGGTCGATGCTCTACACAACAGAGAGCATCATTGTTAACCAAGCCCTACTCGTCCACGTACGATAGAAGCGTCAATACTTCGAAAATCCAGGTGATACACAAGGCATCCACAGACTGGGTTTTGGGCTCTTCCTTATGAAGCCGCTCTCTCACTGAGAAGGAGACCTTCCAATGCAACCTGAAAACAAATGAGGGCTTTGCTCACCCAAGGTAATGAGTTTAATTAATCAATTTTGTTTAGGTCAAGTATTTTAGCAGTCCATTTTTTTAATTTTTTGTGTTATCACTTGTTTTGAGTAGATTCAATACAAGCGCCTAACATTTTGGTGTTTTCTTTGATTCCTAATTGATCCAAAAACAGAGGGAAAGGTCAGAAAAGTAATGCAAGGTGACACTAAGATGGAAATCTCACCTTAGTGCCTAAATGATGAATGCTAGGTTAGAAGACTTACAATGCTTCCCAGCTCTCTCCATGCAGGTGCAAAACAAGAATTTATAAACCTATAGTAAATGCCGATATGCACACGGAAATCATACTAAGCAGGCAATTGCTAGCGTAAAGAACCAAATGCAAAACACGAAGAGCGAAACCTAAAGTCCGATCTTGGAGCCTCCTCGATGCCCACCACAATGGATCCTGCAAGCGCTGTATGGAGGGCTCTCACGGTGTGCGGTTCCAAACTAAGTGTCAAGCAATTTAATTTATTTCTAAGTCCGAACGTAAAGACTATAGGTACATGCAATGGTTATTAGGTGTTTGGTCTTAAATTACATGATCAAACAAGCCTAAAAACTAAGGGCTTATCCCACAAAATAAAGAAAACCAAAATCGGGAAACAAAATGAAAAAGGCGATGCAATCCGTCAAAAACCGCAGTGAGTCCCCAAGTGAACAAACACTTGGAAATTGGGCCCTGGTGTCCAAAATCCTGAGTACCTATATTATTACAAGTTAATAGTCAAATGAATCTCTCTCTCACTAAAAATTAAAAATCCTAAACTATCCTCCATCTCTCAAGAGCCTCCTGCTCTCTCCTGTCGGCTCGGGTAGAATAACCGACTCTGCTTCCCAAGGTTGTGTAGAATCACCTAGGAGATCCACCTCGGTCCGTGGTTCATCATAAGAAGACAAGAGAAAGATGTTAGACAGTTCAAAATTAATAATCAAACAAAGATAGATAATAAAAAATGGCTAAGAAAGTGAAGAGATAAAAGTCTAGTCTACAAGCGATGCTCCCCGGCAACGACGCCATTTGAAAAACGATAAGATGGGAGTCGCTAAGTAATGGCTTGACAATTCAGGCTCACTATCGCTGGTGCGACTACTCGAATCCTCTCGTTGTTCAATAATTAACCCACACAAGTAATTAAGCAATTAAAAGCATGAGTTAAAATTTATTATACCCTACTAAGATTGTATAATGGCAAGCAAGTAGGGGTCGATCACATGAAGCGAAGGAGTAGAGCAGTCAAGAAAGAAGTCAAGCATCAAATATCTTCTCAAACACTTAGCCAAGTTGCAAGTTTGTGGGTTTTTAATTTTACATTTTATTTGAATTTTATATTTTTATATTTTAATTTTCTGATTTTATATTTTCTTTTTGTGTTATATATTTTTTTATATTTCCTTTTTCTTTTAGAATATATAACTCTATATAAAGGATGTATAAAAGGAGAGAGACAATATGTATAGGTAAAAATAGCCTAATATAGAAAATTAAACCTTTTTGTAGTTTTATATTTTTTTAATGTTTTTATGATTTTTTTGTAGTTTTGCTAATTTTTTGGTATTTTTAAAGTCCTAAATACTCAAAATAGTGAATAAAATAAATGACTGAAATTAAGATAGAGATGAAAAATACTAAATAGTATAAAAAAATCTCCAAATTAATTTTAAAATAAAGATAATAATAATAAGAAAATTCATAAATAGAGATAATATTTTTGCGATTTTTATGGAGTTTTTATATTTTTATAATGGTTTTAGGGGTTTTGCAATTTTTATGAGTTTTCTTTTATATTTTTAATGTTTTTGGTCAAAAGGCTAAACATATAAAAATATGCAAAATGTATTTTTTCGGAATTTTTCAAAAAGGTTTTATAATTTTTAGGTATTTTCTAATGCAAATAGGAACAAAAATGCATGTTTTGATTTTTATAAATAATAAAATGCTTCAAAAATGAAAAATAAAAATATGGCGTGAATGTGCAATGCAACATGAGCTTAAATCTATTTTTAGGTATTTTTTCGATTTTTATAGATGCATGAAATAAATAAAATCAACAAAGAGAAACTACACTCCTAGTAGGGGTATTTTTGTCAATTGCAGAAAATGTAGGGCTAAAGTATAAATTTTACAGAAATATTAAACGTTCTCAAAAAGTTACATGACTAATTATGAATATACAAAGGCACAAGGATCTCACCGTAAAATCACCAAGACCACGTGTATAAACACCTGCACCTCTGACGAGGACTAAAATGAATTTGAATAAAACCTGCATGCAAAATATTCAAAAAGTTATAACTGTAATAAATATTTTCTAGACTTAACAGAAATAATAAAAGTCTCGGGGGTCCAGGTGCAAAATTGCCACCTCACGTGAATCATCACGTGAGGTGACATGGCCTGGACCAAAATGCAAATATGGCAAAGGTTGGGGATTGTTTTATAAATATTACACAAAACAATATAACGACAGATGAAAGTTGGTGCACTGAATGTAAAATACAAAAATTCGTGAGGGTGAAAATGCAAAATCCCCATGCTCAGGGCGCTGATCGATGGTTCTCCTCCCTCCACTTATCCACGTGGCAGTACATGGGAGGATGATGTCGCTTCGCAGATGAGCGATCCAGATTAGATGGCCTCGAAGGATCGGACGGTGGCGTGCGGGGTTGATCGGACGACTGTTTTACTTCACGACGATCCGGAGACGATCGGACGACGATGAAGGTTACCTGATGAACTGGGAAGAACCCACGCTCGAATGAGTTTCAGTCGGTCGTACATGCGAGTACAGAGCTCCTTCCTTGTCGCTAATGGTCCAAAAACGTTCCAGAGGTATCATCTAGCCGCTGGAGATTCAAAATGCGACCGAAGCCCACCGTAGCTCGCCGGCGAGGCCAGGAGGACCAAGAGGTTTCAGGAACCACCGACGGGCTCCAAAATAGTCTCCAGTAGGGTCCTCAGAGTCCCAACCTGCACATGAGAAACATAAGGCCGAGGAAAAAGTGCCTCGACTGGTAAGCGGGGAATGAAAGTGACGTTGGTGTGATGCGGAGGTGCTCCAATGAGATAGGGGGAGTTGGAGCACCAAAGATCCGATTCGGTGGGGATCGATTGATCTGAAAAGGGTGAGTCATAGCAGAAGCAGAGAGAAAGCTGATGACAATGGTTTGGTGTGCGGGAGACGATGGAGTACACGAGGGAGGCCTTTGCCGGAGACTAGCTCATGGGAGTGTCGAAAGTGGCGATTAATGCTTAAGCGTGTGATTAAGTCTCAAAACACACACTAAAATTACCCCTAGGGACTATGCTAAGCTAAGAAATGCAATTTAAAGGTACCTTGGCCGGCCGGGAAGCCATGAAGAAGGCCTCAACGGTAGAGATCCGCCGGAGATGAAACACACCATTGACCTCGCAAGATATTCTCATATTGGTCGGAAGAGAAGCTGTCACCTTCTCCAGTCCAGGGCACAAGAGAAGGGATCCAAGCTTGGTCAAATGGGGGTTCGAAAATTGAATGGAAGCTCGAGGCATCTTTTGTACAGGTTAACAAAGCGACTAGAATGGGGGATCTAGAGCGATGCAACGATTCAAAGCCCAAGGAGAGACAAGGGCGTGAATCACCGATCTACGAGGAGCGAAAGTCGTGAAGACACTATCGTGGAAGGATGCAAGGAATGTCTCGAAAAATCTACGAAGTTGGCGAAAAATGAGGTCTGACACGCATCAGGAGGCAGGTCTGAGAGTTGACCCGCGGTCAACTCTCGGGCCCTCCTAGTTGGTCCACGTGGACCAACCAAGAAAAATCTGGAAAAAAGAATTGTAAAATCAATTAAAAATAATAAACGATTTTATTAATTTAGGTTATTAAATGAAAAATATTTATTATTTTTTGAATTATTTTATTATGATTTTTATTTATTTAGTAGGTCTTTTATAATTACAAATTACCTTTTAAAGGCTAAATATAGGTATAATTATCTATATATTTTGATGTTTTATTTTTATTTGTATTTTTAATATTATTAATTTGGTTTATAATTTAATATATATTTATAACTTAAGTTTATACACTTAAATATATTTTTATTTTATTTTTTGATGTAATATATACAATTAAATAAATAGTTGTATGATCTATATAGCTGCCGACAATTCATCAACGTATTTTCTTTTAGTATTTTATTTTAATGCCTTATTGATGTTTTTATTCCAATTTAAGATACACGTACATATTAAGTATTACAAAATTATAAAAATATAAATTATTAAAATAATGAATAATAAATAAAATGAATATTTTAATCGGTATAAGTATACATAGGGGTCCAAAACCTAACTTTCAAACTGAACTCCAAAAAATATGAAACCACCTTCATTAAATATCTTATTAAAAGTTATATACAGTTAAATGTGATTTTGATATATTTTTAGTTTTTATTTGAGAGATATGGGTATGGGAAGTTGGAATTCTGGAAACTTATTCTGAGTATATTTTGTACACTATATATTATTCTTGTATGAAATTAATTCTATATTTTTTATATATTGAATTATCTACAAATTTCATGTTCTAAGTTTCTTTATTTCACATATAAAAAGTGGAATAAAAATAGGTCCCAAAAATGAATAAGGAATGAATTAAATAAAAGGAATTTATTGTATTTGGACCCTTATTTCCCCCTACTTTATTCCTTGTCGACCTAGTCATTGAGATGCCTAGGTCTCAGGATTTCGGGTCATAAAATATTTGCAATATTTTATTGTTTTTCTTTATTCTATAATTTTGTCTTTAAAAATCGTATTTTATACATTATTTACACAGTGATGCATGAATACTAAGATGCAAAGCATATTTGCACGCATTTACTAAGATTTTTAAGGCCAGAATGATAGAATAAAGATGATGAAACAGATATTCATCACTAGGTATGGAGCTCCTACAAGTTATCGAATATGACTCCAGAGAGAGCCTCCAAGCCCGAGACCACACCCAAATGATAGAGGGGCTCGAGGCAAAGAGACTCGACCCAAATTCGAAGCTAGATGTACAACGGATAAGCAAGGTGGATGAGATCCGACAGAGGTAGAGGAGAGCTCGATCGAGCTTGATCCGTATGGGATCAAGGGGGAAACAACGAGGTTTTATGGAGAATGCATCGAGGTATGAGGTGGAGGTTGTAACAGGTCGAAACAAGTCAAGATTCATAGTGATTTGGAGTTGGAGCCTAAAGCTCCAGCAAGCTAAGATCCCATAAATTAGACTAATTTATCAACTAATTGCAACAACTAAAATCTAAACTACGCTAAGGGGATGAAATGCTAATTGAAAAGGCAATAAAAGAGAAGCTCAACAGGGTATTTCACCTGGAGCAGAAGACCACATCGGAGTTAAAGCTTCAACGGTGGTGGACCGCATCCTCCTCCTCCTCTTTGTCCTCACCGACATGCTTAGAAGCTCCACTGTCACTAGGCCATCAAACAAGAGGTTCCTTTCGGGTTACGTATAAGAAGGATCAAAAATCAAAATAGGGTTTGGGGCTTATTTATAAACATGATTTTGGAGGAAGAGGGGAACAAGATGGTGTGCATGAGAAGAGGAGTTGGTGAAGGCTAGGTTTTTAGCGAAATGGACGGAGGTAAGGGGAGCAATATTGGAGAAAGAACCAAGGAATTTCGAGCCTTGGATCGTGGCCAAAAAATGGGAGAAAGATGGGCTCCCGTGAGTCTCTAACAGGCGAGTGGTTGGGAAAGGTCTGTGGACCGGAGGTCAACAGTCCTAGCATTTTGGTTGGTCCATGTGGACCAACTAGAAAATTGTAAGGACTAAATCTTTTATTAAATGGATTAAAAATAAAAAAATGATTTTATTAATTTTAGTTCAAAACATAAAAAATATTTCTTATTATATGTACTATTTTATGCATATATTTGTTTATTTTTACAAGCTCAATTATTAGGTATTAATATTTACAAGTATATAAATCGATATATTTACCTGTATTTGAGGTATTTAATTTATATTTTGTATTTTCAATTTTATTATTATATAAATATTTATATATTTATAATATATGTAAATACATATTCACATTTTTTATTACATTTTTCTGATTTATTTATATGATTAAATACATAGAGGTATATATTCTATAGAGATAATATATCTTTATATTATAAAACTTAATTTATTTTAATGTATATTTTATGCTTTTATTTTATGTTTATGTTTTTTAATGTGTTTCAAATAATATTAACAGTTATTTAAAAGTATAAAAGGAATAAACATGTAAGGAATGAATATTTTGATTATTTATATACATGTACACAATATGATGGGGACCCAAAGCTCAACTTTTGCATCTTAACTCCATTATTAATGAAACCACCTTCATTAGATAGATAATTAAATTTTATGATCAATAAAGGTGACTTTGGTAAATTTTAAGTATGTATGGAGGAGATACATGTATGTAAAATTTTATCTGCAGCTTTTTCCTCTAAATGTCCCAATCACACTGTGTATTATTTTATGTGCAATATTTTTTCATTTTTCTTTATATTTTTATGTATAACGTTCATGTTTTGGATTTTATTATTTGAGGTATGTAAAATGTAAAATAAAATAGGGTCTAATTTGTTATTTATTGGTGGATTGAATTAGGGTTTTTATGTGTGTTTAGTACAATTTGAGTGCCCTATCTCCCCCTACTTTAGCGACTTGGTTTTGGGGTCTAGGGTCATTCAGTTTCTTCGAGACTTCATTTCCTTTTCTTTTCTTGTATTTATTCTTTATGTTGGAATTAAATACACATATTTATACAATATTTAATGTCAATTATTGATTATTATTTTGTACAAATTAATGTTATATACATGCATTTTTCTAGGGATTTAAGGTCAAAATGAAATAATAAAGGTGATGAAATGTAGATTCATCGCCCCCTATACTTGCCTTTGCTAGTCCCTAACAAATACTTTTGAAAATGAGTACATAAAAAGAAAATAAAAAAATAAAAAGAATTAAGTTGGATCGATTTTTACTTTTAAACATATCTTCATAAAAATCAGAGTTTGGATCTCAGTCAGACCCTTCACAATTTAAGTTTGGTCGAAACCTTATTGGGAATCAGACTTGAGACTCAACAGCCTTCATGAGCCACATGACTTTGTCCAAGTCTCCTTAAAAGCCAGGTCAGAACAACTCTACCTCATACGCAGACCCTTATGACTATAAGTCTATATTGTATAGGTATCACTAATTCCCAAATCCATCAATTCTTTCCTCGGGGAGCAGGGTATTCCTTTCTAAGTTCAAGTGCAACCAGCTCAAGAAGAGGAGGTGGAGAAGGGAATGGATGGTAGAAAATTTATCTATCTATCCTAAGATGCATGACCAGTGTAGTCAAGCCATCTTGCTACATGCTCACATGTATCTTTGACTTTAAACCACGAGCTTTGCTTATTGAATACATTACTCTGATTGGAATTGATTTTTTTTAAGTTTCACTCGTCTAAGTTTTACATAAGGACTTTTTCCTCTTAAGCCAATTGATGAATCTCCATTTCATCACATTTATTCTATCATTTTGGCCTTAAAAATGCTAGCTAATGTATGTAAATAGAATTATTTTGTACAAATTAACATTCATTATTTATTTCATTTATTATATATAAAATACAGTTTTTAATGTCAAAATTATAGAATAAAAAAGAAAAGAAAAATAATAAAATGTCAAAGGTATTTTATGAACCTAAACCCCAGGATCTATGCATCTTTATGACTGGGTCGACAAGGAGTAATTAAAGCAGGGGGAGATAAGGGCCAAAAATCATTAATAAATCCTCATTTTCTCATTCATCAATAAGTCTATTTTGGGACCTATTTTTTATGTTATTTATACCTCAAATAAAGAAACTTTATACATGAAAATTGTATATAATAATATATAAAAAAATACAAAATTGAGTTTACACAAAAATAATATACAGTGTACTTTTTATACTCTAAATAAAAATCCAAAATCCAAATTTCTCAGACCCATATCTCCTAAATAAAAACTCAAAATATATTAAAATAATGGTTAATTGTATATAACTTTTAATAAGCTAGTTAATAAGGTGGTTTCATATTTTTGGAGTAAAGGTGTGAAAGTTAGGTTTTGGACTCCTATTGTATAGTATACCCGATTAAAATACTCCTTTTATTTATTTATTTATTATTTTTATAATTTATATTTTTGAAATTTTATAAATATTAATTATAATATATGTATAAATTTACAATACAATGAAACCACAAATAAAATACTAAAATAAAATACTATACATAAATACATAGATGAAATACCTACACTTATATAACATATACTTTTATTTAATTAATTGTGCATATTATATCATAAAAAAATATATCTATATGTATAAAAATAGATTATAAATGTACAAATTAAGAATAAAAATAATAAATCAAAATACACAATAAAAATAAAATATGCAATACATAGATGAATATACCTATAAATATACACCCAAACAGTAACGTATAATAAATAAGCCCATAAAAATAAATAAAAATCATATTAAAATACTACATAAAATAACAAACATTTTTTATAACTTTAATTTTAAAATAATTTATTATTTACTTATGACTTTCTAAATATTTTAGGGGCTGGTTTTTCCTGGTTAGTCCACATAGACCAACCAGGTTGCTCTACTAGTTGACCTTGGTCAACTGGTTGACCTACGCCCTAGCCCATGCTAGAATGGCCACCCGCCTCACTTCTCAATTTTCCCCCTCAACGCGTCAATCGAGGGGAAGTGCATCCTTCATGAGTTGTCACCATAGCTCATCCGCCATCGACGTCGACCACTCCCCTTCCACCGTATCGCCCTCCTGTACACAAGATCTTGCCTTAAAGAACTCTTCATCCTCACATGTAAAAAGTACACCATATCCTCGTTTGATTTTCTCTCCTTTAGACCCCTCGGAGTGCATCAAGAGTGAGATTTTTGTGATTGGACGAGCTCCCCGCTCTACGCAGCGGAGAAAAAGCATGGTGGGGGTTGTTCCCATCATCTCCGGTGAGGCTCGTCATCGAGGTAGCATCTCGTGGCCTCTTGGCCATCCGAGGTTTGCTTCTCTACTCTTTAGTTAGTTGTAGTCGTAGGATTTGATTTTATGTTTTTATTTTTGCGTTTTGATTTCTCGATTAGCTTAGTTTAGGATCTAGAGCTCTGACCATTCTATTCATTGTGAAATCTCATGTTCCAACTTCCATTTTCACCCCAATCCGTCCCTTGCATGCTTCTCCTCCTTTGAGACCACCCATCCAACCTTGATTCACCCCGAACCAAGGAATCGAGGTCCCCATCTACCACTTTAGCTAGACCTCTTCCGCCCTCAGCCATTTCATCTCGATCGACCACCAAATAACAACTAGGACGACCATATTTTGTTTGTACCATGTCTTTTATCTACTTTGTAGGACCTAAAGGGCACGTGTGAGCGTCGATTTTGTTGAAGAACAACAGCCAGGACCCTCGTCGAAGACCACTGAGCTCTAGTGGTCAATTTAGGGTCTTAGGGTATTTTTGAAGGTTCTGAGAGCTATTGGGTGGCGAGAGGAACGTGAAGCACCTATCGGAAGGTACCCGGGTCATTGGAGCTGTGCACATGGTCGGATCAAAACTCGCCTTGGGCGAGTTCTTAGGCCATTCTTCCAGCCATCCCGCCAGCTGCTGGATCATCAGTCACCGCCTAGATCAAGCAGTCACCGTCAGATCAGAACAAGCCTCCACCGTTGCTCTCTCTTGGGAGATCTAATCTCCACCGCTCATGACGAATCAGTATCACGTGCCCTCCATCTGACGCGTGGCAAGTGAGAGTTGTTGTACCGTGGGATATCACACGTGGAGGGGTAATTTGCATATTATGCTCCATTTTGTATCGCATTTAATTTTTGGTTTTATAATTTACTTTATTATTTTAAAAATTTTGGTACATTTGTAAAAGGAAGCACCGAGGCCATGCCATGTCACTTTGGTCCTAGCCATGTCACCTCACGTGTCGTCCCACGTAAGGTGACATTTTGCACCGAGGCCCTCACAACTTTTCGTATTTAAGTTTAGTCCATAAACATTCATTGGAAGTTATAATATTTTGGACTCCAAACCCGAAATCCCGTTACAGATCTCTAGTGTTTAAAGAATGTTTCTAATATGATTAGGACGATATTCCAAAACATAAGCAGATCGTTAGCAAATATTTAGTGATCTTAGAATAGTAGAAAATGCCCCTCCCAAATGGGCAGGTTATAAGAATCTCTTTTATGTGAAATTTGAAATACACATCCATCATATCATTCTAAGTTAATACCTAAACTTTCATTTAAAACACCAAAAATAAAACAAGATGGTAAACCAGCCAATTGGCTACACCAATGAGACAACCCCATTTTACATACATACATGCATGCATTCTCAAATAAGGTGATGTCTACGATAAAACATAAGCTTTTCAAGCAACGGAGAAAAAGTATGTTAAGTAATATTAATCTACGTCTTGATGCATCACAACAAAATTGGTCGAAGGCAATGAATAATTCAATATTCCTTGGCATATCTGTCATAGTTGAATTTATAAAAGCTATTATTATTCATTGTGGATTCTTTAAATTGCCAATGAATATTGTACTCGTTACCATAATCATCTCAATGAATGATATAAGAACAATAATTATTAACCTTTTCTTATAATCGTTGATAAATTCAATAATGCTTATTACAAAATTTAACGAACAAGTGAAGAAAAAAATTGTTGTTACATGACCTATAATGATGCATATATTTAACTTTCATTACAAAATATAAGAACAATGGATAATATTATAATGAATAACATTCGTTAGTGATGAATCTCCATTTCGTCACCTTTATTCTTTCATTTTGACCTTAAATACCTAGATAAATGCATGTATATAGAATTAATTTATACAAAATAACACTCAATAATTGATAATTAAATATTGTATAAATATATGTATTTAATTCCAAAATTAAAGAATAAAAGAAAAAAGGAAAAGAAATCAATCGCCAAAGATATTAAATGACCTTAAACCCTGAGACCATGCCAATATTTGCTTGGTCAACCAAGAATAAAGTAGGAGGAGATAGGGCACTCAAATTGTACAGAACACACATAGAAATCCTAATTCTATTCACCAACAAATAGCCATTTGGACCTTATTTTATTTTGCATTTTATGTACCTCATTTAATAATACCTCAATATGAAAGTTGTATATAAAAATTTAAAAATACAAAAAATTATTGCACATAAAAATAGTGCAAAGTGTGACTAGGACACTCAGAAGAAAAAGCCGTAAATAAAATTTTACAGAATTGTATCTCCTCCATACAGATTCAAAATTGATCAAATCACCTTTATTGTTCATACAATTTAATTATATATACCTAATCGAGATAGTTTTATTAAAAATAGAGTTAAGATGCAAAAGTTTGCTTTTTTGAGTCCCTTTTGTACTATGTACATGTATATAAATAATCAAAATATTCATTCTTTACACTTTTTAGTCTTTTTGTACTTTTAAATAATTGTAAATATTATTTAAAACACATTAAAAACATAAACATAGAATAAAAGCATAAAAATACATTAAAATAAATTAATAATTACAATATATAAGTATATTATACATATATAATATATACCTCTATTTATTTAAGCATATAAATAAAATTAAAAATTATATAAAAATATGTAAATATTTAATTAAATATATTATAAATATATAAAATAGGTATATATAATAAAAATGGAAATACAAAATTGAAATTAAATACCTCAAATAGAGGTAAATATACCTATGTAATTACAATATTATCACCTAATAATTAAGCTTGTAAAAATAAATAAAAATATCCATAAAATAGTACACAAAATTATTTTTTTATGTTTTGACTTATAATCTATAAAATCATTTATTTTTATTCTATTTAATAAAGGATTTAGTCCTTGCAATTTTCTGCTTAGACCAAGCGAGCCCTTCTTTCTCTAATTTTTTGGCCATGATCCAAGGCTTAAAAACCTTGGTTCCTTCACCGCTATTTCTCCCCTCACCTTCCTCCAACTCTCTACCACATAGCCTTCACGAACTCCTCATCTCATGCACGCCATCTCTTTCCCCTCTTCCTCCAAAACCATGTTTATAAATAAGCCCAAACACTTCATTTTGAGTTTTAATCCTTCTTCTACCTCCGTAACCCCAAAGGAACCTCTTGTGTGATGCCCCTATGACAACAGATCTTCCTGAAGGATATGGTGAGATCCTTAAGCGCATCACAAAAGTGTGAGCATCGCATCGAATACGATGAAGAACGACTAGTCGCACTAGTTGTTCTATGCAGCGGAAATTAAAAAAAATTTATGCGACGAAACCACATGATACAAGAACACTTCTCGGATCGTTTCGTCTAAACCATAAACAAGTAATATGATTACCTCTTGAAGCTTGATTACGATCGATACTCTAAACGAAGAGACCTCCTGTCTCAAGTCCGATCCGACGGAGGAGACGCTTGCGAGCGCGGGGATGAATCACGTGCTTCTCGCAATCTGTGTTGATGATCCAAGCGGGGGATCTCCTGATCTCGACACACGAGATCCGACGTATTCTTCACGAGCGAGGCGCATCGAAGGAGACAGAGATCCACGAGCAAACGATCGGGCAGCATAATGACGACGCTGCGGCGATGGAGAATCTCTCTAGGGCATCCATGGTAGACGACCACATGAGAGGAAGAGAGAGGGCTGACGTGTAGAGAGAAAGAGAGAGAGAGAGACTTATGTTCTCTTTGTGTGTAAAGAAGAGCAAAGGGGTGCCTCTCCTTTTATAATATTTTGGGATCCATGGATCTCAATCCATGGACAACACAAATCCAATGACTCTCATTGATTGTGTTTTTTTAATGGCTAAGATTTGTGTTGGTAAAAACCAACAACAATTAATTTAATTTAGATTAAATATATATTGATAAATCAATATAAATCAATCAAGCATGGAGATTATGGAATGAAGATTGCCTCCTTCCATAATATTGGATTTGGTGGCAATCTCTTGCAATCTCATGAGATCTCATGATATTACATTATTCCATGGAAATCTCCAAGATTTACAACAACACTTGTTGTAAATTATTCTACAAAAATAATTCATAATTATTTTGTGATTATTGAAATCTTGCCATTGGAAAATTGTGAATCACATTCACAACCCAAAATAGAATGTGAATTACATATTCAATTAATTTTCCAATGTGAATCCAATTCACATCAACATTTAATTAACAAATGTAAATTACAAATAGCTCTCTCTTATATATTTTAAATCACATTTATAATATATGACTAATATGGATATTGCTACCCACATTATTCATATCCATGATAATTAAATCACATTTAATCATCTTGGATCTCTATTCTCGTTTGCCCAAATACTATGAATCGCATTCACATTATTCACATCTTTGATAATCAAATCACATTTAATTATCTTAGATAATTTTCCTTATAATATGAATCAAATTCATATTATTCATGATAATTAAATCACATTTAATTATCAATTTTCTCAATGCTCGGATACACATATCAAAAATGAAATTATCATGAACTCTTTCAAGGATAATGCGCTTTTTCCGCGGATACTTGGAGATAAGGACAGGGCGATTGTATTGTTCCATGTATAGTGACTTGGATATTGAAATCATATCTCAAATCCAGATCGCGGGCCTCCCATAGATGCTTGATGAAATCAAGACCACAAATCTAATCTTTTCATTGCATCTGAATCACATTCAGATCAATGTCTAACATTTGGACCAAGATCAGATTACTTCTATACTGAGAGGAGTCACTAAAATCCAAACCCGTTTCATCACTCCCTAGGAATGGAAGCGTCATGGTTATATAATCGTTTATGATCACATCACCCTAAGGTATTCGTAATACCTGTACATCCTGTATACTTGAAGACTCAGAATAAACCCGAAGTATTAGATCAACTTTATACTGTCTACTTCAGGGTTTTTATCAGTAAGTTTCTCATTCGATCATTGGGAGTTGGTATCGATCATATACTTTCCAAAAGCATATATAATACCTAGATCTTGATCATATACTTTCCAAAAGTATATATCATACCTACAAATTTAGTCAAGCTTCCAAAGCGAGACGATCGTGCACGGAATTTGATTCTTCCCAATATCTCATGAGTGAGCTCATGCCTTCCGGTTAAGTAAATGAACCTATATGATCCCTTTGAGAGATCGTATTACTCATATGCCCTTATATGCACACCAGCGCGCCGGTGTATAGACCTTGGTTAGGTCATCAACCTATTGGTCTGCCAAATGTACATACTCAGACATATAGCAACACATCTGTCTCCGATCAGAGGATGCGTGCCTGTATCGTGACAACATACGATATAGGACTTTGGTTATCTCAATCTCGTTAAGTCAACTCTTTGACCTAACTAATCTGACACCTCTAAATCTCTATTCCTATGCAGAGGACTTGCATCAAGAGGTTGGTCAGATATCAGCTTAATTGAGAAAGGATTGCCATCTCCTACTCAGGCTGGAGATCATCTCTTAACAATCATTTGACCGTGCTTGATGAGTCCTCAATCTAACCCTTTAGACATTCATCCAAGCACCAACCTCTATGATTCAGTTATTGAATCAACACCTGTATGATTATTAAGATGGCCATGGTACATAACCCTAATTGTACTAAGGGACCTATTATGCAAATTTTTTATTCTTCATTTCAGATCAAGAAATGATATTCGCAATAACATTTATGCAAAGATGGCCATGGTACATAACCCTAATTGTACTAAGGGACCAATTATGCAAATTATTTATTCTTCATTTCAGATCAAGAAATGATATTCGCAATAACATTTATTGCATAATGGCTCACCATGGGCTCGCATGTCCAACACTTCCAAGCCTGTCAGCGAGGACACGGAAGAGGAGGACCATTGAAGCTCCGGCTTCAATACGGTCTTATGTTCCAGGTGGAATACCTTGTTGAGCTGCTCTTTTATTGCATTTTCAGTTATAATTTCATTCCTTAGTGTAATTTAGATTTTAGTTGACATAATTAGTTGATAAATTATTTTAATTTATGGAATTTTAGCTTGTAAGAGATTTAGGCTCCATCTCCAAATCACTCTGAATCTCAACCTATTTTGACTTGTTACCACCTCTACTTCATACCTTGATGCATTATCCACAAAAAACCCTTTGTATCCCCTTCATTCTGCATGGATCAAGCTCGATCGAGCTCCCCTATGCCGCCCTTGTTAGAGCTTATCCACCCCTCTCATCCACTGTGCGTCCAGCTTCAAATATGGGTTAAGGCTCTTCCCTTGAACCCCTCTATCATTTGCGCAGGGTCTCAGACCTGGAGGCTCTCTCTGGAGCCATATTCGACAATGTACATGAGATCTAGGCCCAGATGAACCATAAAGCCCCCAGGTCCCCATTGATGGTAGTTGGAAGCCCTTAGATCATTCTTGCTGACATGGAAGGAGCCCATGAATCTTTTGGACATGTTGGAGAAGACGGAGGTGGCCAGGGGTCGGCGGAACCTGAGATTGAAGTAGCCCCTCCAGGTTGTTCTTGAGTTCTTAGAGGTCACCATAGAATCGTTCGATTAGCTAGCATGTCCAGATTATGTCCTAGCATCAGATCAAGGGTGAAGCATCGCGGGTCTACAACTGCCTGATCAAAATAAGTGGAGTGGCATGGCATCATGCTGGTCATTGGATAACGCCCTTTGTGGGTAAATTATAGATCACTTCTCTCACTTTTTGTATTTACATTTAGGTCCTATAAATAGAAAGTTTAGTTTAAATATTTCTGTAAATATTGTAGTGGACCTCCCGAACTTCTTTCTAATTACATAAGGTCCCTTGCCATCTCACCTCACATAGTCCCCCATGTGAGGCGGGTTAATTGTGCACCTATACCCCATCGAGTTTAAGTATTTCATTTGAGTTTTTAAATTTGTCAATCAAGTGTTCAATTTTAGGGATATTTGCAAAGTGAATCTTGTAATTTATTTTTATTATAAATATACCCTTTTTAGGATGCATATTTTACTTTATGCATTTTTATTTTTATTAAATATCTCCTGTATGCTAAAAATCATGGGAAAATAGTAGATTCCTCTTGACTTTTTCCTCTCCCTCTCATATTTTTAATTTGTATTTTATTGCATTTTTTCTATTTTCTAAAAAAAATGAGCATTTTATTCCCTGTTTACTTATAGAAACCCAAAAAATTATAAAACTATCTTCAGAAAAACCAAAAAATCAGAGTGTATATATTACTATATATTATACCTACAGACCAAAAATTACAAAAATATAAAAACAAAACCTTAAAATCACAAGATCTAAAAGGCTATAAAAAGAAGTAGAAATTAATTAAAAATCCAAAAAATTAGTTCTATATTTTTCTATGTTACACTTATAAACAACAGTTTTGGGAAATTTTGGACCAATTATCTATTTAAAAACCTAAAACTGTTTGGCACAATTATTATAGTTATTATTTTTTACATTTTATTACAATAAAATTACAAAAAAAATATATAAAAATCCTAAAGAAAGAAAAATATTAAAAACATAAAAAATATTTTTTCTTGAATTTTTGATAATTTATATATAATTAGAAAACCCTATATTTATAATAATTATATATTAATTATTATTATTATTTATAAAACTATATATTATATTCAAATCCATAAAAAATAAAGATGATTGTTCCGTTATATTTTTATATATAGTAGATCATTTGTATTATTTATAATATCTATAATAATATTATTACTATATATAAGTTCATATGTTATAATAATAAAAAGAAATTAAAAATTGCAAAATGAAAAAGAAAATTTAAAATTTAAAACATAAAATATAAAACAATTAAAATCCATAAAAATTTAATATAAGTAAAAACCCACAAAAAATAACGAAATAGGAAAAATATAATTAATTAATTAATTAATATTATTAATGAATAATAATTATACCCATTGAAAAATTGAATTATGCGAGGGTCGTATGGTCTTACAAGGCAAGACTACAGTCGATGTAAAGACCGCTCACGAAAATCAACTAATCCAACAATTAACCCAAAATATGTATAAAGAAATGAAAAGCAAAATATATGGAGTTGAAATTTATTATAACTCTACAATGGATGTGTATAGGTGTAAATATGTAGAGTATCAAACACAAGGAGCAAATGGTAGATCGAGTAATAATGCACAAGAGTATGTGTTCTCTTCTTGTCTATTTGTTTTTGTATGGGTTTTTAATTTTGTATTTTTTAATTTTAATTTAAAAATTTTTTAATTGTTTTTAATTTTATATTTTTCTTTTTATATTTTTTGAATTTATTTTGTTTTCATTTTAAATAATTAATATAAAAATATATAAGGCTATATATACAATACATGCTAATATAATTATAAATAACAATAAAAATACACAAAATACAAAAAAGATGTTTTTTGGTTTTAAATATTTTTTTACTAATTTTATAATTTTTTAGATACTTTTGCTAATTTTATATATTTTTAAAATAAAAATATCCGAAATCAAGGATAAAATAAATAAGCAGAATTATTTTGGAAATTAAAAATAGCAAAATAAAGTCAACATTTTCCAAAATTATTTTTACTTAATAATATATAATAAAAAAAATTTAGAGAAAAAATGATATTTTTGGGATTTTTGTAAATTTTATATCTTTTTACTAGATTTTGGAGCTTTTTAATTTTTCAACTTTTTCTATTTTGGGTGGCTTTTGGTCTGAAGGCTCCAAATACTAAAGTAAACAAATTTTTTGGGTAATTTTTCAAAACATTTTTTTTTATTTTTTTGGAAGTTTAAGTAAAATAAAGCTAAAGTCATGCTCTTTTTATTTTTAATAAATATTAAAAGTGCCTAAAATCAAAATCCAAAAATATAGTGTGAATATAAGCACTAGTATGCATCCATACATTTTTTGATAATTTTTGGAGCAGATATGATATATTTAATAAATAGAAATAACACACAAAAATTAATGAACTGGTAGGGACATAAATATAAATAAAATTAAAGTTGAGGTGCTTCTACAAATTACGCAAAATATTATAACGACCAATGAAAGTTTGTGGACTAAATGGAAATACAAAAAGCTGTGAGTGCCTAATGCAAAATGTCACCTCATGCGGGACGACACGTTAAGTGATGTGGCTAGGACCAAAGGGTAAACATAATAAAGTTAGGGGGTCCAATACAATTTTACCAAAAAGTTTTAAACTATGAAATTAAGTTACATGACTAAATGATAAATAAAACAAAAATCGGGGTATAGGGTGTAAATTTAACCCCTAATGCGCCGGATCGAACGATGGTAAACACCCCACTTAGCCACGTGTCGTGCTCAAAGAGCGTGATGACGCTTCGATGATCAACGGCGTGGATCAGATCTTGGGAGAGATATAATAGCACAAGGTAATGGCGATACAATGATTGTTGTCCTCACGGAGAACTCAGCATGATCGAACGACGGAGGGGTGTGTGGAAGAACATGGAAGAAGCTCCTCTTAGGCAAACTTCTTTCAGCGAGATCTCCCCCCTTCGACGTTCTCTAATGCTGCCAAGTGCCTAAAAAGACTCCTGACATCATCTTCAATCTGTTGGATGGCTTGCGTAAAAAGGTTTGAGGATCGCCGACGTGCTCCCACCTGGTTGGAGAAGCGAGGTGGTTAATGGAACCTCCAACAAACTCCAGATTTGCCTCCATATGTCTTTGGGTGCAAAGACATGCACAGGAGGTGAGCTGGGTCAAGGGCAAAGTGCCCCGACCCGTTAATGGGTGGAAACGAGTCAGAATAGAAGGGGGTGGAGGCTACTCCAGCGAAGGGAGGAGGTGGAGCGTCGACTTCAAGATCCATGGCATATCTGGTTGAATGGAGTGTGGTAGGGCGTGGAAGAAGCGTTGGGAGATTAAGTGGGGGCAGAAGTTGCAGTAGACATGGTTGTTCGCCGAAGCCGAGCTCTGACAAACTACAAAATGGGTTTTCTACATTAAGACACACAATTAAAAGGGAAAATAAAGTGCTTGGATTAAAGGACTAATCTAAATCTACCTAAAATGCAATAAAAACAACCTCGAGTAGCGTTACGCCACGATATCGACCTCACGACAGTGGAGGATGGCCAGAGATTATGGAAATCACCTAGAAGCTGCCCCTCGATCCACCAAAATCTTGGCAAAGAAGCTGTCACCTTCCTCTAGCAAATGTGCATAAAAGGAGGGAGAGAAGGGGGCCAAAGAGACTCAAAAATGGAAGAAGGGACGGAGGTTGGTTATGTACATGTGACTAGAAGTTGGTGAGGATTGAGGTGCAACAGGCGATGTAGAGCTCCAATCCTTGAGGCAATGGTCAGGCATGATAGAGCATCAATCAAGATGAAAAAGTGAAGAAGAAATCTTTCTGAATCGACAATTGTGTTGATCGGAGAAAAAAGGTGAAGAGTGGGTGGAACGAGGTCTGACAAGGTCTAGATCCTAGGTCAGATAGTTGAACCAAATCAATGGATGGCATGGCCTGATTGGGCCATGCCATCTGCAAAAAGACAAATTTGAATTAAAAATCAAAATAATATAGTAAATGATTTTATTAATTTTAAATTATAATATAAAAATGTTTGTTATTTCCAATAGTATTTTAATATGATTTATATTTATTTTTATGAACTTATTTGTTATAACCTGATTTTTAGGATTTTATTTATAGGTATATTTATATATGTTTTGTATATTTATTTTTATTTTGTATTTTGATTTTATTATTTTATTTTCACAATCTATATATTTATAACTTATTTTTATATACATAAATATATTTCATTGTATTTTTCTGATATATTATGTACACTTAAATAAATAAGGGTATTAAATATATATATATATATATGTATAAGTATATGTATTTCATATTTGTATTTGTATATACCATTTTATTTTTGTTTTTTCTTTATGGTTTTATTCTATTCTAAATATGTAAATATAGTAAATAATATTAAAAAATTATAAAAATATAAAATTATAAAAATAATAAAGAATAAATAAATTGAATATTTTATTAAGGTATATTGTACAATAGGGGTCCAAAACCTAACTTTGACACCCTAACTTCAAATTAAATAAAGCTAGTTTCATTAAATAGCTTACTAAAAGTTATATACAATTAAAAGGTGATTTCAATACATTTTGAGTTTTTATTGAGGAGATATGGGCCTGGGAAGTTTGGGTTTTGGCTTTTTATTTAGATTATAAAAAGAACACTATATATTATTTTTATGTAAACTCAATTTTGTATTTTTCTATGTAATACGATTTACAAGTTTCATTTACAAAGTTTCTTTATTTTAGGTATAAAAGATGGAATATAAAATAGGTCCCAAAATGCAATAATGATGAATACAAGAATAAGGTTTTTATTGTCTTTTCGGCCCTTATCTCCCCCTACTTTATTCATTGTCGACCCAGTCATCAAGATGCTCAGGTCTAGGCATTTTATTCTTTTTCTTTTATTTTTTTTATTCTATAATTTTGGCATTGAAAATTGTATTTTATTTACAATAAATAGAATAAATAATGAATGTTAACTTGTACAAAATAATACTATTTACATGCATTAGCTAGGGTTTTTAAGATTAGAATGATAGAATAAAGGTGATGAAATGGATATTTATCACCTATGCACCATTTGCTCTCCATGGTTCGGCCCTTACACTTACGTGTTACACGCATCTTTTTGTAGGGTTTAGTAAAATTTAACCTGCATTTTATTCATTGTTTAATCATTATCATGAGTTGATTGTTACCTTATTTGATTGTTTGATTATCGAGAGCCGAGAGAGGATCGATACAATGATGGATGAAATCAACTTGTCAGACACTGCAGGTTCCTCCAAGACCGGATGCCGGGTACCTCGACAATCTGACTCATCAAATGACACTGTTGCAGGGGAGCAATGTGTAGGTGAGTGTATACATTGCATATTTATTCCGTTTTCAATTTTATCTCTTTATAAATAATTATTTATCTATTTTGACCACTCTCTTATTTTACGTTGTGCAAGGGACCGTGGAGCGAGGGTGTCTTTCTTAGGAGAACCGATGCACTCGAGTTACATGGAGATCAGCTCCTTCTTCACGAGCTGATAGGAGAGAGCATAAAAGTTAGCTTGAGGACTTGACAAGAACAACTTAGCATAGTCTTTATTTATTTTAATGAGAGAGAGACTATTATTATTATAGGGACATTCGAACATTCAGACTCTCACATGCCTATTTTACCAAGTGTTTGTTCACTTGGGACCTTTACAATTTTCTCGTAGTTGTCATCGCTTTCTCCCCTTTATTCTCCCTATTTCCACTTGTTTTTATTTGTTTCCCATGATTTGTGCTTTGCACCTTTATTTTTATTGTTTTATGTGAATGAGCCCTTAGTTTTTAGGATTGCTTGCTCCAGTAATTTAGGTCCAAATCCCTAATATCTGCATGCACTTATAGTCTCTGATACGTTTAGACCTAGATCAAATTAAATTCGTTCTTCACGATAACAACAATTCCTACTTAGGATGTTTCATCGGCTTGCATACCGCATGTAGTGTAATTTAAATTTCGATTTTGCATCCCGCATGGAGAACGTTGGGAAGCATTGTGAGTCTTCTTAGTAAGCATCCATCTTCTGATAAAAGGGTGACATTTCCATCATAGTATCAACTTGCATTGCTTTTTTGCTATCTCGCTATGTTTTTATTTACTTAGGTTTAAAAGAAAATAAAAAAAGTAGCCGATAATTGTATTGAAAATACTCGAAAAAGGTGAAAATCAAAAATTAAGATAAGGGAACTGTTAATATCACTTTGGCCCTAAATAAAATTCGTAATGCAATTCATTGTATTGGGTTCATAAAGTCCACATTATTTTTGTATACACTCCAGATAGATTGAGGCATGACCCTAGGACATAGAGCCAAAATCCCATCCTGGATACTATGTTGTTGTTGACTGGATTCACGAAGTATTAGTGATTCTATCATACGTGGGCAAGTAGGGTTTCATCTTCTTGCATACTTAGTCTAAAGTTTTGAGCTTAGACCACCCCTTCACGGGGGTGTCTGTCTCATTGTCCTACGTTTGAGTATCTTGCAAGGAGATGTATTGCTTTTGCCTATCAGGTTCATCCTCTATTCTTTGGTTGAGTAGTGGAGTTGGACCCAATAATAAAGATTATCTTAAAAAGTACATGTCACATGTTACAAAGGAAGTGGGAATTACGAGATACTTTTTCTGAAAACACTCACTCTCCTGTAGGACTAGCCTCCATGGACTTGCTATAATTTTTCCTGAATAACAATAAAATTGAAAAGATAAAAATAACTGAACTCTTGCAACTTCACAGGGTTGAGTTGGTGAACCCATTGCTTAGTGTTTGTTCTGAATTAGATTTAGGTCAAAGATCAGTCTAGCGCATTTGCACCATTTTTTCTTTCTTATATTCTTTAAATTTTGCTCACTTTGAGCCTTCTCCTCATCTCCTCTTCATTTCATCCTTTTATTTATCACCATGTTCCCTACTCCTCATCTATTCCACTTCTATTGATGTCGACTCATGTATGGTTTAGTCGGGACCATGCTGACACCCACATTGATTCCATGAATTCGACATCTTAAATAATTCGAGGCGATTCCTAAAAGACCGGTTCATACTTTGTGAACCTTTCTCTAGACTCCTAATCTTCTTCTCCAATAATACAAGATTACTCTTGTCATGATATTCACTCTTTTGTGAATGGAGATCGATTTCATGTCATATCAAGTAATCCATTCACATCTATCTTGAATTGACCCAAATTCTAGACTTACCAATTTATCTAGTGCCCAAGATTGCTAGTCTGATCGGGATGCATCTTATTGTGCATATCAAGAGCCAAATCTGGACCTTGTTCAGTTCAATTCCTCTGAATCTGATTCATATACGGCTCCTTAAGGGAAGAGGAAGGGACCACATCGGCCGAATCAGGGCCCCCAACCAGATCATAATGCAGTAAAAGCCCATTTGGTAGCATCTATTCAGTCCATCCAGCAACAACTTACAGATCATGCTCTCACCCAAATCGCATTTACGGAAATGATCAATGACTTGAGGAGAGAAAGAGAGAACTGAGGAGGAGGAGGAGGAGATGATGACGAATAAGGAGATGGTTCCCATGGAAGGGAAAACAAACCAAGAAGAGAGGCTCACAAGTCTACACTCAAAGAAACTTTCAATCCTAGCTCTGCTAGATGACTGCGTGGATTTAGAGTCATCTGATCCATAGACACTTTGATCTCAAGCCCTAGTTCTTGGAACTTATTCCCTCTTTCCATTAGAACATAAATGAAGAGTCTTATATCCATCTCCATCAGTTTTCCTGCATATGTTGTACAACTCACTACCCTAACATCCTGTTAGGTATAGTTAAAATGATTGCTTTGCCATTCAGTTTTCAGGATAATGCATTGTATTGGAAAAATCACTAGAGAGGTAGTGATGACAGATGAATTTGATTCATCACTATAATAGGTCAAAAATAGAGCTTTGTCTCAAGAAATTAGATACATTCATCTACTAATATCATAAAATTAACTTTCATGCACTTGTAAATAATTTGCATAAATTAGCATTCATTTCTGCATTCATATTCATCTGCATATTTTCATCTAAATTCACCCATTTTTAGTTCATTCATGTTAACTCCAATTGTCATGAAATCAACTTCATTATATACATAATACTAACCTTAATCTACGAAAAATCATAAAAAATATTAACTTTTACATATTTGAATAAACCCAAACCCTTATTTTAGGATAAAAACTGCTAACGTTGATATTTATCTCATATGATTTCCAATTTTATTGTACTCACTTTTGATTTAATGAACATTCAATTATCTACAAATCAAGAAGTTAATTCAAAGAATCATCATTCATTTGTGAAAATTGGGTTTTGGGACCTAACAGTGCATTGTACATTTTTATTAGTTTTAACTTGTAATTTCATGTGCATATTCCGCTCAATTTGATTTATTTCTTTTCCATTTATTCATTTCATGTTTTAATAATTACCATAAAATTAAAAATACAAAAATATCAGAAAAATAAAGAAAAAGATCAATTCTGACCTAGGTCTGCAAACTAGTTCATATATACATATTTATCATTTTCTAGTTATTCTTAACCCACAAAAATTCAAATAAATATGTTTGGGTCCATTGCATTATTTCACATCACGTTTAATTTTTGCATGCATTTATTTTTCTACAGAAAATCAAATAAAAATTATAAAGCTAAAAATGATATTTTATACACATAAAATATCACCAAAAAATTTATATCTTGCATTCCACATTCCTTTTTCATAAGAGTCCATCATGAACATGGTGGATTGCATTTAGGTCAACACTTTTCATTTAGTTCAATTTTCCAATTGTGTTCATTTTCTATTTATTTTATAATTATTTTTTTATATTTTTATACTATTCAACAGTTTGGTAAAATTAGCACGTCACATGTCATCTCATGATTGGGCCACCTCAGTGTTTGGGCAATCACACCTAACCCTCGGTTAGACCTGACCAACAGGCTGGGGGCCCGCTCTCCCAACCCGTTCATGGGTCGAGCTTGGGTTATGAGATTTGGGAATAGGCCAGCCTAGCCCAGCCCACAGAAAATAAAAATAAATATAAATATAAGCTGGATAATATATGTATTAATATGATACATTTCAAAATTTTCATATGTGAAACTAGTTTAAAATAAAAATTAATAGTTTACATGTCAAGTAACATGTAAACTGCTTATATTAGTTATATAAAGTATAAATGGTATTAATAAAATCATTTATACATATTAAATACCACTAAAAAAATCAATGGACAATGATTTAAATGGGCCATGGGCCGGCCCATGGGTGGGCTTTGGACATAGATTTTTGAACCTTGACCTGTTTGACCCGGCCCATGGGCCGACCCGACCTACATTTTGGCCAGGTCTACCCTCGGACAAAAACCCTTGTCTTCTAGTGCATCTAATTTGTGTCGTTGGATCAACTTTTATCCAATGGCAAGGATACCCCCCATCTTCCCCTCACGCGCATTGTGCTTGATGCTGCTAGCCCACTCCCCATCACGTGTGAAGCACGCGACCATCTTTCTCTGCCTCTCTACCTCAGTTGCATCACCGTCTCGCCTCCCAACCCGCTTCGGCGATCTCTCTGTGACTGTCACCATCTTACCTCAGCTAACTCTCTTCTATCATATCTTATCTCCTACTAACTACTCGATCTAATTGACCCAAACCCTAATCTCGTCTCCTCGATTTACCTGGTAAACCAACTACCTTATCTTCCTCCATCTCCATTCACGCTCCTCGATCGAACCCCTAACCTCCTAAAACCATCACCTAATCTTCCTTATCACCACCGCTAACAAAAAAACCCAACTGCCATTATCCTGAATCGACCGGACACCCTCTAAATCTACTCCCGACTCATCTCCTTACTTAAGCACTCTCTAGTTTGCTTCTAAAATCATCCACCACATCCTCCATTCATCGTACTTCATCGAGAGAGGAGAAGGGAAGTCAGAGTCAAGTTCGGTGTAACATCTCGATCCTCGACGATCGAACCTTCTCGATGTGACTCATTACTCTAATTATCTGAAAATAGAGCTTCATCCCAAAAAATTACATTCATACGATAATATCACAAAATAACGTTCATGCACTTGTAAATAATTTGCATAAATTAGGATTCATTTTTGCATTCTTATTCTTATGTATATTTCACCTAATTTTATCTATTTTTATTTAATTCATGCTAACTCCAATTAACATGAAACCAACTTCTTTGGGTACATATTACTAACTTTAATCAATGAAAAATCTTAAAAAATACTAACTTGTACATATTTGAAATAAACCCAAACTCTTATTTCAGGATAAAAGCCGCTAGCGTTGATACCTCTCTCATACGATGTCCAATTTCATTGTACCCACTTTTGAATTAATGTAAATTCAATTATCTATAAATTAAGATTAAATTCAAAAGAATCAAAATTCATTTGTGAAAATTGGTTTTGGGACCTAATGATGCATTGTACATTTTTACTAATTTTAACCTATCGTTCATGTGCATATACACTAATTTTGATTTTTTTTCTTATTTATTCTTTTCATGTTTTAACTAATCACATAAAAAAACAAAATCCAAAAAATAAAAAAATAAATAGAAAGATCAATTCTGACCTAAGTCTACTAACTAGTTCACATGTACATATTTATCATTTTCTAATTATTCTTAACCCACAAAAATCCAAGAAAAAAAACATTTGCGTCCATCGCATTATTTCACATCATGTTTGATTTCTGCATGCATTTATTTATCTACGGAAAATCAAATAAAAATTATAAAGCTAAAAATGATAATTTATACACATAAAATATCACTAAAAATCATATCTTTCATTCCACATTCCGTTTGCATATCAGTCCTTCATGAACATGGTAGATTGCACTTAGGTCAACACTTTTTATTTGGTCATTTTTCCATTTGAGCTCATCCTATATTTATTTTATAATCATTTTTTATGTTTTTACACTGGTCAGCAGTTTGATCAAAGTAGCACGCCATGTGTCAGCTCATGACTGGGCCACCTCAGTACTTGGTCAACCACACCTAACCAATGATCAAAGACTCTCGTCTTCTAGCACATCTAATTTGTGTCATTGGATCAACTTTGATCTAATGACCAGGAACCATCCCCATCTCCCCCTCACACACACTGTATGTGATGCTAGCCCACTCCCCATTACTTGTGAATCACATTACCATTTTCCTCTACCGCTCTACCTCGGTTCCACTGCCATCACGCCATGCAACCCACTTCATTGATCTCCTTGCGATGACAAACATCTCACCTCATCCAACAACCTTTGATCATATCTTATCTCCTCCTAGTGTCTCAATCTAATTGACCCAAACCCTAATCCCATCTCCCTAATCTACCTGTCGAACCCAACTACCTTATCTTCCCCCATCTCTGTTCACCCTCCTCGATCGAACCGCTTATCTCTCAAAACCATTGCCTAATCTTTCTTATCACCAATGCCAACCAAAAACCCAACCACCACTATCTCGGATCGACCGAACCCCCCCCCCCCCAACCTACTCTAGACTCCTCTCCCTATTTAAGCCCTCTCTGGTCACGTTCTAAAATCACCCGCCGTATCTACCATTTGTCATACTTCATCGAGAGAGGAGAAGGGGAGTCGAAGATAGGGTCGGTGATAGTGACTCGATCCTCGATGACCAAACCTTCCCAGCGTGATCCAAGGTCATCTCGACCTTGTTGCTGCATCTTCATGAGGGCAGCGAAGCCTTCCCGGTCGACTAAGCCATCAGGTTGAGGACGACGACCAAGAGTCAAGGCCTCGCTCTACCCATCCAAGCAACATACCCCTTCCCCGTCTTTGTCTTCTTCTTCTCTCCTATGATTTTCTTCTTCTTCATCGTTTTCGATCGATTCTCACACCAACACCGACATGCACCAATGCCTTCTCCCTCCACTTCACATTCTCCCGCCCGTGACTTTCTGCCACCCGAGCTTCTTTACACCTCCGCTATCATCATTTTCAGCAAAGCAGTAGGCCACCAGTAGGAGCAAAGCCCACCAGAACTGCCGACCGAACCGACCGCCTCACGTGTTCCCCACGTGCGTTCAAGGTAAATTACGCTCCAACCCCTTCATTTTCCCCGAATCATAAGGAGGTCCCAATAACGAGCGTAGTGAGCATGACTCAAAGAAATTTATGTAGAAGCCCACTCAACTTCTAGAAATTACAACCATATCCCTACCTGGAGTAATTTACATAGAATACCAGCCAACTTTGTAAAATTACAAGAAGGCCTCTCTCAAAGGGTATATTTACAAGATTTTATAACTATTTAGTTTCTGAAACTTCAATTACCCATATCTTGCACATTTATCATTGGAGTTTTATGTTCTTAGTGTCGTTTTAAATCTTATTTGATCCTATTTCACTAAAACACCGAGACATTTATTTTGATACACTTATTTGAAATTAATTAATTTGAGGAGTTTACTTGTTATATCGAGCATATTATTCATGATTGACTTTTTACTTAGAATTTTATGCATCTATCTATGACTGATAACTTGAGAATTCATTGAATTAAATTGGCTTGGCTTGATCGATTGATTTGATTGCTTGATATATGCTGCATTTTTTCATCATGTATTGACATATTGCATAATTTATTCATCATTTAGAAATCACATAATATTGCATTTATTATTCTCACCCCATAACATAGCATTATTTTCCCTACATTAAACTTATTTGGAAAATTCATGCATCATATTTCTTTTTGATTAATTACATCTCTTATTTATAAAACCTATAAAAAGTTGAAAAATACAAAAACACTAAACTATTCATTTCTTCTTCGAAAACTTAAAATCACTAGATTATTTATTTGATAATTATAGGCCCTCATATTACCTCCCTGAGTTCTCTATGTGGGCATTTTTTTACGATTTCTAGATATCCTTTCTACACCTTCGATGAGTGACTTATCATTCAATTAAAAGGGCAATTTCTCCCTCTCGGTCTGTGTTCCTCTACAAATTCTACCCTCTTAGTCGCCTCAACCAGATGTGTGCTCGTATCAACAACTTCTTCCAGGGACTGCACGAGTCCATTCATGAAGCCTGGGAGAGGTTCAAAGATTATAAAAGATGCGCCCCCACCATGACATTCCTTGGACGAACTTGATCCAACATTTCTTTGGAGCTTGACATAAGAGATTTAGAGGCTTGTTAATGCCACATGTGGCGGATCTAACTTCAATAAGGATGAGGATGCCGTCAAACAAATATTTGAATAAATGACTGAAGGAGAGATCTCATTATCCTCATCCTACGCTTATCAACGTTACCCACAAATCCACCACAAGCTAGTGAACATGGCAACATCACCTAAGCAGGACAAGGACGAGAGTCCAAACTCAATATTATCAGGAGCCACCTGTTCAAAGTAGATATCATCAAGAAGAGATCAGAGTTGCTCAAAAAATTATCTGTAATCAAACATAGTACCCAACATCTGGACAAGCAGGATCAGATTACCAAGCAACTAGAGTAATTGGTCAGTACAATCAAAGCATGTCAGTCTACAAGCCCACAAGTCGCAATTCCTACTGAGCAGAAGGAGTCTTCATTGCCACATCTCAACTGAGTTCATGGCAGACTCCGCCTATCTAGCATGTATAATATGTACATGCTCTGGACCAAGAACTACTGTAGCTGTCGCAACAACAACTAGTCATCTACCAGCCCGAGCCTCAACCTTATGTGTATCCATTTTTCCTACCTCAACTGCAAAATTAAGAGGTGAATGGCATCTAGAATAATGATTCACAACTGGCCCATCTAGGCAGATACCAACATGGCCAGTCCTCTACCATTCAATTGTACCACCAACCTTCTGGTGGGAAATTTGTCCGAAACCGGACTTTACAGCATTAGTATCCACCCTATCAAAATACCCAGAGATAGAATCACCAGTACCAGCAGTCATCGTACCGCTGGTACTAGCCACATCAAAATTACATGACTGCTCTGAATAATCAGTACCTTCATCCTCCTCAACACTATCAACATCCTCCTCCTCAGTACAATTCTAAGTTTTTCCATTCACGAACTCCACAACATTACCATAACCAACATGGTCAGCACATTGGACCCGAATTGCTCCTATGAACCCTGCTCTTGACTGCTTCACCCAATTAGTGAAGAACCTATCAGATATGAGCCAGAAGCTTGTTGACCTCACTGCCATCGAAACTCCTATTCTAGTGTAGATTGAGGCCAGCCCAACAACTTCAAATGAAAGGAATAGGTAGTTTATGTTGTCTCACTTGATCCGATAGAGTCAGGTATTTCTGAGTTTATGTTGTCGAACGTAGTGACTCTCAGGAGTTGTAGGACCTTGAAACCATTTACCACATCAAAGGGGAAGAATAAAGCATCTTCTGGCAAATCATCATCTTCTGCATCAATCAATCCAACAACAAAGCTGGATGAGTAAGAAGAAGATGGAGGAGTCAGACTAGTCCACCACCACCATCAGAAAAATAGCAAAAAATTAGAAAAAAAAAGAAAATCATCGAAAAAATAAGAGCCCAAACCAAGCCATTCCAGCCTAGGAGAAAGCTACAGAAGCAACCGATCCAGAGCCACTTGATGAAGTTGAAGCTCGTACACATATTTTTTTGCATGTTTTGCATGATTGTGCACCTCCTAGCTAGTCATATGTAAATAATGATGTAACTAAGAATACCAATTCTAGTTCCGTGAATATTTCTTTTCTTGATGCAATCAGAAATTACAAAAAATCAAAAATTTTGAAAAAAAATCTTTTATCTGATTCTGGCATTTTTGAGATAACTCAAAATCGTGTATGAGAAATGCCATTGTTGAAGGTCATGGAATACATACAAGTAGTAAAAATAGGTATGAAAGAATCATGTATCTCGAAACATCATCCCTGCAATAATAGACATAGTCTATAAGAAAAGTACATCCTATCCATAGCCACCATGAATGCTATTAGTGATCTCATGTAGAAGAAAAAAACAAGGGACCATCGTTAATGAGATGTTAGTTTTTTATCAGACTTTTGAGCGAACCTTGCTTGATAGCGATTTCTTTATAAACCTCATTCCCTCCCCATTGCTTCAAAAATTGAAACTGGGTCTGCTTAATCCCACACATATGATCCTTCAATTGTTGATCGATCCCTTAAGTAGCTTAGAGGTTTATTAGAGATTGTTATCATAATTGTGCAGGATATGTGCTTTCCAGTGGACTTCGTTGTCCTGGACATGGATTCGCCTGCACCGTTACTCCATACCCCTATTATTCTTATCCAGCCATTCGTTGTCCTGGATTTTTGTGACTGGATATTAGTGATCAATATCTATCCCTAAATGACATTACGACAAAGGAAATAATCTCTTCCAATGGGGACTTGGAAAGCACGGCCATCCCTTGCTCCATTGCTAGTTAGGAGTCAAAATCAAAATCACTGATCATCCTATTTGAAGAAGATTCAAGCCAAATCAAGCATGAAGAGTTCAATTCATATATGTTCAATATATTTTTATCAGAGTCAAGAGTGACATAGGCGGATAGCACCTCATTCATTTCAGCAAATCAGTCCCCTACCAGCACATTATCTGAAGTGTTCGCAAAACAGACTCAACAATTATATGAATTAAAACAACTTCCGACTGGTCTAAAGTATGCTTTCCTTACAGGCAAATCGAATATATATTCGGTTATCATCACTAGTAGGCTGACCTCTGATCAAGAATCTCGGTTGCTTGAGGTTATAGAGAAAAATCGTAAAGCACTTTGTTGGAAAGTTTCGGATCTTCGAGAGATACATTAAGCCTTGTGTTCACAACACATCTATCTTGAAGATGATTGCAAAACATCATGTGAATTTTAGCGGAGGTTAAATCCTAACCTATGGGACATGGTTATGAAAGAGATCGTGGAATGGTGTGAAGTAGACTTCATTTACAACATATTCGATTAAAAATGGATGATCCCTCTACATATAGTCCTGAAAAAATCAGGGATCGATGTGGTTTACCAATGACCAAGGAGAAGTGATTTCTATTCGATTATTGAAATTGTGGCACGTGTATGTTGATTATCATTGCCTTAATGCATCAATGAATAAGGACCACTTTTCTGTGCCATTTATTGATCAAGTACTTGAAAGATTGGCCGAGAAGAAGTTCTTCTACTTTTTAGATTGGCACTCTGGGTACAACCAAGTGGATATCGTCCCTGAGGATCAAGAGAAAACTACATTCACTTTCCATCTAACACTTATGCCTTTAAAAGAATGCCCTTTAGATTATGCAATTCCCTGCTACATTCCAAAGGTGCATGTTAGCTGTATTTGGCAATATGGTAGATAGTTTTCTCAAAGTTTGCATGGACAGTCTATAGTGACAGCTTTGATTCATGTCTCATGCACCTAGATCGGGTGCTTTAGAAATGCAGTGAAGTCACTCTGCTATTGTCATGGGAAAAGATCCTCTTCATGGTCACTTAAGGGATTGTGTTGGGCTATGTCATGTCCAAGTGTGTCATGGAAGTCGACCCAACAAAGGTGGACGTGATCGCTAAACTTGAGCCACCTCGAACTGTGAAAAATGTGGTTTTTATTGTAGATTTATCAAGGACTTTAGCAAGATTGATCGACATCTTACTGAACTATTATGCAAGGAGACCGAACTCAGCATTGATCAGAAGGTTCTCTAATCTTTTTATCAGTTAAAAGATCTAGTCACTCCGGCTCTTGTCCTACAGCCACCCGATTAGTCTCTTCCACCTCTTCCACTCAAGATCATGATAGACACATCAGACTTTACATTTGGGGTTGTGTTAGGACAAACAAGAGAAACGTTATCCTATGCCATTCACTATGCCAACAAGATATTAGATGATGTACAAAGAAATTATACAGTAATATAGAAAGAATTGTCACCAGTGGTTTTTTCCCTAGAGAAGTTCATATCCTTTTTGCTTGGATCTAAACTAATTATTTTCACTGACCACTCTACTATCCAATGCCTACATCAGAAGAAGGATGTCAAATCACATCTAATCAGACGGAACCTTCTCCTCTAAGAATTCTACTTGGAAATCAGAGACATGCCTGGAGTTCATAATATGGTAGCAGAACATTTATCCCGAATTGAATGCACAGATACTCAGCTGAGTAGTGCACCGATTACAAAGATCTTTCTTGATGAATCCATTCTCAATGTGGATGATATGCCGATATTGTGAACTACCTCGTCTCCGGGATGGTTCCACAAGATTGGAAGAGAGTCACGAAGGATAAATTCATGTCTGGCATTCATTTTTACTAGTGGGAAGATCCCTAGCTGTTTAAGGAAGGAGCAGATTGCATATGGCCTCGATGTATCCCTCAAGAGAAGTACACTAGTGTCCTCGATCATTGTCATAAGATCAAATCTAGTGGATACCATTCTAGAAGTAGAACGACAACAAAAATCTTGCAGTGCAGCCTTTGGTGCCTACACTATTCAAGGATGCCATAACATACGTCAAAGGCTGCATTGATTGTCAGAAGATGGGCAGAACCCTTAGTGCTAAGGATTCCATGCGCCTCAATTTCATTTATATTTCTGATGTGTTCAATGCTTGTGGTATTGATTTCATGGGCCCATTTTCTAATAGTCTGGGTTACGAACGCGTTCTTCTCGATGGTGACTATGTGAGTAGTTCAGTAGAAGCTATTCCTGCTTGAGCCGTTGACAGCCAAATAATCTATCGATTTCTCAACGATAAAATAATTTTATGGTTTGAGATCCCAAAAATTCTCATTTCAGACGGAGGCAACCACTTCATAAATAAAGAGGTGAAGAAACTTGTCAAGGAGTATATCACCAATCACTGAGTCACATCTCCTTATTATCGTCAATTAAATGACTAGGCAGAGTTATCAAATAGATAAATCAAGACCATATTGTAGAAAATTGTTAGTCATGACCGAAAGAACTTGTCACAATTTCTGGACTTGATTCTTTGGGCTTACCGGATCGCCTGCAAGTATCCCTTGGGCATGTTGCCCTATCATCTTGTATATGAAAAGACATGCCATCTTCCCATAGAATTAATTCACAAACCTCTTTGGGCAATGAACATCTGCAACCTTGACTCATAGAAAGATGGTCAGAACATAAAAGTGAATCTGTAAAAGCTCCTGGAATTCTAAAACTACATGTATGACAACAACTTGATGTACAAGGAGAAGGTCAAATGCTAGGATAACATGTATATCATGTGAAAGGCATTTGAGTATGTACAGATTGTATGGTTGTTTACAAAGTTGAAATATTTCCAAGCAAATGAAATAATAAATGGATAGGGTCATTCATCGTGCAAATTGTGCATAACAATGGAAGTGTTCTCATATCAGAATTGTCATATGTACACAACCATTCATCGACAACGATCAGTTGTTGAAGCTATATCTAGAGCATGATACATTCTCGGATGTTGTCAACTCGATTCAGGTTGTATTCGACGAAGAACTCTCAGTCGTTGTAGTTAATTCAGATGAAGCATCTAAAAACATTTTTGATTGATTTTCTTCTTTTCTTTTATTCTTTTTTATTTTCAATTCTTTCATTCTTTCATATCTCACTCATCCCATGTATATGTATTATACTTAGGATATACTTCATCTTAAGTATAGGGGGGATGAGTGTATTCAGGTTATTCATTATTTATTCTCTCTCTTTTATCTCTCAACTTGTTGATATTCTACTCCCAACTTGTTGATATTCTATCTATACAGAGAAATTTCACCCTAAGTGTATGGGGACAGGTCGAGCCGATTGATTTTGAAAATTTTGATCCTCGATCCTTCTTGCTTTCAAAACAATCTGCTATACTTAGGATTAGTTGATCCTAAGTATAGGGGAGACGATTGACTTCTTATTCTTTTATTAGTCGTTGTAGTATAGACTTTCCAATACTAGACACGAGTTATGTTTTCCTTTATCTCTTTGATCACTATGAGGACATAATTCACGTTAAGTATAAGGGGGGCCATATATACAATGTATATATTTTAGTCATTACTCATACTTTCGTATTTAGAATAATATGGCTAATTTACTATATTAGGTAAGGATATACAAGAAATCAACTTTTAAAAAATACAATAAATATGTATAATTTTTTTCAAAGTTCTTTGTAAATAGGATTAATAAACCGATTTAAAATGTTTTATAAAATAATTTGAAAAATGGTTAGAAAATATCTGGGAAAATCTTTTGAAACCGTTTGAAAAACTTTGTAAAATATTTCCAAACCTTTGTAAAAATCTTTTGAAAATATTTGCAAAATTTTGTTTCATTTATTTGAATAAAATGTTTTGAGAATTACTTGTAAATGATTTGGAAAATGGTTGTAAAAATACTTAGAAAACTCTATCTATATCTTTGAAAAAACTTTGCAAAAATGATTTTCAAACTTTGCTAATGATTGTAAATAATTTATAAAATTTATTTACAAAATAACATTTTCAAAATGTTTGTCAAAATGTGTTTTCAAATTATTTTGAGAACCTTGTACATAATTTTAGTAAATAAGGCACATCTATATATATATATAACCCTTATATATAAAACCTGCGAATAACAACTAACTTATGTTTAAATTCCTAGTGTAAAATCCAAAACCAATCTTTGTAAATATGCACACATTCCCGTGTAAATGCTTGTACGTACACCTTTCACAAACCTTTATTAAAAATATCTTAAAAACAAAATTTTCAAAAAAACTAATAAAAATTTGCAAAAAAATTAAAAAAATCGTAAAAATTTACAAAACTTTTTAAAAATCCATGAGAAGTTCAAAAACAAAAAATGTACTTCACAAAAATATTTTCTTGCATTTTTTATTTTTCAGATTGATAACGACAATTGAACTGGTCTGAAATAAAATCCAAAAAGTGGAGCTTGATTGGATCTTAATCCACTTAATCAAAGGAACTTTATAGAAATTATAATTGAGGGTGGATCCGGTCTGATAGACTTAATTCTTTGAGAATACAAGACCGGGTTCATATGTCATCTTGACTGCATCAGTAGAATATTTTGAAATACACGCATGACTCTTATCTATAGTCACCTAACTTGGACACATGCACTTTACACTTAGCTCAACTCAGTTGAAGTGGTAGAGGGTTGGATTTTTCGGTATGAGACATAAGAATGAAAATATACGAGTCACAATATGTGGCCATTGCACTCCAACCTGATTCAGTAGAGATGAGGTCCAACAACAGGATGTTATGGGTTGCGATAAAGCTCCAAAAGAGGGATAATCTACTAGTGTACTAACGGGATTTTCTAGGGTCACGCAATCTCACAAAGGGAAACCATAGTCGTTGAGATGACTGCTCAAGAACCCCGTTAAATTCAACAATTAGACCACAATATGTATAAAGCTATGCAAAGAAAAATATGTGGAGTTAAAATTTATTATACCTGTACAATGAATGTGTATAAGCTTAAATATGTAGAGTGTCGAACAAAGGGAGCGAACGGTAGATCAGGGAAATAGATCCAAAAATGTGTATTCCTTGTATCTATTTATTTTTGTGTAGGTTTTTTGTTTTTTTAATTTTTATTTATGTATTTTTTATTTTTTATTTTTTAAATTTATATTTTCTTTTTATATTTTCTGATTTCTGATTTCTTTTTCTTTTTAAATATATAGGATATATAAGTAATATACAAGGCTATATAAACAAGATATGGTAATATATATATATATATACTAATAGAAATAAACAAAATACATAAAGTAAAATGTTTTGGGGTTTAAATAATTTTATACTACTTTTGTGATCTTTTAAATAATTTTGTTATTTTTTATGTTTTTAATGTCAAAAATTCCCAAATCAAGGATTAAGTAAATATGCTTAATTAATTTGGAAACTAAAAATAGAAAATAATGTCCAAAACCAAATAAATTTTAATTAATAATAAATAATATAAAGAAAATTCATATATAGAAATAAGTATTTTTCAAAATTTTGGGAATTTTTTGGATTTCTATTTAGGATTTTGGAGCTTTTTCATTTTTATGGTTTTTCTTTTTCTATTTTTAGGATTGCTGGGTTCTTGAGTTGTAAAATAAATAGTAAACATAAAATATATTTGTATTTTTATAAAGAGTTTTTATATTTTTATGGGTTATTAATTCAAACATGGATTTTTAGGCTCTTTTTGATTTTTTATAAAGTACTAAAAATGCCTAAAATTAAATTCCAAAACTATAGCGTGGATATACAACCTAGTATGCACCTAATCCTATTTTTTGAGATTTTTGAAGAACATATACTATTTTTAATAAATAAAGAACATCAGGCAGTAATAGGGTCATATATGCAAATAAAATTAAAGTCAGGGGCTCAATTGTAAATATCCAAAAATATTATAACTGCTAACGAAAGTTTCTGTACTAAACTTAAATACAAAAGTTGCGAGCACCTTAGTGCAAAATGTCACCTCATGTGGAATAAAACGCGAGGTGATGTGGCTAGGACCAAAGTGTAATGCAATAACCATAGGGTCCCTTTTGCAAATGTACCAAAAGTTTTAAACTAATAAAGTGAATTATTGGACCAAAAATTAAATGGGACAAAAATGAGGCATAATATGCAAATTACCCCTCTACGTGCGCTATCCAATGACACATCACCTCTCACTTGCCATGCGTCAGACGAAGGACACACGATACCGGTTCATCGCAAGTGATGTAGATTAGATCTCCCAAGAGAGATCAATGGTGGAAGTTTGTTCTGATTCGACAACGACTGCTCGATCTGGGCGACATTTGATGATCCAACCATTGGCGGGATGGCTGGAAGAATGGTCAAAGAACTCTCCCAAGGCGAGTTTAAATCCGGTCGTGTGTACAACTCCAATGACCTAGGGGACTTCAATTGGGTGCTTCACGTTCCTTTCGACACCCTGTAGCTCCCATAACCTTAAAAAATGCCCAAAGACCCTATATTGACCACTGGAGCTCAGTGGTCTCCGACGAGGGTCCTGGGTGTTATTCTTCGACATAATAGACGCTTAGACGTGCCCTTTAGGTCCTTCAAAGTATACAAAAGGCATGTTGAAACAAAGGGGGGCAGGCCTAGCTGTAATTTGGTGGTCCATCGAGATGAAATGGGTGAGTGCGGAAGAGGTCTGGCGAAGGTGGTATCTAGGGACCTTGATTCCTTGATTCGAGGCGAATCAAGGTTGGTTGGGTGGTCTCAAAGGTGGAGAAGCGGGCAAGGGACGGATTGGAGTGAAAATGAAAGTTAGAACAAGATATTTGACAGCGAACAAAATGGCCATAGCTCGAGAGTCTGGCGAGGTTCTAGATCCTAAATTAAGCTAATCGAGAAATCAAAACACAAAAATAAAAACATAAAATCAAACCCTACGACTATAGCTAAATAAAGAGTAGAGAAGAGAAACTCGAATGGTCAGGAGACCATGAGATGCTACCTCGATGGTGAGCCTCGCTTGAGATGATGGGGACATTCCCCGCCACCCTCTTTCCTCGTTGTGAAGAGCGGGAAGCTCATTCTGTCAAGACAAGCTCACTTATGATGCACTCCAAGGGGTCTAAAGTGGGAGAAAATCGAACCAAATTGAAAATGGATGAGATGGTGGACTTTGTAATGTGAGGACGAGGAGTTCTTCGAGGCAAGATCTCGTGCGTAGGAGGGTGATATGGTGGAAGAGGAGTGGTCTGCATGGATGGCGAATGAGCATTGGTGACAAATCATGATGGAATCACAACCCCTTGATTGATGTATCGAAGGGGAAAAGTGCGGGTGGTCGTTTTGACAGGGGCTAGGGTGTAGGTCAATAAGTTGACCAAGGTCAACTAACGGAGAAACCTGGTTAGTCCACGCGGACCTATCAGGAAAAACCAACCCCTAAATTATTTAGAAATTCATTAATAAATAATAAATGATTTTTTAAATTAAATTTATAAAAAAATAAAATGTTTATTATTTTATGTAGTTTTTAAATATGATTTTTATTTAATTTTATGGGCTTATTTATTATAAGTTACTTTTTGGGTGCATATTTATAGGTATATATTCATATATGTTTTGCATATTTTATTTTTATTTTGTATTTTTGATTTTATTATTTTATTTTCTTAATTTATAAATTTATAACCTATTTTATGCATATAAATATATTTTATTATATAATATGTACACTTAATTAAATGGAAGTGTATGTTATATAAGTATAAGTATAGGTATTCATCTATATATTTATGTATAGTATTTTATTTTAATGTTTTATTTATGGTTTCATTATATTGTAAATATCTATATATACTATAAATATTATTTACAAAATTGTAATAATATAAAATTATAAAAAAAGAATAAATAAAACGAATATTGTATTCAAGTATACTATACAATAGGGGTCCAAAATCTAACCTTCACACATTAATTCCAAAAAATATGAAACCACCTTATTAAATAGCTTATTACAAGTTATATACGGTTAAAGGTGATTTTGATAAATTTTGAGTTTTTATTTAGGATATATGTGTCTGGGAAGTTTGGATTTTGGCTTTTTATTTAGAGTAGAAAAAGTACACTATGTATTATTTTTGTGTAAACTCAATTTTATATTTTTCTATATATTATTCTACAATTTCATGTACAAAGTTTCTTTATTTGAGGTATAAAAAATATACAATAAATTAGGTCTCAAAATGGACTTATTAATGAATAAAAGAATGAGGATTTATTGATGATTTTTGGCTCTTATCTCCCCCTACTTTATTCCGTGTCGACCAAGCCATAAAGATGCCTAGGTCTCGGGGTTTAGGGTCATAAAATATTTATGGAATTCTATTATTTTTCTTTTCTTTTCTTTATTCTATAAGTTTGGCATTAAAAATGGTATTTTATACACAGTAAATGAAATAAATAATGAATGTTAATTTGTACAAAATAATGATATTTACATGCATTAGTTATGATTTTCAAGGCCAAAATGATAGAATAAAGGTGATGAAATGGAGATTCGTCACCCCATATACTTGTCTTTGCTAGTCCATAACAAACACTTATGTGATAAGTGCAGAAAATAAAAACAAAGAAAAGAAAAAGAGAGAAAGTGGATCAATTTTAATTCTCAAACTTGTCTTCATAACAACAAATTTGGAGCTTAAGTCGGACCTTTGGATTTTTAGTGTAGTCAGAACCTTATTGGGATACAGATTTGAAATACAACAGCCTTCGAGAATACCAAAACTCTGCTCGAGTCTCCTCAATATTCATACCAGAATACTTCAACTCATACGCAAACCCTTATGACTATGAATCTATATTGGACAGTGTGTGAGATATGTAGCTCTCCTCAGTTGAAGCGGTCGAATTCAGTCTTCTCCAACATGGTGACCCTAATTCCCGAATCCAACATCTCTTTCCTCGAGAGGCGGTGTATTCCCTTCTATGTTCAAGTGACAACCAGCTCAAGAAGAGGAAGTGGAGAGAATAATGGATGGTAGCCAGTGTGGATACCTGTCTGATGACCAAGGAGTTTTATCAGTCTTGCGTTCCACACAGGGCGGGAGCGCAATCGATGAGGCGACCGACAAAAGACTTCGATCAATCAACAGTTAACCCACAATAAAATATATGCAATTAGTATCAAAAATGTGGAGTTAAAATTTATTAAAACTCTACATGCAAGTGTGTATAGGTGTAAGCACAAGTAGAGGTCGAACACAGGGAGGCGAACGGTTGTGTGGTGAAATCGAATACGCATTTATTCAATTCTTGGTTCATGTCCATTTCCTTATTGTTTTTGTGGGTTTTTGATTATATATATATATTTAATTTTATTTTTTTGTTTTTATAATTTTTATTTTGTTTTTTATATTTTATATTTTTTTCTTTTCTTTTTATCTTTTAAATTATATAATATAGGTGTATATATAAAGAGATATATAAAAGAGAAGAGAGAGAGAGAGATGTAATATATGGACACACACACACACACATATATATATGCTCAAAATATATTAGATATAATATTTTTAGGCTTTTTATATTTTTCTAATTTTTTATTCTTTTCTTCTGGAATTTTACTAATTTTTATGTATTTTTAATTACAAGAATATCCGTAATATGGGACTAATTAAATAGGCCGAAAATGATTTGGGTTTTAAAAATATAAAATAAGTCTCAAAATTGCCCAAATTAATTTTCATATGTTAATAATAATATGAAGATAATTATAAAATGAGAAAACATTTTTTCGGTATTTTTCTAGGGTTTTTATATTTTTTGTGGGATTTTGGGGCTTTCTAACTTTTATATTTTTCTTTTTCTTATTTTTAGGGTTTTTCATTTTCTGGACTCAATAGATATATAAATATACCATATAATATTTTTGTAATTTTTCAAAATGTTTTTTTATATTTTTTTATATTTTATAAATTAAAAAGGGATTATTTAGGCTCCTTTTTAATTTTAATAAATAGATTAAATGCAAAAATGCAAAATGGACATGTGGCATCTAAGGACATTGCATGGAGCATATAGTCCATATTTTTTTTGTATTTTTCGGAGCTGCATAGATATTTTTAATAAATAGATAAAATACATGCAACAAAACAGCCTAGCAGGGGCATTTTTGCAATTAACAATAAAGAGAGGGGCTCAATTGCGAAAATACCAACTTAATAAAATATTTATTTAATCTTTAAGAACCATTTAACAATATACAAAATCGCCAGGGGGTACATGCAAAATTTACGCGTCTCACGTGGTATACTACGTGAGGCTAGCAGGGACCATTTTGTAAATACAAGAAATCTGAGGTCTTATTAGCAAAAATCCCATTTATTTTACAACGCTCTATTTATTTTACAGTATTAAAAGTTAAATACAAAAAGGTGGGGGTTTAGATATGCAATTTACCCTTAACTAGGGCGCGGGCAGATGGCTGGATCTGAGTCACTTGCCACGCGTCGCCTCCTCTACGCCCGATGACGATTCGTCGATGAATGGTGCGGATTAGATCAGTCGATCTGATCTGACGGTCGATGCAGAGCTCCATCCTACGGTCGTGCTTCCATCTGGGACTAGACCTTGATCGAACGACAGAGACGAGGGGACGAAGAACAGGGAAGAACTTCCCCATCCCCGACCTTCGATCCGAATATGCAATCACGTCCGGTCATCCCCCGAGCTGTTGATGGTCCGAGGAGCTTTCTGGGAACACTTGGTATCGACTGGAGGACTCCAAGAAGCCCAAGGCTCGTCGGAGCTCTCCAGCGAGGTCGGGGAAGTGCTGAGTCCCCAGGTACCTCACTGTCCTTCAAAACGCAACCCCTTAGGGTCCTTTGGCCCTCCAGACCTGCAAAGGAAAATCGCGCAAGCAAGACAAGGGTATGGCGACCTTATTTAGGTGAAATGGATGGAGCATGGGCACGGTAGAGATGCTCCAGCGAAGGTGGTGGAGGTGGAGCATCTAACTCCAGATCCGTGGGTGAGCGGAGGTTCCTGGGATGAAGTAGAAGCGAAGAGGAAGGAGTGGGGGTGGTTTGGCGAGGTCGGAAGACGGTCGAAGAACAGGGAGTGTGTTCGCCGGAGCAGAGCTCCGGCGAACTACGGGTGGTCTCCGTTACACTATCCTACTAACCTGATCACTAGATTAACAACACAAATGGGATGCAGGGGATGAAATCTACTTAAAATAATCAAAATACGCATCTCTAACCTGGCTTTTGGCCAAGGAACAGGACCTCCGGCGAGCGACGGTCGTGGGTGCATCTCCCCTTCCGCGAGCCTCAATCCATCGCAAGGGATCTCCAGTTGTCACCTAGAAGCTCTCTAGGCCGAAATGGAGTGGCTTGGGAACGAAGAAATGGCCAACAACATGCGGAGGAAGAAGATGGTTTATTTATAAACATGGTTGTGCGCCCTTATTACCCGGCCAATATCGAAGAATCGGAAGTATGTACAATGGATTAGAGAGGATGGCGTGGATCATGGTACGTTTAGGAACAATCTTTGTGAAGGAAGTAATGTCAGAAGATTCCCGTGGCGAGTGAGAATTAAGGTAGAAGATGGGTGAAACGGCAGGCCAAGTCACGTCAGCCGCCTGGAGGTCAAGTTGACCGAGGTCAACCCGCAGGGGGATCTGATCGGTCCACCTCAGCGCCAAATTGATTTATTAATTAAACACAATAAATGATTTTATTAATTTTTTTATAAAATAAAAAATGTTTATTAAATAATGTAGTATTTATTTATGATTTTTATTTATTTTTTTGATGTATTTTATTATGAATTTATTTTAATAGTGTATTTATAGGTATATTTACATGTATTTTGTACAATTTATTTTTGTTTTGTGTATTTTATTTTATTATTTTATTATATTATTTTATATATTTATAACTTATTTTTGTGAGTATAAATATATTTTTATTTGATTTTTATGAGTTTATTTGCATATTTAAATAAATAGGTATATATACTATGTAGATATATTTATAGGTATTTTACCTATATTTTATATATATTTTGTTTATTTAATGAATTTTATTAGGTTTTATTTTGGATTTACATTTTTAATGGAATATAGATAATATTTACAATTTAATAAAAATATAGATGACTAAAGAATAAAAGAATGACGTCCCCTTTTATTTATATACATAGGTAACATAGGTATTTTTGTCTATGTATTTTATAGACTTGTTTTATTTGATATTTTCTTTTTTATTTTATCTTAATTTAAATATGTACTTGTATTATGTGTATTATTTACAAAATTCTAAAAATATAATTTTGCAAAAATAATGAATAATGAATATAATGAATATTTTAATCGGGTAAAATGTACAATGAGGGCCAAAAACCTAGCTCTTGAAAAGTTAAGTACAATTAAAGATGATTTTGGTGTATTTTGAGTTTTTATGTGCAAGATATGGATCTGTGAAGTTGAGATTCTGGCTTTTTATTCTGTGTATAAAATGTTCATTGTAGATTGTTTTTGCACAAACTTAATTTTGTATTTTTATTTACATTATTATCTACAACTTTCATGTAAAAAATATTTCTATTTAATGAATAAATAATTATATACAAAATAGGTGTCAAAAATGCATAAATGAATGAATAAATAAATGAGGAATTTATTGTATTATTGGCCCTTATCTCCCCTTTCTTCTTTGTCGACCAAGCCAATTCTTGACTTGGTCTCGAGGTTCGGGTCATAAAATATTTTCAATATTTTATTCCTTTTTCTTTTCTTCTCTTTATTCTATAATTTTAGCATTAAAAACGTTATTTTATGTATAATAAATACAATAAATAATAGATGCTATTACGTACAAATTGATGCTATTTACATGCATTTCTTGGGTTTTTAAGGCCAAAATGATAGAATAAAGGTGACGAAATGGAGATTCATCACCCCCTATACTTGCCTTTGCTAGTCCCTAGCAAATAAGTACAAAATGAATAAAAAATAAGAAGAAAAGAAAAAGCAAAAATAAAGAATTTAAAGAATAAATTGAATTGATCATGATTATTAAACTCATATGTACAAAGTCAAAGTTTGGAGTTCAGGTTCGACCTTGGTGTGAAAATGTTTGTGGAACCTAGTAGGGAACCAAATTTAAAACACAACAGCCCTCGAGAGTCACAGAACTCGGTTCAAATCACCTCAATAGCCAGGTCAGAACTAGCCTACATCATACACAAACCCTTATGACTATGAAGCTGACTTGTACGGTGTAAGTGATGGTGGCTCTCCCCAGCTGAAATGACAAAGGAACTGACTTCTCCAGAATGACAACCCAATGATTCCCCAATCCAGCACTCTGTCATCAAGGAGCAGGGTATTCCCTTCTAAGTTCAAGTGGCATCCAACTCAAGAGGAGGAGGTGGAGAAAAGAATGGATGGTAGCCAGTGAAGCTACCTATCCTGGGATGCAAGACCAGTGTAGTCAAGTCATCCAGCTGCAGGCTCACATGGTATAACTTTGATGCTCAAGCTTGCTTATTTTCTATACAACATATATACATACTCCGGCAGGCACTTTTATTTTCAAGCCTGTCCACTTTTTTTGGAGTTTTTTTTGAAATACTATTCACAGCAGCATTTACATAAGGACTTTTTCCTCTTGAGCCAGAAGACTATCCTTCTTTTGAAGCTTTATCACAACCCACACTCTCCTGTCATTCAGCTTCATTGAAACTGGACCAGGTTGGGGTGCACTTCCCTCCCTAGACGAGGATGAATGTTTCAACCCGTGTGCGTCTCAGACTGGCAAATCCAACCCCCTCACCACTTCAACTGAGTTGAGCCAAGTGAAAGGTGCAGGTGTCCAAGTTAGGTCATGGTCGACAAGAATCATGCGTGTGTCTCGAAAAGTTATATTTAGTCAGTTGCGGAGACTTGAACCCAGCCCTGATTTCTCAAAGAATTAAGTCTGAATAGACCTGAAGTACCTTAAACCTAGTTCCCATAAGGTTCCAATGCAGTTAGGTGCGGTAAGGTCCAACCAAGCTCCAATCTTCGACTTTATTGGACTAGTTCAATTATCAAGCTCAATAAAAATATATGAATGCTATGCAAATGCTATTTACAAATATGCAAAGAATAATGCAATTTTGCAAAGAATTTGAAAACAAAGAGAGGAATTTTTTAAACAAATAATTTGCAAATAAAAGAATTTTGGCACCCAAAGTATAAAATATATATAGCTATTTATACGGGTGTGCCGCTTTATTTTACAAGACTTAAAGAATTTACAGGTTTTAACAACGTGATTTATTTAGGTGTATATACAATTGACAAGGAATTTAGTGTATTTTATCTATGCTTTATATATATTTTATTTATTACGATGCTTTTATTCCTCAAATTTATTTGAAAATCATTTTGAAAACTATAGTACAAAATAATTTTTGCAAATATTTACAAACATTTGAAAGCCATTTTGTAAAGATTTTGCAAACACTAGATACATTTTTCAAAATATTTTTACAAAATGTTTTCAAAACCATTTGCAAATAGGTTTTCAAATCCTTTATTTCACACAAATATAGGAATTTTTGCAATCAAAATATTTTTACAAAGGTTGAAAATATTTCACAAAAAGTTTTCCAAACAGTTCACACCATTTTTCAAATCATTTTGCAAAAATATTTTTAACCTGATTTATTAATCAGTATATATAAAAAGAATCCGAGGAATAAGAAGCATTATTAATTAATTTTCAATGAATTATATCAAATTTTTACCCATATTTATTAATAATTATACGAAGGTTCGAGTTATGGCTAAAGTATATACATAGTATATACGACCCCCCTATACTAAGTGATGAATCTGTTATTCATCACTCCAAAAGTCAAAAATAGAGCCTTGTTCCCGAGAAAATAGAGGCATATTTCCTTTTATCTTGCATAAATAACACTCATGCATGCATCCGTAATTCATGCATTTTAGCAGCTCATCTGCATGTAAATAAGAATGCCAAAAATCCCCTGTAAAATACCTCTTCATCAAAATAACTTCTTCTCTATAATATATGTATATATTCCTTAATAATAGAGGGAAGAATGCCAAAAATCACCCTTGTAAAATAGCCCAAATATCTTGAGAACCCTTGTACATTTAAACATACATAAAGCCCTCATACAAACCCCTAATTAGGTCTACTCACTCTTAGAATACTACACATTAAAAGACCTTCAAAATGAGACTGATTTCATTGAAATTGGAGCTTGTATGAGAAACTTGGGTTTTTGGATCCTTTTGTATACTACACATGTATATTTATGTATCCTTGTATTTATGTATCATATTTGACCTCATCTCCGTCTTTAGTCAACATGAAACTTGTAGATCTCATGAAGATCTACAACTTTCATGTTTTGAGTTTTTCCAAATTCGGCTTCCTCTTCTCTCTACACGTGTTTCTTTCTCCAGCCATTCACAGCAGGCCACGTGGCGCCCTCTGGTTGCGCCACGCGGCCCGCTGCCCATCGCCTCATCCGCCTGCGCCTTCCACCGTTGGATCTCGCTTCAGATCCAACGGCCCAGGCCTTTCCATGCGTTTCCCTTCTCCTTGCCATCAGATCGCCCCCGCGCTCCATCTGATCCCTCCATTAGCGCCGCTCCCTCAGCCAGACACGTGGCGCGCTATGCGCCCTTCGATCGCGCCCTGGACTTTCCATCTCAACCGCAGCTTCTGCCTATCTCCTTAGCCGATCGATCAGGCCCTTGATTCCATCTGAGCCATTCCTTAGCGCCTCGCCCTCGACACGCCACGTGGCTGCTCCATCGGCCCTCCGATCACGTGCCTCAGATCTAATCTGGCCCGTCATCTCGCTTTTAGCCCTCCACCGTTGGATCTCCAGATCCAACGGTTGAGCTGCATCGTCAACCTTCAATCGCTCTCTCTCACACGATCTCGACCTTGCGGAACACGCACCCCCTTCCTATTCTTGGCAGCGCATCTACCACCACAGAAGCCCGCTGACCTCCCCACGACATCCTCCACTCGTCCCTCTCCCTCGCCATCTCCCTCAAGCACAACCATCTCCACCATACTCGCCCCACGACGGCCACCAACTTCGCCAGTCCACCAGCTAACCCATCAACTTCTCCCTATAAATACCCAGCCACCGGCACCGTTCACCCCCATCCGCCACTCCAGAGAGAGTCCTTGAGCTCCAAGCTACTTATTGGTGACAGCAATTTGTTGAGTTGTCGAGCGAAGAGAGGTTTCCAACTCCGACGAGATCCACGGCCGCCACCGCCGTGCTGCAGCCTCCCTCGAGCCGCTGCCTGAGCTCGGGACCCTACCGATCCCTCGAGCGACGACCCTGGAACTCCCAGCTGAGCTCCAATTCCCAGGTAACTCCCTCCATCGTTCTCTGATCTTCTTCTTCTTTTTCTTGCTTTTTCTTCAGCTTTTATTCGCCGTCGTTGACCATCCTCGCGCCTTCCAATCACCTCGACGAGCTTTGCGTCGAAGCTCCGACCATCGCAGTACCCTCCGCACACTCCGACAACGCATACCACGTTCCTCCGACGAGAAGCTCCGCCATTTGGCCGGAGCTCGTTCGCCGGACCACCTCACGCCATTTCAGGCCTCGCCGATCATTTCACTTCCCTCCACGAGCACCTGCACGCCTCGGCTATACGATTAACCCTTTGCAGGTCCTTGAGTATTCATTGGCCGGAACCTCGCCGGAGATCCCTTCGAGCTTCATCGACGCCGAGCTCCAGCACATCTCCAAGGATCGTGAGGCCACCGGAGGCTTCGCCGTGCACTCCCGCTGCTTCTGAGCTACTTGGGAGCTCGAGACGTCCTTCATCGACGCCTGGCGACCGAGGCGGAGCGAGCCCAGTCCCACCGGAGCACCGCCTTCTCCTCCGCAGGTGGCGGAGGACCACTCGAGACGACGCAGCAGCAGCCGTACGATCATCCGATCGAACGACCCTCGGTCTGCCACGTATTCCATCACCGCGACCTTCCTCGACCGTGCATCGCGCTTCTGATCCTACGCCTCGCAAGTCGCCACGCATCTTCATCGACATCCCTTGGATCATCTTTATCCAAGGGCCTTCAGGCCGCCACGTCAACGCATCCGAGCCTCGGCCTCCTAAGCTTAGGCTCGGGTGACCCGAAGCTGCACCGAGGCTAGACCGAACCTCTAGAAGATCCGAGCCTTCGACGCCCTCCGAACCTAGGTCGGCCACGTGAGGAGCACGTGGGACCTGGGTTATTTGCACAGACGCCCCTGAAGCTTATGGAAATTACAAAAAGGTCCCTGTGAAGCAGACCCCACGTGAGGAGCACGTGTTCCGTGGAGAAATTGCATACAAGTCCTGCATGTTATCAGTAATTGCATTTTAGTCCCTGTCAGCATGTTTGATTTTTGAAGTTTCAATTTCCAGTATTGCATTTACGCCCTTGTGTTTGCACGTGTCCATAGAGTACATTGTTCATCATTTTGAGATTCTAAAAATTGCATGTTGTTGGAAATTTTGTCCTCTGCCTATCAGTACACGTGTATGATTTTTGTAGGCTTATTTGAATTATTAATGAATTAATTGGTTCATTGTTGACATATTTTGCCTAGTGATGCCTTTTGATTTTTAATTAATTATCTGTGCCTTCAAAAATTATCAAAAATTCGCAGTAGCTTAAGGACACCATTTTTAACACACCATAAAAATTTCATAGCATTTTCACGCATATCGAGGCCTAAATAAATTGTTTAGCGATTTTCTTAAATTAATTTTAGTAAATTCATTTCACAGTAAAATTAAGTTCTGTCAATTTCCCTAGGTCCCTTCTCATTAGAGCCACCTAGGGTAATTTTAGTTCTTGAAAAAATTGTGATTTGATATTTATTAAAAATTAAATTCTGAAAATCACTCTTTTTGTTTCTTTAATTCACAGTAAATTCATTTTGAGTTGAAAAATTCCAAAAAAATTAGTGTAGGTCATTTTCATCATAAATAACTGTCTGGCCAACTTTCATTATTTTTGGACTTCATTTGATACATCAATTAAATTTAACGTTAAATTGGCTAAGATTTGTCTGCACATGTCTGCATAGAAATTAAAAATACCAAAAAAAAATATTCCCGAAAATCTCACACTTGGATTTTGCTGAAATTTGACCTAAGGAGACAGTTGCCTCCCTGAGATCGACCTTGGACTTCACCAAGTAAAAAAATTTGCCGCTTGAAATTAACTCGAATCTGATTAAAGTGGTTTTTGATTAACCTCTCGTATCCGACTGCAACGGACGACATCTAATTAATTTGGACATTAATTTGCTCGAATTAACTAAGGGTGCGGGAGCGATGTCAAAATGGCGCCGTTGCCGGGGAGGCACGGCTTAGGATAATTTTTAGCAAATTTTTGAGTGTTTGATTTTCCTTCCCCGGGTAGTCTGACCCCCGGTTTTTCTTGTGAATATTTCTCTGTCTTGTAAATTTCTGCATTTTTGTGTCGTTCTTGATTTGACCTCAACTTGTTTTTGTGCGAGGGACACCGGAGTCGAAGACGCTTCGAGGAACACGCATTCGAATTTGTTTGAGTGATTTGAGAGAACCTGTAATTTCAATAATTTTTTCCACATTTTTCGCATCATTTCCAGCGGTTCCCGTTTGGGATCTCGCGTGTGTAAAGATAGTGGAACTGTGTCCCGTGTGCTGTGTGGGTGAATTGTAACTTAGCTTGCACTAGCGGCTCCTTGAGCCACTCTAGGACTTGTTTGTGCTCGTAATCAATAGGACCACACATTACACATAAAAGACGCACCTAGACCGCAGGACTTAGTTCAAATTAAATTGTTCTTCACGCTAATAGAACTGCCTGTCTAGGAGCGGCTTTTCATCGCTTGCATTTGCATGTAGAGTAAAGTTTTCAGTTCTGTATTGCATCCTGCATAAAAAGCAAAGGGATCATTGTAAGTATTCTCTACTCAGCATAAGCATCATCGATTTCAACTTGCATTGGCTTTTCTCGATTTCCCCCTCTGATTTTGTCACTTAAATTAAAAAGGAAATAGGGACTGTCCGATAGGCGTGCTTTGTGGTGGACTAATTGCAGTGATAAGTTAACTTTAATCGGGACTGCTAACAGTATTGACCAAAAAAAGGAATAAAATCTGAAAATTGTTTGCGGGAGATTAATCCCCGACCTTGTATTCAGGCTGAGTAAGGGTACTTGAGTGTGTGTGAACACCTTAAGGCAGAGCCCAAATCCCCGCCTTCCATATCACGAGCCAACTGATCTTAGCAATTATCACGAGTGGGATATTTTTAAACTCTTTGACAAGTACCAAGTAGCCTCCGCCCTCACAGGTAGATAGGGGTGAACCAGCGGTACTCTGCGACAAGGCCTAAAAACTTTGTCAGCCTCCGCCTCAGTGCAGGTAGATAGGGGCACGTCATTGAGTCCCCACTCCGGATAGGAGCAAAGAAAGGGAGGATCGACGGTATCTTAGGCGACAGGATAGACAGGGAAGACGCATCCGGCTCTAAGCCGACTTTCCTCTAGGCTGCGTAATCCTTGCTATTTGTGCTTGAATATCACACTTAAAAACTACAAGATAAATTGGACTCAACTTTGAGTCCTTCACTGTGTTGAGTGTGAAATCAGGGTCTTGGATTGTTCTTGTGCTTGCTTCAGGTAGGAGTCAAATCCTATCTTCTTCCCTCTTTATCAAGATGAGTGATTGGGGAGATCTCGACGCACTATTCACCGATCTCTCTATGAGTCCCCCAAGTAACTCGTCTTCCTCGGTCCGAGCGCACCTTGGACCACCCAGGACTCATGACCCTCTTGAGTCCTGGTTCCCACATGCACAGGGTGGTTACTCTCAAACCAACCCTTTTATCTCCTCCGAGATTACCAAAGAAGATCATTGCCTCGGTAATCCCTTCCTTGATTTGCCCTCTAACACCGGTCTTATTTTCCAATTCCCAGAACTAGAGGACAAGATGCCGCCAAAAGTTCCACCAGATGAGGAACACATTAAACAGATTCTTGCCCGCCTCGCTGATGCCGAACAGAGGAATGCAGATCTCACTGCACGGATGGGACAAATCATAGCAGCAGAAGGAATCGACCGACCAATGGTCGATACCTATAACCCGGCGGAGAACGAGATTCAGAACTGGTTGGCACCCGCAGTTCCCGCTCAGGCATTTGAGTTGAAGCCCCACTTTCTTAGTCTGCTTCCGAAGTTCAACGGAAATCTTAATGAAGAACCATACACTTTCCTCCGTGACTTCGAGTTGGTGTGCAACAATCTTAGCCATCCCAATGTTGGCCAAGATTATATTCGGCTGAAGGCCACCCCTTTTGCCTTAGGTGATAAGGCCGCTCATTGGCTGAAAAATTTAGGGGTGGTATGTACCACTTGGATGCAGTTCAAGGACCTTTTCTTGAAGAAGTTCTACCCTCTCAGTAGAACTAATCAGATGAGAACAAAGATCGCCAGCTTCGCTCAAGGAGCCTGCGAACCGTTCCATGAGGCTTGGGACAGGTTCAATGACTTAGTACAGAAATGCCCCTGCCACGGCATTTCAAAGGCGATCTTAGTCCAGACCTTGATCTGTGGTTTAACCCCAGAAATGCAGGGGTTAGTCAGTGCCGCCTGTGGAGGAAGCTATCTGAACAAAAATGAGCATGCTGCATGGAAGATCCTAGAGCAGATGGCAGAAACCGGCAGGTCACAGGCTACAAGGGCCTATCAGTTGTCTCCCTCAATCCTATCCAATGAGACAACTAGAAGGACTGTTGCAGATCTGACTGAGGACCTTATCCCCAGCATGGGGATGATCGCCGACAAGCTTACCATGGTCGAGCAGATCCACAAGAGAGTCGCGGAGATGGAGTCTCTTTCAAGCCTTCCCAAGAAAGTGGAGGAACTCTCTGAAAAGGTAGCTAAGATTAAGCTACCCACCCCTTCTGCGCCACCTGTACCTGTACACCGAGTCCATAACAGGCACCGGGGTCTCAGAGTAGCTGGGATCAGACTTATACCCAGCCGAACCATCATGCACCCCCACCAGTGGAAACGGAATATGAGGAGCCTCCGCCGGTATACGAGATTAACGGGCTTTGGTATAGCCGGGACCCGCTAGTCCGGCAAATCGAGATGGGGAAGGATCAGGCACACCGCCCCGCACCAGTCTACCAAGAGACCAGGCCCGTCACAGTCCCGCGATACCAGTCCAGGCCAGATCATGGGTACCAGCCGCAGCAACGCACCTACCAGCAGGGGCTAGCACCGTCCCACCAGCAGCAGTATCGGCATGGCCAGCAGGGCCAATTTAGGACGGCATCAACATCGCAGCAAGCCCAGCCCACCGAATTGGAGTCACTCACCTTGGCGATCCAGACCCTGTCTGATAGGGTCCAACAGATACAAAATGATTACCTGGATATGAGAACCGACATCAATCGGGTTTCTCGTGCCCAGGACCAACAAATGGCGCCAAGGACCCCAATTCCCGCACAGGTTCAGGCCAATCCGAACAGCATGCACCAGGGCCAGAACCGACCTCGGGATCAGGTATATTATTCAGATAATTATCTATCTGAACATGAGATCCTTTCGTACGATAATGTTAATCATATGTCCCTCAGGAGCGGAAGGACCGTGATCATACCTGATCGGGCACGGGCACAAAAGGAAGGAACCTCCGAGAATCTACCTGAGGAGAATTCGGAGGAAGAAGAGGAGGAGCATCCCCACCACCATCTCCAACAGAAGAAGAGGACATCTGAGTCCTCGAAGCAGCATTCCCGCATCCACTTTGAGTCAGACGATACCGATGAGCCCGCACCTCCATCTGAGGAGGACCATCCAGAAGAAGCGGAAGAAGCACCACCGGTTTCGCCCAAGCATTTTCCTGTTTGTCAGAGTCCGAGTCAGAGTCAGTGTAAAAGTCCGAGTCAGAGTCTTGTTCAGAACTCAGTTTCAACAGCTAATGAAAACCTTTCAGTTCCAGAACCTGAGTTAATAATCCCTTTCCCCCAAGCTCTTAAGGGTGGAAAGAAGAAAATCCAAAAAATCCAAAAAGATGACCCTGAGATGGCTGAATTCTGCAATAAACACATCAAGGTCACAATCCCTTTTGACAAGTTCGTGGAAATAACCCCTGCATTCCAAAAATACCTTAAGGTGAGATGCACACCTACTAGGGTTAGCAGGAAGACCAAAAGCCGTGTTGAGAAACACGTTCTATCAATAGCCACGACTTGTGCAATAAAGAACTCGTTTCCTCGAAAACGAAGAGACATGGGTGCACACTATGTAGAGAGTCATGTTGATGACATTGCGTTTGCACGCACTCTCCTGGACAATGGTTCCTCAATTAACTTAATGCCCACGACCCTCTATGAGCGGCTTAATCTCGGACCTCTTAGGAAATCTAGAGCTATTCTGCAGTTTGCTGACAAATCCACTAAGAGGTCCCAAGGAGAGTTAAGGAACATTGTGATCAGAGTCGAGGGGCAGGAATACATGGTGGACTTTACTGTCCTGGATATGGAAACCCCTCGTAATTGGAGAGATTCCCAGATCATTTTAGGTAGGCCCTTCCTCAGAACTGCGGGGGCCTTATTTGATTATAAAACTGGGAAGATTCAGTTCCAAACTCCCGGCGGAGATGAGGAATTGGAGATGAAGCAGACGAGATGGCAGAGACCGGACTCCGAATCCAGCACCGAGTACTCTTCTACCGAGACAGACTGTGAATATGTAGACGTAGTTGGGCCATGGAGACAGAACCCAACCAGCATTAATGTGTCCATCTCCTTTGAAGATGATCCAGTGCATGAGTCAGTCTGCGAGATTCTGAGGAACGAGTACAGCCCTGAACCTGCATCGCCCTACATCTTCGATGACGTAGAGGCCCAGTGGGGCCTGTCAGTCCTTACATCCTTAGGACAATCGGAAGATGAGGATGACGAGTCGGACGAGGCGTTTGCCGATTGTATGGAAAATTTTGACGATCCGACTCCAGAGCCACGCTTGGTGGCAGCTGTTACAGAAAATGATCCAGCCACTTCCAACACCGAATCAGATCAGATTGAGCTAGACTTCTTAGATGACCACACTATACCTGAGCTCAAATCTCTTCCCACAACACTGAAATATGCCTTCCTTGCGGGCCAAGACAAGAAATTTCCGGTCATTATCAGTTCGCAATTGACCGAGGAGCAGGAATCTCGCTTGCTAGAGATCCTGGAGAAAAACCGCAAGGCAATAGGTTGGAGCATTTCCAATCTCCATGGGATAAATCCCGCTCTGTGTTCGCACCATATTTACTTGGAGAATGAAGCCAAACCCTCTCGTGAATTCCAACGCCGGTTGAATCCAAATTTACGAGAAGTGGTGAAAAAAGAGATAGAAAAATGGTGCGACGTGGGTTTCATTTACCCAATCTCCGACTCTAAGTGGGTGGCCCCAATCCATGTTGTCCCGAAAAAGTCGGGAATTCAGACGACCACCAATGAGGACGGAGAGGAAATCGTGACGAGAATACCCACGTCATGGCGCGTCTGTGTGGATTACAGACGCTTGAATGCCGCGACGAAGAAGGATCATTTCCCTCTACCATTCATCGATCAGATCTTAGAAAGATTAGAGGGAAAAGAATTCTTCTGCTTCCTTGATGGGTTCTCGGGCTACAATCAAGTAGCCATAGCTCCAGAGGACCAGGAAAAGACCACGTTTACATGCCCCTTTGGTACCTATGCTTTCAGGCGCATGCCCTTTGGGCTATGCAATGCTCCAGGTACTTTTCAAAGGTGCATGATTGCTGTATTCACCGAAATGGTCGGCGAATTCCTGGAAGTCTTCATGGATGACTTCTCGGTCCACGGCGACTCTTTTGATTCCTGCCTTAGGAATCTGGACCGAGTCCTCAAAAGATGTTGTGAGGTCAATCTGGTGCTCTCCTGGGAGAAAAGTCACTTCATGGTGACGGAGGGCATAGTGTTGGGGCATGTCATCTCCAAGAGAGGAATGGAGGTTGACCCTGCCAAGGTGGACATGATCAGACGACTCCAGCCACCAACCAACGTAAAACAGTTGCGGTCGTTCCTCGGGCATGTCGGATTTTATCGAAGATTTATCAAGGATTTTTCCAAGATTGCCCGACCGCTAACTGAGCTTTTAGGCAAAGACACGGAGTTTATTGTAGATCACAAATGTCTTGAGGCCTTTAAGCTTTTACAAGGAATGATCATGGATGCACCCATTTTACAAGCCCCAGATTGGTCTCTACCTTTTGAGATCATGACGGATGCCTCAGATTATGCTGTTGGGGCTGTATTGGGACAAAGAAGAGATGGCGTCCCGTTTGCAATTCACTACGCAAGCAAAGTGCTTGATTCTGCTCAGCGTAACTATACAGTTACCGAAAAGGAAATGCTTGCGGTAGTGTTTGCCTTGGACAAATTCAGATCCCACTTAATCGGATCCAAGGTAACCGTGTTCACAGACCATACGGCACTACGATACCTGATGGAGAAGAAGGACGCGAAGGCGCGTCTTCTTCGATGGATTTTACTTATCCAGGAGTTTGATTTGGATATCCGTGATAAACCTGGTAAGAAGAACGTAGTGTCCGATCATCTTTCTCTTCTCGAAGATCTTAATACTTCCGAGGTTTCACCAATTCGAGACTCCTTCCCTGACGAGTCGATTTTTGTTATCGACTCACTCCCGTGGTACGCCAATATCGTGAACTATCTTGTCTCCAAGAAAGTTCCCGAGGATTGGCCCAAGAGCCAAATCGACCGATTAAAGTTGGACGCTAGACACTACCATTGGGAGGATCCGATCCTTTTCTTTGAAGGACCGGATTGTGTCTGGAGACGTTGTATTCCTCAGGAGGAATACCAGAGTGTCCTTTCTTTATGCCATAGCTTAGAGGCAGGAGGACACCACTCCGGGAAGAGGACCGCATGGAAGGTACTTCAGTGTGGCTTCTACTGGCCGACTCTGTTTCGCGATGCCACCGCCTTCGCGAAGTCGTGTCCAGTCTGCCAGAGAATGGGAGGAACCGTCGGTTCCAGGGATGAGATGCCAATGCAGCCGGTCATCATTTGTGATGTCTTTGACGCCTGGGGCATCGATTTCATGGGCCCATTCCCTGTCAGCCACGGGTTTGAATACATCCTTCTTGCGGTAGACTACCTATCCAGATGGGTGGAGGCTATCCCGACCCGAGCCGCAGACAGCAGGACTGTCTGTAAATTCATCAAAGAGAACATAATCTCTAGGTTCGGGATCCCCAAGATGATGATATCAGACGGGGGTAGCCACTTTGTGAATCGGGAGGTGAAGAAACTCCTGAAGGACTACGGCATCGAACACCGTGTCGCGAGTCCTTACCACCCGCAAACCAATGGTATGGCTGAGGTGTCAAATAGGGAGGTGAAAACCATATTGCAAAAGCTTGTCCGCCCGGACAGAAAGGACTGGTCTCAGATCTTGGATCAAGTCCTCTGGGCATATAGGACGGCTTACAAGACACCGTTAGGCACCTCCCCATTCCGAATGGTATTCGGAAAGCCGTGCCATTTGCCCGCAGAGTTAGTTCACAAATCAGAATGGGCAATAAAGAAGGTCAACTGGAACACACACCTGGGTCAGAAACAGAGAGACATGGATCTGAATGAGCTTGTGGAAGTCAGAAACCGAGCATACGACAACAGTTTTGTGTACAAGGACAAGGTGAAGCGTTGGCATGATAGATATATCAGACGAAAGACCTTTGTTCCTGGACAGAAGGTATGGTTGTTCAATGCTAGGCTGAAGATTTTCCAAGGCAAGTTGAAGTCTAAGTGGACGGGACCATTTGTCGTCCGTACGGTGCATGATAGTGGATGTGTCGAGATCTCAGATCTCGCAGATGACGCACCGACATTCCTAGTGAATGGGCAGCTGTTGAAACACTTCGTCGAATCTAATGAGCAGTTAGTCCATGTCGAGGAGATTGTATTCATGCGCGAGACAGATACAGCAGAGTCACATCAAGCCGCGTATGAGACCTTGCAGCAGTGAACTCCAGCCATCCGCAGCATCTCGAAAGATTCAGACCGATTCATCTGTATATATCATCATTCTTGTACAATCTACCCTTTCTCCCGCGACTTTAGCAACCCATCCCCGCCTCATCAGATCACTATCTTGGACTATACTTAGGATAACCAGAGCCTAAGTATAGGGGGGAAGGTCACCCAAGTCGAGTCACTGTACATCCTCCATCACATTGGTCCTCACACTCATTTCCTTCCGAAACTTAGGCTGACCTGAGCCTCAGTATAGGGGGGGCCGATGCCCGCATTGTATATACTCATCCATTTCCCATCTTTTCCGCATCCACCCCAGTTTTGATCTTCTTCTATACTTAGGCTGCCATAGCCTAAGTGTAGGGGGGTGAGATGGTTTCCATACTTCTTGGTTCTCCTACGCTTAGCACGAGCTATGTCTTTTTCCTCGCTCTTAGTGCTCTGAGGACATAGCACACGCTAAGTATAGGGGGCGTGTATATATTACATATATACTTTACCCATAGCTCGTACTTTCACGTATTTTTGTATATATATTACAATAATTACGGGTGGGTAAACATCAAAAAAAAATATAATCTTTAATAAATAGGCTTCTTATTTACTCTTGCATATCATCTCTGCATAGAAAAATAAAAAGAGTCTTGCATTTTCATAGCATGACATCTCATCTCATTTGCATAAGTTGCTTATGCAAAGTGAAAAGCTAGTGGGTTCTGGACCAAGTTGTGAGCAGATATTAAGGATGAAAATGACTTGACCTTAATCCACCTAATTTCAGAGGAACCTTATAGGAACTGGAGTTAAGATTTTTCAGGTCAGGTGACTTAATTCTTTAAGTCTCCAAGTCTATGTTCATATGTCATCTTGACAAGCCTAAATAGAGCACTTAACAACACACACATGACTCTTAGAGACAATGGCTTAACATGCACCAGCACTTTACACATGGCTCTCTACGAATGAGGTGATAAGGAGACAGTTTCCTTTAGCTTGGGGTAGCATATGAGGGTAGTACTTCTAGGCGGAACCTCTCTTCTTCTTTTAGTGAAGGAAGTGCGTCTCAACTTGGACTAGTGGTGATGAAGGCTAAAGACAGAAGCAGTGGGTTGCAATATAGCTTCAAAAGAGGGATAGTCTACTGGCTCAAGAGGAAATTTCTTGTATCTATGCTGCACCATGTATATATGTTGTACAAAGGCATGAAAAAAAAATGCCAAAAAGAACTCCAAAAAAGTGGTGGGTCGGATTGAAAATTTAATAACCCCACCGGAGTATATGTAGTCAAGAAAAGCAAAAGCTTATGGTCACCATGTACTTGCAGCGGGAGACTTAGCTACACTGGCTGAGCTTCCAAAAGTCTATACCTCTCCCTCCTCTTCTTGAGCCGGTTGAACTTGAACTTAGAAGGGAATACCCCGCTTCTCGAGGAAAGAGTTGCTAGACCAAGGCATTAGAGTTACCAGGTTGGGGGAGATTGTTTCTTTGTTACTTCTGAGGTGGGGAGTCATCTATCACTTACACCGCATGAAAAGATTCATAGTCATTAGGGTTTGTGTATGTAGACTTGTTCTGATTAGGTAAGTTGAGGAGTCTTGAATAGAAGACTTGTGGAACTTGAAGTCTGTTAAGTCTTAAACTCAGATCCCAATAAGGTTCCGACACATGAGTAATCCAAAGGGTCAAGTCTAGCTCTATTTTTAACTTTTGTTCATGACCTTGGTATGGAACCCAATTTCATTTCACTCTTGCATTTCATTTAGTTGCTCGGGGACGAGCAAGGTTTAAGTATAGGGGGTTGATGAATCTGTTATTCATCACTCCAAAAGTCAAAAATAGAGCCTTGTTCCCGAGAAAATAGAGGCATATTTCCTTTTATCTTGCATAAATAACACTCATGCATGCATCTGTAATTCATGCATTTTAGCAGCTCATCTGCATGTAAATAAGAATGCCAAAAATCTCCTGTAAAATACCTCTTCATCAAAATAACTTCTTCTCTATAATATATGTATATATTCCTTAATAATAGAGGGAAGAATGCCAAAAATCACCCTTGTAAAATAGCCCAAATATCTTGAGAACCCTTGTACATTTAAACATACATAAAGCCCTCATACAAACCCCTAATTAGGTCTACTCACTCTTAGAATACTACACATTAAAAGACCTTCAAAATGAGACTGATTTCATTGAAATTGGAGCTTGTATGAGAAACTTGGGTTTTTGGATCCTTTTGTATACTACACATGTATATTTATGTATCCTTGTATTTATGTATCATATTTGACCTCATCTCCGTCTTTGGTCAACATGAAACTTGTAGATCTCATGAAGATCTACAACTTTCATGTTTTGAGTTTTTCCAAATTCGGCTTCCTCTTCTCTCTACACGTGTTTCTTTCTCCAGCCATTCACAGCAGGCCACGTGGCGCCCTCTGGTTGCGCCACGCGGCCCGCTGCCCATCACCTCATCCGCCTGCGCCTTCCACCGTTGGATCTCGCTTCAGATCCAACGGCCCAGGCCTTTCCACGCGTTTCCCTTCTCCTTGCCGTCAGATCGCCCCCACGCTCCATCTGATCCCTCCATTAGCGCCGCTCCCTCAGCCAGACACGTGGCGCGCTATGCGCCCTTCGATCGCGCCCTGGACTTTCCATCTCAACCGCAGCTTCTGCCTATCTCCTTAGCCGATCGATCAGGCCCTTGATTCCATCGGAGCCATTCCTTAGCGCCTCGCCCTCGACACGCCACGTGGTTGCTCCATCGGCCCTCCGATCACGTGCCTCAGATCTAATCTGGCCCGTCATCTCGCTTTTAGCCCTCCACCGTTGGATCTCCAGATCCAACGGTTGAGCTGCATCGTCAACCTCCGATCGCTCTCTCTCACACGATCTCGACCTTGCGGAACACGCACCCCCTTCCTATTCTTGGCAGCGCATCTACCACCACAGAAGCCCGCTGACCTCCCCACGACATCCTCCACTCGTCCCTCTCCCTCGCCATCTCCCTCAAGCACCACCATCTCCACCATACTCGCCCCACGACGGCCACCAACTTCGCCAGTCCACCAGCTAACCCATCAACTTCTCCCTATAAATACCCAGCCACCGGCACCGTTCACCCCCATCCGCCACTCCAGAGAGAGTCCTTGAGCTCCAAGCTACTTATTGGTGACAGCAATTTGTTGAGTTGTCGAGCGAAGAGAGGTTTCCAACTCTGGCGAGATCCACGGCCGCCACCGCCGTGCTGCAGCCTCCCTCGAGCCGCTGCCTGAGCTCGGGACCCTACCGATCCCTCGAGCGACGACCCTGGAACTCCCAGCTGAGCTCCAATTCCCAGGTAACTCCCTCCATCGTTCTCTGATCTTCTTCTTCTTTTTCTTGCTTTTTCTTCAGCTTTTATTCGCCGTCGTTGACCATCCTCGCGCCTTCCAATCACCTCGACGAGCTTCGCGTCGAAGCTCCGACCATCGCAGTACCCTCCGAACACTCCGACAACGCATACCACGTTCCTCCGACGAGCAGCTCCGCCATTTGGCCGGAGCTCGTTCGCCGGACCACCTCACGCCATTTCAGGCCTCGCCGATCACTTCACTTCCCTCCACGAGCACCTGCACGCCTCGGCTATACGATTAACCCTTTGCAGGTCCTTGAGTATTCATTGGCCGGAACCTCGCCGGAGATCCCTTCGAGCTTCATCGACGCCGAGCTCCAGCACATCTCCAAGGATCGTGAGGCCACCGGAGGCTTCGCCGTGCACTCCCGCTGCTTCTGAGCTACTTGGGAGCTCGAGACGTCCTTCATCGACGCCTGGCGACCGAGGCGGAGCGAGCCCAGTCCCACCGGAGCACCGCCTTCTCCTCCGCAGGTGGCGGAGGACCACTCGAGACGATGCAGCAGCAGCCGTACGATCATCCGATCGAACGGCCCTCGGTCTGCCACGTATTCCATCACCGCGACCTTCCTCGACCGTGCATCGCGCTTCTGATCCTACGCCTCGCAAGTCGCCACGCATCTTCATCGACATCCCTTGGATCATCTTTATCCAAGGGCCTTCAGGCCGCCACGTCAACGCATCCGAGCCTCGGCCTCCTAAGCTTAGGCTCGGGTGACCCGAAGCTGCACCGAGGCTAGACCGAACCTCTAGAAGATCCGAGCCTTCGACGCCCTCCGAACCTAGGTCGGCCACGTGAGGAGCACGTGGGACCTGGGTTATTTGCACAGACGCCCCTGAAGCTTATGGAAATTACAAAAAGGTCCCTGTGAAGCAGACCCCACGTGAGGAGCACGTGTTCCGTGGAGAAATTGCATACAAGTCCTGCATGTTATCGGTAATTGCATTTTAGTCCCTGTCAGCATGTTTGATTTTTGAAGTTTCAATTTCCAGTATTGCATTTACGCCCTTGTGTTTGCACGTGTCCATAGAGTACATTGTTCATCATTTTGAGATTCTAAAAATTGCATGTTGTTGGAAATTTTGTCCTCTGCCTATCAGTACACGTGTATGATTTTTGTAGGCTTATTTGAATTATTAATGAATTAATTGGTTCATTGTTGACATATTTTGCCCAGTGATGCCTTTTGATTTTTAATTAATTATCTGTGCCTTCAAAAATTATCAAAAATTCGCAGTAGCTTAAGGACACCATTTTTAACACACCATAAAAATTTCATAGCATTTTCACGCATATCGAGGCCTAAATAAATTGTTTAGCGATTTTCTTAAATTAATTTTAGTAAATTCATTTCACAGTAAAATTAAGTTCTGTCAATTTCCCTAGGTCCCTTCTCATTAGAGCCACCTAGGGTAATTTTAGTTCTTGAAAAAATTGTGATTTGATATTTATTAAAAATTAAATTCTGAAAATCACTCTTTCTGTTTCTTTAATTCACAGTAAATTCATTTTGAGTCGAAAAATTCCAAAAAAAATTAGTATAGGTCATTTTCATCATAAATAACTGTCTGGCCAACTTTCATTATTTTTGGACTTCATTTGATACATCAATTAAATTTAACGTTAAATTGGCTAAGATTTGTCTGCACATGTCTGCATAGAAATTAAAAAGACCAAAAAAAAATATATTCCCGAAAATCTCACACTTGGATTTTGCTGAAATTTGACCTAAGGAGACAGTTGCCTCCCTGAGATCGACCTTGGACTTCACCAAGTAAAAAAATTTGCCGCTTGAAATTAACTCGAATATGATTAAAGTGGTTTTTGATTAACCTCTCGTATCCGACTGCAACGAACGACATCTAATTAATTTGGACATTAATTTGCTCGAATTAACTAACGACAGATTCATCACTAAGCATGAACTATGTCCTCATAGGTCAAAGACAAAAAGAGAAGACATAACTCGTGCTGAGTATAGAAAAGCCTATACTACAACGACTAAAAGAATAACAAATGAAAGAATAACGAGATAAATGGATAAGAAAGATGATCGTCCCCCCTACATTTAGGATCAAATAATCCTAAGTATAGCATGTTCTACACAAGGCAGGGAGGGTTAAGGGTGGGAATAAACAGATCAATGAATGAATCAGAGGTGCGGCCCCCCTATACTTAGGACAAAGTACGTCCTGAGTAGAGAAAACTGACACAAAGGGACGACACCTTTTATTTAGATAAATAAATATGAAAAAGAAAAGAAGAAAAGAAGAAAAGATAGATATATACAGATAGATGAAAAGATCGTGGAGAATATACGCATCACCCCCCCCCCTCATACTTAGGGTGAGATATCCCTAAGTAAAGGCAACAACAGGAGTGACGAAACTGAACGAGGAAAGAACAACACGGTGTGTACCCCCTATACTTAGGACAAGGTACGTCCTAAGTGTAGACACAAAGATATGGCGACAGATCTAGGGCACACATAACATGCGGGAGAAAGAATGAACAAGGCACACATATATACAAGTGGTGAAGAACTGGTGAAGTATAGGACGGTATCTGACAAGTGGATACCGTACTTGCGCCATTATCTCCCTGTGAGAACAGTAACGCACTCAGACGGTGTAAGACACCCGGATAGGCAGTCAAGTGGGTGTCGGCTACCGGGGCAAAATAGATCATGAAATAGATACGGGGTCCGGTAGCATGAAGTAGTCAATCGACTCGTAGGGTCAGCATGAGGGAACAGAACCGATACAATAAGACCGAGAGGAAGAAGGAACGGTACAGATTCCTCCGGTCAATCAAAGTCTCAATAATATATGGAAAGGTAAGGAACAAGAGACATCGTGGCATTCGGTGGTCATGAGGTCGGAAGATCATAGGAGACACACCGAATACCGCAAGTCATGGCTCAACCCTGCGAGGGTCGTCAAGGTGAGCATGCTCAAAGGAGCTAGGAGTCATACCATAATCAGAAGACTTGGTCCCGTGATCTGCGGATCGGATACACAATCAGAGAAGAGACCAAGTTCACATATCAGGAAAACTCGACTTCGTGCTCCAACAGACATGAGACACCAGCAGTGAAGCCGAGTACCTACAAGGTGATGTACCCTCCCGCAAATAACCCTCGGGGAGTAAAACATGCTAATCGTCGAATAAGCAGAAAGAGACTCGACCTTGCGAGGGTCATCAAGGTGAGTGGACGCAAAGGCGTCAGTGATCCATCAGACAAATCATTGGATACAATCTCGGTAGGTGACAGATCAGCTACCCAGCAGAAGAGACCGACAACCCAAGAGAGTGCGACAACCACCCGTAGATAACCCTCGGGGAACGTGCTACCAGCTAGGCATGGAAATAGCAGATATCAGGAGCTCAGCCTTGCGAGGACCGTCAAGGCGAGCAGACTCAAAGGAGTCTAATCAGATGGGTCCCATGATCTGCAGATCGGATATGCAACTTAGGATGGGACCAAAATCATATATATCAGATGACTCGATTCCGTGCTCCGCAGATCGGAGACACAGTCAGCAGGGGGAACGAGCGTACAGAGAGTGTCGCATGCTCCCGCAGATAGTCCTCGAGGAGCAATGCAATCTAGGCAAGGAATAGTCAGAATATGTCTCTACCTTGCGAGGGTCGTCAAGGAGAGAGAAAGGCTCGAAGGAGCCGGATCCATCAGACAGACCCACATAGTGGTCTCAATAGTCGACAAATCGACTACCAACAGAGGAGACCAATCAGATCAGAAATATGTCGTAGTTTCCCACAGATAACCCTCGGGGAGCTACGAGCTAGTCAAGGAATAATCAAAAAAATCTCATCCTTGCGAGGACCATCAAGGAGAGCGGACTCAAAGGAGCCTGGCCAAGTCAGTCACATGCCCCAATAGATCGGGCGCACAATCAGAAAGGGAGACCGACTGCCCATATCAGACGAATCGGTTTCGTGCCCCAACAGATAGAGGCATAGAAGTGAGTGAAGCCGATCGTAAAGAAAGGGTCACATCCTTCCACAGATAGTCCTCGGGAAGTGATGTGAGCTACATAGTGAATAATCAGAGTACATCTCGTCCTTGCGAGGGTCATCAAGGAGAGAAGGAGGCTCAAAGGAGCCAGATCCATCAAGCGGATCCACAGAGAATATGGTCTTGGTAGACGGCAGACAGCCTACCAGCAGAAGAGACCATCATAGATATAATGTGACCTAGCCTCTCGCAGATAACCCTCAGAGAGTTATGAACTAGGCATCGAGTTATCAGAATATCAAGGCTCGTCCTTGCGAGGATCGTCAAGGAGAGAAATCAGTCTATTGGCCTCGTGTACTAACAGGTCGGGTACACAATCACAGGGGGAGGCCAATCAAGCATATCATCTGACTCGGTTCAGGATCCTACCACAATGGCGATCCAAAAAGAGAACATGAAACCGAAGTCCGAGAAAGTGTCGCATTCTCCCGCATATAGTCCTAGGGGAGTAATGTAAACTAAATCAGTGAAGGTCATGGGAATGCTGGCATGGAATCTCATGTCCTCGAAATATTGTGAATCCATCAATCAACAAGAGGGCATAAGATCAAGTGGAGGGACAAAAGAACATAATATCAATCATAATGCAATCCCTCGAAGTCAATTCAATCAGCTGAGATGGCACAATATTATCGGGAACCCTCTACATGCCATGGGTGGATCAAAGAGTCAGGAGATCAAGGGTGGGTCAATCAAGAAGATGAGGATGTTCATGTGGGTTCGGGGTACCGTCATCATGAAGCATATATCAAGATAGTCAATCCAAAATCTGAATCAAGATGGGCCGAGCCAAATGGTTAGTTCAATCAATCAGGTCTCATGAATTCCTCATCGAAGCAATGGAAATCGGTCATGTCCTCAATCAGGTGTGCGAGATCAAAAATTTCGCATTTACACATCACACCTATGCTCGTGCCAGAAATCAAATATCCTCAGAAATATGCTCGTATCCGATCACAATCCACGAGCACACCGATCTCAGCATCCTCAATAGCGGGCCTGGCTTACACAAATAATCTGTATAATCATGAAATCCTCGATGCGGGCCTCATTGATATGCACAGCAATCCCGAGTAGAAGAAAAGTGATACAGAGGGAACGAGGAGGGCGGGAAAGAAGATCAGAACATAGAGTCAATTAGGTGTTCCACGCAAAGCGTGGACACCGGTAAAATTGTGGTTCGAGGAGGATGATTTCCTCGATCCGGACAAGATGGGGATAGAAGAGATGGTACGGTGGACACGAGGAAGGTGGTGAAGAAGAGGGAAACGAAGGACTTGGCGAAGAATGATTGAGCTCAAGCGCCAATACCACGACTCGATGCAGATGAGGATATACATATATAAGAGGTAGAGAGACTTAGAGATGAAAAAGATGACTCACTCGATGGGATTGACTACTCTAATAATGAATGAAAATGCAACTGACTCCAAGTCACAATCAATACACAAGGCAAACCCCCAATTCACCTACTCGACACAGTGAAGACCGACAGGTGACGGTCATTTATCTTTTCGATTTTAGAGTTAGGTGAGAACCACAAAAATTGTACAAACACTTAGGAGGCTTGATGGGATTTGGGCTCTACTCCTTAGTGTGTACGTGAGCAATGAAAACGCATACAATGAGGGGGTTTCTCTCCCCAAGACAAGGAAGTCCATTACGTTTTCTTTTAAGTCCAATAGAGTTAGCAGTCCCGATTTCATTTAAGTTATCACTTTTTTAGGTATTTTCAATGCACATGCCTATCGAGGTTTCAATTTCCATTAAGCATCCTAGGTTGGAAAAAACAGAGGGAGAAGGTCGGAAAAGCCATGCAAGTCAGAAATCGATGATGCATGCTAAGTAAGAAGACTTACAGTGCCTCCAGCTCTCTCCATGCGCGATACAAGATAGAATTGAAACCTATGCTACATGAGATGCAATCCGAGGAAATCACCCTAGATACAGGATGATATTAGCGTGAAGAACATTATTTCAAAATTGACTAAGTTCCAAATCGTATCTATAGGTACATGCATATATATTACGTTTTGGGCCTTAGTCTACGTCAAACAATCCTAAGCTAGGGCTCATTCACACAAAGTAATAAAAATAAAATAAAAGAAAAAGCGTCAAAATCATCGAGGCCCCCAAGGGAACAATCCCTCGGGCGATGGACCTTGGGAAGTCGCAGCGGGAGAGTCCTGTATTATTACATGTCAAGTGTCTCTCTCTCACATAAATATACATAATAAAATAAAATGCATAAAAATAGAGACAGTCTTCAAAATTTCTTCTCCCTCTGTCTTTAATGCTCTCTCCTACCGGCTAGGTCCGAAAGCCGGATCCGTCTCGCTCGGGTGCATTGGTCCTCCTAGGAGGTCCTTCGTCGCTTGGCGATCCCTCGCATCAAAGACAAAGAAAGAAGGAGGTCAGAAAAGTCAATCAATAATGTCAATAAGCAATCAAATAAATAAATAATAAAATAGACACTGGACATGAGCAAAGAATTAAATAAATGAATGAACAACCACACAAAATCCGTTGCCTCCCCGGCAACGATGCCATTTGATGACCAAGGAGTTTCATCGGTCTTGCGTTCCGCACAGGGCGGGAGCGCAGTCGCTGAGGCGACCGACAAATGACCTCGATCAATCAACAGTTAACCCACAATAAAATATACGCAATTAATATAAAAAATGTGGAGTTAAAATTTATTAAAACTCTACATGCAAGAGTGTATAGGTGTAAGAACAAGTAGAGGCCGAACACAGGGAGGCGAATGGTTGTGTGGTGAAATCGAATACGAATTTATTCAATTCTTGGTTCATGTCCATTTCTTTATTGTTTTTGTGGGTTTTTGATTATATATATATATATATATATATTTAATTTTATTTTTTTATTTTTATTATTTTTATTTTGTTTTTATATTTTATAATTTTTTGTTTTCTTTTTATCTTTTAAGTTATATAATAGAGGTGTATATATAAAGATATATATATATATATAAGAGAAGAGAGAGATGTAATATATGGATACACACATACACACACACATAGAGGGATAAATGGGGCTGCTCCCTAGGGGGAGCTAACTTAGCCCCCCCCCCGCCCCATTTTCATCATTTTTTATTTTCTTTTGAAAATTTCTTCCATGAATATTCATCACTATATCCCTATATTATGCTATTCAAATTTCGTGCGAAACAGAGACTCCTACGGCCTCCATCCAGACAGTCATTTTTTAACGGTAACAAGATTTTTTAAATCGACCCCGTCTGGATGGAGGTCGTAGGAGTCTCTGTTTCACATGAAATTTAAATGACATAATATAGAGATTTAATAATAAATTTACACGATTTTAGATTTCAAAAAATAAAAAATATGTGAAAAAGGGGTGGGGGGAGCTAAGTTAGCTCCACCTAGGGGGCATACACATTTTTACCATATATATATATATGCTTAAAATATATTAAATATAATATTTTTAGGCTTCTTATATTTTTCAAATTTTTTTATTTTTTTCTTCTGGAATTTTACTAATTTTTATGTATTTTTATTTCCAAAAATGTCCCTAATATGGGACTAATTAAATAGACTGAAAATGATTTGGGTTTTAAAAATATAAAATAAGTCTCAAAATTGCCCAAATTAATTTTAGTATGTTAATAATAATATGAAGATAATTATAAAATGAGAAAACATTTTTTTGGTATTTTTCTAGGGTTTTTATATTTTTTGTGGGATTTTGGGGCTTTCTAACTTTTATAATTTTCTTTTTCTTATTTTTAGGGTTTTCATTTTCTGGACTTAATAGATATATAAATATACCATATATAATATTTTTTTAATTTTTCAAAACGATTTTATATATTTTTTTATAATTATAAATTAAGCGGGGATTATTTAGGCTCCTTTTTAATTTTAATAAATATATTAAATGCAAAAAATGCAAAATGGACATGTGGCGTGTAAGGACATTGCATGAAGCATATAATCCATATTTTTGTATTTTTAGGAGCTGCATAGCTATTTTTAATAAATAGATAAAATACATGCAACAAAACAACCTTGCAGGGTCATTTTTGCAATTAAAAATAAAGACAGGGGCTCAGTTGCAAATATACCAACTAAATAAAACATTTATTTAATATTTAAGAACCATTTAACAATATACAAAATCTCCAGGGGGTACAGGCAAAATTTACGTGCCTCACGTGGTACTACACGTGAGGCTGGGAGGGATCATTTTGTAAATACAAGAAATCTGAGGTCCTATTAGCAAAAATCCCATTTATTTTACAACGCTCTATTTATTTTACAGTATTAAAAATTAAATACAAAAAAGGTGGGAGTTTAGATATGCAATTTACCCCTTAACTGGGCGCGAGCGGATGGCTGGATTTGAGTCACTTGCCACGCGTCGCCTCCTCCGCGCCCGATGACGATTCGCTGATGAATAGCGCGGATTAGATCAGTCGATCTAATCTAACGGTCGATGCAGAGCTCCATCCTCGGTCGTGCTTCCATCTGGGACTGGACTTTGATCGGACGACAGAGACAAAGGGACGAAGAATAGGGAAGAACTTCCCTGTCCCCGACCTTCGATCCGATGATGCAATTACGTCCGGTCGTCCCCCGAGCTGCTGATGGTCCGAGGAGCTACCTGGGAACACATGGTATCGACTGGAGGACTCCAAGAAGCCCAAGGATCGTCGGAGCTCTCCAGCGAGGTCGGGGAAGTGTTGTGTCCCCAGGTACCTCACTGTCCTTCAAAACGCGACCCCTTAGGGTCCTTTGGCCCTCCAGAACTGCAAAGAAAAATCGTGCAAGCAAGACAAGGGTCTGGCGACCTTATTTAGGTGAAAAGGATGGAGGATAGGCGCGGCGGAGATGCTCCGGCGAAGTTGGTGGAGGTGGAGCATCTAACTCCAGATCCGTGGGGGATCTAGGTGAGTGGAGGTGCCTAGGATGAAGTAGAAGCGAAGAGGAAAGAGTGGGGGTGGTTTGGCGAGGTCGGAAGATGGTCTAAGAACAGGGAGTGGGTTCGCCGGAGCAGAGCTCCGGCAAAATACGGGTGGTCTCTTTTACGCTATCCTACTAACCTGATCACTATATTAACAACACAAATGGGATGCAGGGGATGAAAAGCTACTTAAAATAATCAAAATACGCAGCTCTATCCTGGCTTTTGGCCAAGGAGCAGGACCTCCGGCGAGCGGCGGTCGTGGGCGCATCTCCCCTTCCACAAGCCTCAATCCATCGCAGGGGATCTCCAACTGTCACCTGGAAGCTCTCTAGGCCGAAATGGAGTGGCTTGGGGACGATGAAATGGCCAAAAACATGTGGAGGAAGAAGATGGTTTATTTATAAACATGGTTGTGTGCCCTTATTACCCGGCCAATATCGAAGAATCGGAAGTATGTACAATGGATTAGAGAGGATAGCGTAGATCATGGTATGTTTAGGAACAATCTTTGTGAAGGAAGTAATGTCAGAAGATTCCTATGGCGAGCAGGAATTAAGGGAGAAGATGGGTGAAACGACATGCCAAGTCACGTCAGCCGCCTAGAGGTCAAGTTGACCGAGGTCAACCCGCGGGGGACCTGATTGGTCCACCTCAGCGCCAAATTGATTTATTAACTAAACACAATAAACGATTTTTATCAATTTTTGCTTGTAAAATAAAAAAATTATTAAATACATTAGTATTTATTTATGATTTTTATTTATTTTTTAATGTATTTTATTCAGAGTTTTTTTAATAGTGTATTTATAGGTATATTTACATGTATTTTGTACAATTTATTTTTTTGTGTATTTTATTTTATTATTTTATATATTTATAACTTATTTTTGTGAGTATAAAAATATTTTTATTTGATTTTTATGAGTTTATTTTCATATTTAAATAAATAGGTATATATACTATGTAGGTATACTTATAGGTATTTTACCTATATTTTATATATATTTCATTTATTTAATGAATTTTAGTAGGTTTTATTTTGGATTTACATTTTTAATGGAATATATATAATATTTACAATTTAATAAAAATATAGATGACTAAAGAATAAAAGAATGGCATCCCCTTTTATTTATATACATAGGTAGCATAGGTATTTTTGTGTATGTATTTTATAGACTTGTTTTATTTGATATTTTCTTTTTGATTTTATCTTAATTTAAATATGTATATGTATTATGTGTATTATTTACAAAATTATAAAAATATATTTTTTATAAAAATAATGAATATAATGAATATTTTAATTTGGTAAAATGTACAATGAGGGCCAAAAACCTAACTTTCACAGATGAACTCCAAAAATTATGAAACCAATTTTATTAAATAGCTCTTGAAAAGTTATATACAATTAAAGGTGATTTTGGTGTATTTTGAGTTTTTATGTGCAAGATATGGGTCTGTGAAGTTGAGATTCTGGCTTTTTATTCTGTGTATAAAATGTACATTGTAGATTATTTTTGCACAAACTTAATTTTGTATTTTTATTTACATTATTATCTACAACTTTCATGTACAAAATATTTCTATTTAATGAATAAATAATTATATACAAAATAGGTGTCAAAAATGCATAAATGAATGAATAAATAAATGAGGAATTTATTGTATTATTGGCCCTTATCTCCCCCTACTTTCTTCATTGTCGACCAAGCCAATTCTTGACTTGGTCTCGGGGTTCGGGTCGTAAAATATTTTCAACATTTTATTCCTTTTTATTTTCTTCTCTTTATTCTATAATTTTGTCATTAAAAACCTTATTTTATGTACAATAAATACAATAAATAATAGATGTTATTACATACAAATTGATGCTATTTACATGCATTTGCTTTGGTTTTTAAGGCCAAAATGATAGAAGGTGATGAAATGGAGATTCATCACTGTCCTAGGATGATTGACCAGTGTAGCCAAGTCACCCGACTGTAGGCTCACAAATATATGACTTTGAAGCTCAAGCTTGCTCGTTGACTATAAAATTATGTACACTCCGACATGCATTTTATTTTCAATCAGGCATATCCACTCTTTTGGAGTTTTTTTTTGAAATACTATATACAAAACATTTACATAAGGATTTTTTATTCTTGAGCTAGTAGACTATCCCTCTTTTGAAGTTTTATTGTAGCCCAAAACTTCAATCTTTAGACCTCATCGCCATTGGATAAGTTTGGGGTTCAATGGCCACAAATTTGTGACTTCGATGTTTCCATTGTCTTGTGTCTCATGCCAGCAAATCCATCCCTCTACCACTTCAACTGAAGTGAGCAAAGTGAAAGATGCAAGTGTTCAAGCTAGGTCATTATCAACAAGAGTTGTGTGTGCGCTCCGAAATACTCTGCTTAGGAAGTCAAGATGACATTGAACCAAGTCTCATGATTCTCAAAGAATTAAGTCAACTAGACCTAAGGTACTTCAATCCCAGTTTCTATAATGTTCCTGTTAAAGTATATTTAAGGTCCAACCAAGCTCCAATCTTTGGATTTTACTTAGACTTGTTCAATCATCAAACTCAATCCAAAAAAATGTAAATGCTATGCACAATACATAAAATGTTTTTGTGATGCAATTTTCAAAATTTGAACTTTTATGGATATTTGAAAAAGATTTTGCAAATTTTTATGCATCTTTCAAAAAGATTTTGCTAATGTTTTTGGGATTTTTAATTTTTCTAATATTTTTGAGATTTACAAAAGATTTGGAAAAGAAATAGATATAAATATTTATACAGCGATGCATCTCATATTTATAGGAGTTGGCCTTTTAAGAATTTACACAAGGGGATATGCTATTATTATTTTTTATAAATATATATAGTTGGTGAAAAATGTTTACTTATCAGGATGATGTGCATATTCCTCAAACTTATTTAAAAATAATTTTACAAATAAATTTGAAAACTATAGTCCAAAATAATTTCTGCAAATAATTTTTTCAAATATTTACAAAATTTTGACAATCATTTTGCAAAGGATTTTCAAGTGATATATATAGATTTTTTAAAATATTTTTGCAACCATTTTCAGAACATTTGCAAATGGTTTTTCAAAAGATTTTTATTTCACATAAAGAAAAGAAATTTTTACCAACAAGTTTTTTACAAAGGTTGAAAATATTTAACAAAATATTTTCCAAATAGTTTTCAAAAGATTTTTCAAAAAGATTTTCAAGCTATTTTTGAAACATTTTGAAAAAAATATTTTTACTTTATTTATTAATATTTAAATACAAAAAGAACGTAGAAGTAGTAATTATCTATTTATTAATTGATTTGATGAATTATATAGGCATATAAAGTATTTTAGCCAAACTTTTTAAAAATACTAAAGTAGGAGTTATGGCTTAAAGTATATACGAAGCATATACGTCCCCCTTATACTTAGATTGAGATACATCCTCATAGATCAGAGAGAAAAAGAGAAGACATAACTTGTACTGAGTATTAGAAAAGCCTATACTATAACGACAAATAAAGAATGAAGGAATGAATAAATGAATGAATGAGAAGTTGACCATCCCCCCTATACTTAGGATGAAATAATCTAAGTATATCATACTGTACACAAGGCAGGGAGGGTCAAGGGTGGGAATGAACAAATCACAACTCAGTCTGTCTCCCTCTATACTTAGGGTGAGGTATCCCTCAGTATAGACAAGAAGAGGAGACAGAGGAGGGGATTAAAAAATGAAAAAATCGGGGTATATGCCCCTATATACTTAGGAAAAAGTATGTCCTAAATAGAACAATGGTGAAAAGGGGGCGACAACTTTTCGACAGAAAAAGGAAAATGAAACAAAAAGAAGAAAAGAAGAAAGATCACCCAACCCATATGCTTCCCCCATACATAGGACATAGTACGTCCTAAGCAAGGCAAAACACACATAATGAGGTGGACAGGGAAAAATGAGAGATGGAAAGAAGAAAACAGAAGCAAATGTACAAAGAGATGGATTGATGAACCTCGATTTCATCATGTTAAAATCCATATATTAGTCCCCTAGCTTAAAATTTTGTCAATAAAAACCAGAGTAAATATTGTATCTATCTTGGTTTTAAAATAAATTAAAAATACAAAAAAATACAAAACAAAATTGCAATGTTTTTATGCCTTTAAAAATGCCCCCAAAAATATTTCTCCCTTTGTTTGACTTATTTTGTGTTTTTGGTAAACATGAAACTTGTAGATCTCATCCCTTGGGACACATAGCTCCTTCTGGTTGAGCCACATGACCCTCCTCCCCTCACGCCACCCGCCTCCCTTCTAGGTCGTTCGCTCATCTTAGGCGCCTCCATCTCAGCCGCTCATCCCACTTTTCATACTACACCCTTCGATCTGCCATCCAGATCTCATCTAGAGTGCCCGCTCCCGCCTACTTCATGACCATTAGATCATTAGATCCAACGACCACGATCTCCTCACTCACAACCCTTCGATGCGACATGATGTATTAGATCAGGGCCGCTCCATCACACCCTAATCCCAACCATTGGATCCCAAGATCCAACGATCAACCCACCATCTCGTACCTCCATCCGTCCCCTCTTTCCCACGATCTCCACGTTTAACCACTCTTCCCCTTCCCATTTTCTCCAACTTCTCAACACCACCCTCGCCCCTCTAACCAAGCCTAGTCCAAGCCCTAACCTCTGTCATCCTCGCAGGCCACCTAGATCTGCATGACCCCCTCTCTCATTCCATATCTCAATTGCCGACCTCAACTTACACCACCTGCACCACTACCCGTCCTCCTTCAAATACGCCTTCTCCATCCTCACTCTCCATCGTCCACCTTTACGCGGACCAAGGCCTAGTGTCTCTTCCCTCTTTGGAGACAACAGATGGGGTAATCAATGTTGCAAAGATGACTGTCACGCTCCGGTGACGACCCTTGGCCATGGTAGGCCATGTTCCAACCCTAACCCAGCCGGCGAGATGCTCTCCATGGCTGGGGGAGTCCAGCGAAGATCGGAGCACCCTCAGGTGCTCATCCCAAGCCATCGCCTTCTGCCTCGATCTCCAGGAAAGCTTTCTCTCTTTTCATTCGTGATTATGTTAATTATTTAGACTGACGCACTAACTTTCAGTCTCATTTGATCACCTCACTAGATCTGCCTCACCTCACTCATCTTCGTTGTACCCTTCACCCACCTCTTCTCTCCGTCAGAACCTCCGGTCACATCGCCCCCTTCCTATTTACCTCACCAGAGAAGAACACCCAGGGCTGCCACCTTCTTCGCCCACACGACCTTCCATCTACCTCATCTCACTCGCACTCATAACACCTGCACGCTTCGACTATCCCCACTAACAATTGCATGCGATCTCCTTCAATGGTCGGAGCCTCGTCGGAGCTAATTTCCCAAGCTCTGCCTCCGGTGTGGGGTCCTCACCAGCTACCTCCAGTCTGCCCAACACCTTCCCCATGCTACAAACTTGACTGCCATGCACCCAGGTTCCTTCTTGGATCTTCAGCGAGTGTGGATGATGTCAGTACAGCTCGCGCGCCCCTACCAGAGATCTATTTGCACTGCCAACCAATGGCTGAGGAGGATGCACCAGAAGTTACAGTTGTCGTTGGATGGCACTCCTCCGGTTCTCATCCAATGACTCATGATCAACCACATCGACTCCTCTGAGTATGAGGCTTGGAGGTTAGGGCAGTCCGAGCCAGTGCCCGAAGCTCCATATTCCTCCACGTGTCCCGAGCTCCCGAGTCAAGCATCGAGCCTGAGCCTCCATCCGAGCCTAGTCCTTACGTGATCAGGTCATATGGTGGCTGGGTAATTTGTAGCAGTGCCACACCTCCTTCTCCAAATTACATATAGATCCCTCCAAGCACGTGGAACTGCGTGCCTAAGGTTATTTGCAAACTAGACCCTCCGAGTTTTAATAATTACAATATAGCCCCCACAGGTACAGGAAATTTATAGTGAAGGCACCCTCGTTAGTTTTAATTACATTTATGCCCTTTCAGGGATCTGTTTGTACGATTTTTCTCATTATTTTGATGTTTTATTTACATTTATGCCCCTAGACTATTTTGCAAATATCTTGAGCATATGATCTCCGTTTAAGTTGATTTCAGTCTCATTTTGAAGGTTGCTTCCTTATCTATAATTTGCATGATTTATTCTCTGATTTGACACTTAAATTTCGGATGATAAATTCTAGTTATGTAGTGTCATCTGTTTAATGTTTTTTAATGCCATAGGTTAATTGATCAATTAAATTTGCTTACAGAATTAATCCTGAAATCAATAACATAGTTATTGCTCAATGTTTTTATTTATGTAGGGCATATTTGCATATCTTTACACTTGTATCATGTTGCATTATAAAAACCAATTAAAAAATGTCTCATGTTCAGGCATCATCTGTCTTCATTGTTTGCATCACGTTTCTCTGTTTGTTGACCTAATTAGTTATTAATTAATCACTTGATCCGAGTATTAAGAGTCCGAATAATCACTTAAGAGGCTCGTGTCCTTGAGTTTGACCTTGGTACACATACTAAGAAAAACAAATTCTCCACCTATTCAAAAGGGTGGTCTTTGACGTCCTGTCGTTTTCACCTCCTGTGCTACTGCTAAGATGACGATATTAGAGAGGCGAAAACACAGCTCGTCAAATGGCATCGTTGCCGGGGACACGGCTCATATTTTGTTTTATTTAGGTTTTTACTATTTTATTAAGTGATAATATCTAACTTTTTGGTCAAGTATTTCATGTTACTTGCATTGTTTTATTAATTCTCCTAGTACCCATCTAATGCTTGCTTGTTGTGGAAGGGACCCGTGGTGACCAAGGATACATGGAGGCAAGGAGTAGAATCTCCTATTGCAATAAGCCGCGGAAGCACCATTGGAGAAATTAACGAGAATTAATGTCCTTCGCATTTTTCATGCATTCATGTAATAATCATCTTTACAACAGTCTTCATTTGAAGACTCGTGATTGTAAATGAACGAAGGGACATTGTGGTTGTGTGGGGTCTGCCCCACTTGAGTGTCGACTTAGGATCAGGCACGTAACTCTCCAAGCTATTTGATCTCATATCATATGTGTTTGATCGTAGGTAGGACACAATAAAAATTCGACACGCGCGTAGACATCGCTTAACTTAGCCAAAAATAAATATGTTATTTCCCCGATAATAGATGCATGCTAAGTGTGGTTTTCATAGACTTGCATACATTTAGTATTGGATTTTAATTCAGCCTTCTCTTTCATGAGGAAAGCTAAGGCACTGAGAGTTTTTCTCTTTAGAATAGATCATGATTTTATCATATGCATCGAACTTTTCTCGACTTCTCTACCTGGATTGATCACCTCGGATTTAAATGGAAATTGAGAATGGATATTAGACGATGTTTGATGGATTTGTGCTTGATGAAGTCACATTTCATCATCTTTATTCTACCATTTTGGCCTCAAAAACCCTGACAAATGCGTGTAAATACCATTAATTCCAGCATCTTAGCATTCATGCATGTGCATGTAAATAGTGTATAAAGTATTGTATTTAAAGCCAAAATTGTAGAATAAATAAAAGAAAATAAAAAGAATAAAATATTGTAAATATTTTATGACCCAAAACCCCGAGACCTAGGCATCTTGATGACTAGGTCGACAAGGAAGAAAGTAGGGGGAGATAAGGGCCAAAATACACTCAAAATACCTTTTATTCAATTCATTGTTTACTCATTTTGGGACCTATTTTTGGTTCCACTTTTCATACTTCAAATAAAGAAACTTTGTACATAAAGTTGTAGATAATTAAATAAAGAAAAATACAAAATTTATTTCATACAAAAATAATGTACAGATAAAAGTTATGATCTGAATAAGATTCCAGAATTCCAACTTCCCAGACCCATATCTTGCAAATAAAAACTCGAAATGTACCAAACTCACTTTAATTGTATATAGTTTAAAATAAGCTATTTAATGGCAGTGGTTTCGTATTTTTCAGAGTTACGGTTTGAAAGTTGAGTTTTGGACCCCACTTGTATACTTGTACAGATTAAAATATTCATTTTATTATTCATTCATTATTTTTATAATTTTATATTTTTTATAATTTTGTAAATATTATTTATAATTTATGTGTATATTAAAATCAGAATAAAAATGTCAAGAAAATACAAAAAATACTTATCTAGTATACCTAGGTATAATACCTGTAGACATACCTATACAATTCATTCTTATATTTTATTAAGTGTGCAAAACACTTCAGAAAAATAAAATAAAAATATAATTATGTGTATAAAAATATTTTATAAATTATAAAATAATAAATAAAAATAAATAAATTAAATGTACAAAATAAAAATAAAATATTAAAATATATAGATGTATATACCCATATAGCCTATAAAAGGTAACTTGTAAAAGAACACCTCATAAAAATAATTAAAAAGCATATTAAAATACCATAAAAAATAATAAATATTTTTATTTTATAACCTAAAATTAATAAAATCATTCTCTATTTTAAAATCAATTTACAAGATATTTTTCAGGGATTTTTCCTGGTTGGTCCACGTGGACCAACCAGGAGACAGTCCACGTTGACCTCGGTCAACTGGCTGTCCTCCCCCTCTGTCTGTGTCAGACCTCGGTTTGACCCTTCCTTCTCGATTTTTTTAGGTTTGTTCTTGCACCCTTTCGAGTTAGCATCTTCTTGACTTTTCTTCCTTGGACTATGGTGATTCACGCCCCAAGCTTTCCTTAGGCGTTGGGTCACTGAGTCGTGCCAAGTGCCTCGTTCTTCCTCCCGCATCCGTCAACCCCATATAGTGCACCTCGATTTTCCATTCAAAATTTGAACCCCTCTTCCGCAAGCCAAGCTCCCCCCTTCGTGCCCAAACGACAGAGGAAGGTGACAGCTTCCTCCTCCGGTCTTCGGGTGGGTCGAGCGACGCCTGAGGTGGCTCCAAGCACCTCCGCCATCTCGTCGGCGTTGATGTATCTTCCTCTGGCTCCGGCCGTCGAGGCAGCCCTTGTTCTCATTCATTTCTCTTGCATTTTCTTCGCCATATCCTTAGGACTAAAACCCCCAAAGAACTTTCACGTTTCATCCATCCAATCACCCAATCGATCATCTTGCCGGAGTGCACCTCCGACCGAGTCCATTCACACCGCTTCACGCCGCCACTCCCAGTCTGTGGGGTCCAGGTATTTTGCCTTGGACCCTCTCACTCTTTTCTGTAGGTATTTGGACTTTAATGAGCGCCTGGGAGGTCGTTTTGACCCTCGTCGGAGACCCCTGAAGCTCCCCAACTCCGCCATCGTCTCCAGCGAGCTCCGACCATCATCGGAGCATTTTGGACCCCCCAGCATCTAGAGGAACCCGCCAGGAGCTTCCAAGCCATTTTTGAAGCCCCGAGATCGTCGAAGGTCGGAGTTGGAGCTCGGGGATGTACGCCTCACCGGCGCTCCTCCCCTGTTCTTGCTCCGCCCCTCCGCGTCGTTGGATCGAGGTCGAGGCTCCAGGTGCACGTCGACCGTTGGACCCGCGCATCCACCGTCAGATTGAGCCGAGGAATCTAATCACCGTCGTCCATTCGCGAAGCGTCATCGGTCGTCCAGAACGTGCCACGTGTCAAGTGGCTTCTTCATTGCCATTGGATCGCCAGGCGCGGGGTATTTTGCGCATTCGCCCACGCCTATTTCATGTTTTAGTTTTAATCCATAAACTTTCAGTTGTAGTTTAAATATTTTCGTAATATTTGCATCCAATCCCTCATACTTTATTTATTTGCACTTAGGTCCTATCCACGTTACCTCACATGCCCGTGCACGTGAGTGGACTGGGTATTTTGCATAGGACCCCTTGCAGGTTTATCTATTTCGTATCACTCCAGGAACTATTTTGTCATGTGTAATATTTTTGGGTAATTTGCATGTAATCCCTTGGGATTTTTGTATATTGTGTTTAGGTCCTTTCCAGGAGTGTGCCAGTCACGCGTAGGGTTGGGAAATTTGCACTCATGCCCTAGCGGCTTTGGATATTTGTATTAACCCCTGGAAATCGATTTATCAGTTGTATATTTTGCGTGAAAATTGCATTGTGGCCCTGGAATTTTTGTCTATTTACATTTGTGCTCTTGCTAGTAGTGTAGTTTCTTGTTGTTGTATCTATTTAATTCATGCATCTATAAATTGCTAAAAAATCACCAAAAAAATTAGGTTAAGCTCCTGTTTGCTTGCTCATTCACGCCATATTTTTGTATTGTATTTTGATTGCATTTTCATAATTATTAAAAATCAAAAGCATTCATTTTCAGCATTGTTTACATTAGAAAATCCATAAAAATTAGTAAAAGTTTTTGAAAAATTCCAAAAAAAATTTGCGTATCTTATCATCCTTTAGCGTAAGTCCAAAAATCATTAAAAATTTCAAAACAAAAACCTTAAAATTAGAAAACTCCTAAAAACTTCATAAAAATCTAAAAAAATCTAGAAAAATCCTAAAAATACAAACTCAGTTTCATTGTTCACTTTTATTTATTCTCTCTGATTTAAAATTAATTTGAGGAATTTTGGATACTGTTTGTTATTTTTAATCCTTATTGTTATTTCGTCCAGTAGCTAAGTTCACTGTTTGCTAGTATTTTGACTTTAAAAATACCAAAAACATTCAAAAAAGTTTCTAAAAATCACAAAAACATTATAAAATTATAAAAAGACCAAAAACATTTGATTTCCTGAATTTTGAGCATTTTTCCTTATTTTTATAATACTCCATCTTCTCTTTCCCTATATTGTGTATATATCTTATTTAGAGAAAAAGAAAATACAAAAATATAAAAAAAATCAATAAATCAATAAACTAAAAATCAAAATATAAAAATATAAAATCAAAAATTAAATAAAAAAATAAAATTAAAAACCCACAAAAAATTTGCATACTTGTAGACACTTGATCACACATCACATTTTGTGCATTTTTGCTTGATTTATCCTGTTTGCTCCCTGAGTTCGACACTCTAAACATACTTGCACTATACACACCTATTGTAGAGTTATAATAAATTTGACTCCACATTTGTTTCTCATTACTTGATTTATATTGTGGGTTCATTGTTGACTAATTAGGGTTTCTTGCGGGTCGCCACAACGACTATTGTCTCCGCCTTGTGTGAGACATCTTTAGACCCGTGAAAAACCTTGGTTATCAAATGGCATCGTTGTTGGGGAGCAACAGCGTATAGATCGTACTTTTGAGTGATTGTGTTTTGTTTACATTATTGTTTTATTTGATCTCTCCATTTTTGATACACTTTATTGAGCTATCTGACCATTCTCTTTCTTGTCTTGTTGCAAGAGACCGCTGATCGAGGAGGATCGCCTAGGGGATCCTGAGCATCCTTGGGAGGCGGAGTCGGCTATTCTACCCTAGCCGGCAGGAGAGAGCAGGAGGATTTTGAGAGAGAGAGAGGATAGTTAGTGATTTAATTTTTGTAAGAGAGAGACATTATTAATTTGTAATAATACAGGTACCTTGGACTTGGACACTCGGGCCCAATTTCCAAGTGTTTGTACACTTGGGGGCTCACCGCGGATTTATCAGTTTTTCACCGCTGTCATTTTCCGATTTTGATTTTCCTGTCTTTACATTTTTTGTGGAATGAGCCCTTAGTTTTTAGGCTTTCTTGATCGTGTAGTCTAAGGCCAAACACCTAATAACCTTTGCATACATCTATAGATTTGTCGTTTGGACTTAGATTTAATTAATTGTTAAACACATAATTTGAAACCACCGCGCCGGAGGGGGTCGTATACAGCGCATGCAGGATCCATTGTGGTGGACACCGATCGGCCCCCAAGACCGGTCTTCTAGGTTTCGTTTTTTGTGTTTAGCATTTGGTTCTTCATGCTAGCAATTGCCTGCTTAGGACGATTTCCGTGTGCATATCGGCATATAGCATAGGTTTACAAATTCCTGTTTTGCATCTCGCATGGAGAGAGCTAGGAAGCACTGTAAGTCTTCTATCTTAGCATTTATCATTTAGGCACTAAGGTGAGATTTCCATCTTAGTGCCAACTTGCATTGGCTTTTCTGACTCTCTTCCCCTATTTTTGGATCAAATAGGAATCAAAGAAAAATACAAAAACGTTAGGCGCTTTTATTGAATCGACTCAAAGCAAGTGATAACACCAAAAAATTAAAAAAAGGGATTGCTAAAGAAAACTTGACCAAAAGAAAATTGGCTAATTGGATTCATTGCTTGGGGTGAGTAATACCCTTATTTGTATTCATGTTGCATGGGAAGGTCTCCTTCCAAGTGAGAGAGCGGCTTCGTAAGGATTAGAGCCCAAACCCAGTTTGTGGCTGTCTTGTGTATCGCTTGGATTTCCGAAGTATTGGCGCTTCTATCCTACGTAGACGAGTAGGGCTTGGTCACCATTGATGACTCTCTATTGTGTAGAGCATCGACCTTGTTTGAAGTATCAAGCCTAGGCCACTCCTTCACGGAGGGTGTCTGTCTCATCGTCTTACGTCCGAGTAGGTTCTTGCACGCTCACGGGTGATTCCGTTGCGAACGAGATCCGAAGTATCGGTTTCGCATATCGGCTTCCTCCCTCTATTTCTTTGGCTGAGTAGGGATCTAGGAAGGGTTACAAGGACCTCAAAAAGTGCAGATTATAGGTTACACAGAAGGAGGACAAGTACGGGATACTCTTCTGGCAGTACTCTCTTCTATAGGCGTAGCGCTCTAAGGACTCGTTCAAAGATAATTGCCTGAATTCAATCTAAAACTACAAAGATAATAGTCGATACCTTACGGCTTCACGAGTTGAGTTGGTGAACCCCTTGTATTGTGTTTGATTGACTAGTTGATTTAGGTCAAGATCAAAAACACTGCACAATTGTGCACAATTTTGCCCCCCCCTCTTCATTTCTCAATCTTGCTCTTCTCAATAATCACGATGATGGGAAGGAGATCTCTTAGGCCGTCTCTGACGGCACCGCTATCAAGCACTCCTCCCTATTCATGTAGGACGGTTTCAGGCAGTCTAGACCCACTCTCCAAACCTGAGTTCACTTGTACCCTGTTCCCCCTCGACCACCCTTCTTCCTCCATCAGTCCAGCAGTTTCAGAGTTTAGTGCAACACAGAGCTCAGAACATTTGACGGCACCTGAGATGGGTTCTTTTGCCTTTTCAGAGAATCCAGCCATAACAGATAGAGGAGAACACCCAGATGAGCAAGAGCACCCTCCATTTCTATAAGATCAAGCTGCCATCAACAACTCATTATTAGCCTCCCTGGAGACCATGCTGAGACAGATCAGGGACTAGGGAGTATTCATGGGTGATATTATGAGAGAGCTAGCGCAGATACGAGAGGGCAGAGACGACAGACCTGAGGACAGTGGTGGAGATATACCAGAAGTTGCAGGCGGAGGCAGAGGCCCTGATCAGGAGAGGCCACCACAGATGACCATGAGGTAGTTGCACAATCCAGTCGCAACCCTCACTCACCGATGGATCCAGCTTCCTCCCATCGTCGGGAATTTCGAGCTTCGCCCGCAGACGATCCAGTTATTGCCCAAGCTTCATTGGTTAGCCATCGATGAACCTCATCTCCATCTGCAGGAGTTTGAGATGATTTGCAGCACTTTCCATGACAGGTTCATGGACGAGGACACAATTAAGATGATCGCCTTCCCATTCTCCTTAGCTGAAAGAGCAGCCTACTGGCTGAAACATCTTGGGAGGTACGTCACATCTTGGGCACAACTCCGGACCGCATACTTGAACAAGTATTATCCTCTCGGCCAGACGAACGCAACACGAGCAATGATCAGCAATTTCACGATGATCCCGAATGAACAATTCCATGAAACTTGGGATCGATTCCGAGAGATCATTGACCGGTGTCCACATCATGAGATATCAAAGCCCAACTTGGTTCAGAGTTTCTTCCGTGGGCTGACACCGGAGCTGCAGGGGTTTGTAAATGCCTCTTGTGGTGGGTCATATTTTTCCAAAGGTGAAGACGATGTCTGGGCCATCTATGAAGGAATGGCAGAGACCTCAACAGTTATGGACCAAGCCCGAGTCTACATGCAGCAGAGGCCCCCCCAAGGAGCAGGATCATTTCAGAGGATCGCTCGCATCGACACTGGTCCCCACACTCCGTCGGCAGCCGCAGCCCAAGCCGAATCCACAGCAGCCGACATGGGAATTATTAGCGAGAAGTTGGACCGCCTCGAGATCCTCGAGAAGAAGCAGAGTCAAGGTCTTGCACAGATGGACCTTATCACGAAGACCATGAGTGACCTGAAGACGCAGATTCTTTACATCCAGGAGGCACAAACATCTACTCAGCAACCTCTCAGGTCACGGGCTGATCCCAGCAGTAGCAGCTCAACCCAGCCCTCTGCCTCACACCGCCAGGTCAACCACATTCAGGCAGAGCCGGTCCAGCAGCTACAGTATTACCCGTCGCAGCCACCATCTTAGGACATTCAGATGGTGGTCTATCAGCCTGATCAACCACTAGCAGTTCTACCTCCACCATCCTTCAAGCAGGAGCCATTGATGGAAGTCAATGGGATATGGTATGACCAGTACCCACAACCAATCGGAATTCGACGTGACCATCCTGGATTCCGCTGGACCACCAGAGGGACCTCTTCCCAACAGCAGCCTCCAGCTCAGGGCCATCAGAACAGCCAACAACACCAGCAGCAGCCACAGTATGCCCACCAACAATACCAGCATGGTCTCGTCCTACCTATCAGGGACAACAGTGGAGGCAGCGTCAGCAGCCTCACTAGTCATACTCCCAGCCAGCCCAGAATTATTCTTAGCAACAGCCTCATTTCCAGCAGGGGAACAATTCCGATTCTCAAGCGCCAGCATTTGAGAACCCAGCGCTCGATGACCTCGCCCGCTTGCTCTCTGAACAACGAGCTTCCTTCCGTCGGGAAATGGATGATTTCCGACAGGAGATGAGAGATATCATCAAGGGCAAAGCTGCCATACCTGCACAGATCGAGCTTAATCCGAACAATCTAAAAAGGACATCTGATCAGGTACAGTTTACAGAGGATACTTCTCCAAGTGATTATTTGAGTGACATGTCTTCTTTGTATGATGCTGATTTCGTGACTACTAGGAGCGATAGGATGCCAACCGGCGGTGCCTAATCTGAGCAACAACTACACGAGGGATCAGGAGCGCCAGATGAGCAGAGCAGCAGTGCTGATGCCATTGATGATGTTGATGATGGTAGTGCTGATGCCACCAAGGATGGAGATCCAGATGACGGTACTGAGGCTGTCGTGATATCAGATGCAGCTGGTGGTACTAAAGCCACCATTTTTGATGTAGAGCCAGAGCGCGGTGCTGATGCCGCGAAGTCAGATGCCGTTGGTGGTACTGAGGCCACTACATCTACTTTTGTTGAGCTTCCCTCTGTTGTGTTGCCACCTTTTGTATCTCGGGACTATGGTAACAAAAAGAACAAAAAATGAATAAAGGAAAGGTTACTGTATCCACCTCGAGTCCATATGTGTTGCATGATGATCATTGTATGGATTCCATTCCTTCACAAGCACAGGACCCTATTCCTAGTCCTCCATATGAGGAGGCCCCTACCATCCCCTTCCCCAAAGCACTCCGCTTTGTGAAGGGGAACAAAAGAGAAAAATCCAAAAAAGACTCAGCAGGTAGAGTTCAGCAACCAGATGATTGATAGATTCCAGATCCAGCTGACTCTACAGGAGTCACTTGAGCACATCCCCCTCTTCTAAAAGAGCTTGAAAGAGAAGACTACAGTCCGCAGGAAGAGGAGGAACCACAGAGATCAGATCCATGTGCTCACCCATTCTACTTGTTGCACCATTTAGAACCGATTGCCAGCCAAGCAACCTGATGCAGAAGCTCCTTATGTCAGATGCGAGATTCAGGAGCAACGGTTCGATCGTACCTTATTAGACAACGGATGTTCTATCAACCTCCTTTCGGTAGCCTTACTCGACCAATTCGAGTTTGGTCCTCTTCTTCGGAGTAGGACAGTCCTTTAGTTTGCTGATAGGTCAACTAAGAGGCCGAAGGGGTTGTTAAGAGACGTGGTCGTTTCCATTCAGGGCCTGAAATTCCCCGTGGACTTTGTTGTACTGGATATGAAGATCCCTGAGTCGGTAACAGAAGCCCCTATCATACTTGGACACCCATTCTTGGCCACTGCCAAGGCGGTGACCGATCATGATAATGGGAAGGTGTGCTTTCGCGTAGAGGGCGAGAGTATACAAATAGAGACGATCGACGAGACTAGAGCGAGAGAATTATCATGCTCAAAGCAATCCAGTGACATTGAGTAGATGACAGAGGCTGAGCTAGACATCCACCAAGAATGTGATTTTGTTATGACAGATGATGAATCTAGATAGAAAAGATATCAACATATGGATCTAGATAGAGAGGGATGTTCGCATCACTCCCCCTATACTTAGGGCAAAAGAAGCCCCAAGTATAGGCAACAAAAGGAGTCATAAGACGGAACGACGAATGAACACTTGGCTCGTCCACCCCCCTATACTTAGGACAAAGTACGTCCTAAGCAAGGCAAACACGAGAATGGGTGGATGAGCAATACGGGAGAGAGACAGAGGTGAACAAAAGTGAATATACAATAGAGATGGATATACACATGATCAAGAAGGTAGAAAGCAAACCTTCTTGCGAGACCGTTGAGGGATAAATCTAGTGTGGTGCAAGTCGACCTCGGGGTCCACAGTGGACGGAAGCCGATCAGGGTCGATAGAGTGAAGGCCTGCAGTGGAGTCAAATCGAAAAGGGACGAACTGGTCTATGGAAGTAGTATGGCTAGGTTCACCCTTGGTGGTCCTATGGTGAGAAGGTGCAGACGGGTGAGTGGAAGAAGTACAACTAGGTCTGGCCTTGGGGGTCTCGTTGATATCAAAGTGGAATGGGATGAACTCATCATCCTCAGAAGAAGTGTAATCAGAGTCGTTCTGCGAGGTCTCGTCCAGGTCAAAACCAAAAATAACGAAATCATCAGTGGAAGAAGTCGAACTCTGTTCGTCCTCAAGAATCTCACCCGGATCATCTTCTTCATTAGGAGGCCAGAATTTCTAAGAATAATGGTTAGCATCATAACCGACCTCAATCAACATCACTTTAGAGTGACCAGGAACAGACTTATCAGTGGAAGTAGTCAAATCATGTATGTGTTGTCTAATCTGTGTGTCTGCCCTCCGCTCAATGGGATCAATCACATAAATTCCTTGGATTTCATCAACACATCGCCACACACTAGAAGGAGGAACTGCGAGGTCTATGCTTTTCGAGTTCCTCTCCTTTTGGAGGATTCCTCGGGTCTCATCAGCGGTCGCTAAGCAAGCATCTCTAATATCATCAGATCAGTCACAGGCCTCGGAGTCAGCTAGAATAAGTGAAGGTGCATCAGGTGCAGGTTTCTGGTCAACTGTAGGTGTGGTGATCAATGATTTTCTTTCGTCAACAAGATGAAGCGAATCTGTCCTGATCCATAATCAATAACGACCCTCGCAAATGAGAGGAATGGTCATCCCAAGATGATTGGAGATGGCTCCCCTGTGGAGGTCTCATTGGGAAACACGACAAAATCAACATGGTAGCTCGTGCCCAGAATCGAAATGACGACGTTTTCAAGGATACCCTTTGGCCTCTTGATAGATCCATCAGCAAACTGAACGATCATCCTGGTTTTCTTGAGAGGCCCTAAGTGAAGAGACTGTACCAACGATCCATCTCCATCTGGCTCCAGCCATCGAGGCAGCCCTTGTTCTCATTCGTTTCTCTTGCATTTTCTTCGCCATATCCTTAGGAGTAAAACCCCCAAAGAACTTTCACGTTTCATCCATCCAATCACCCAATCGATCATCTCACCGGAGTGCACCTCCGGCCGAGTCCATTCACGCTGCTTTACGCCACCACACCCAGTCCGCGGGGTCCAGGCATTTTGCCCTGGACCCTCTCACTCTTTTATGCAAGTATTTGGACTTTAATGAGCGCCTGGGAGGTCGTTTTGACCCTCATCAGAGACCTCAGAAGCTCCCCAGCTCTGCCAACGTCTCCAGCGAGCTCCGACCATCAACGGAGCATTTTGGAACCATAGCATCTAGAGGAACCCGTCAGGAGCTTCCAGGCCATTTTTGAAGCCCCGAGATCGTCGAAGGTCGGAGTTGGAGCTTGGGGAAGTTCGCCTCGTCGGCGCTCCTCCCCTGTTCTTGCTCCGCCCCTCCGCACCGTCGGATCGAGGTCGAGGCTCCAGGCACACGTCGACCGTTGGATCCTACCGCGCATCCACTGTCAGATCGAGCCGAGGAATCTAATCACCGTCATCCATTCGCGAAGTGTCATCGGCCATCCAGAACGCGCCACGTGTCAAGTGGCTTCTTCATCGCCATTGGATCGCCACGCGTGGGGTATTTTGCTCATTCACCCTCACCTATTTTGTATTTTAGTTTTAGTCCATAAACTTCCAGTTGTAGTTTAAATATTTTTGTAATATTTGCATCCAAGCCTCTGTACTTTATTTATTTGCACTTAGGTCCTATCAACGTCACCTCACGTGCCCGTGCGCGTGAGTGGACTGGGTATTTTGCATAGGACCCCTTGCGGTTTTATGTATTTCATATCAATCTAGGAACTATTTTGTCATGTGTAATATTTTTGGGTAATTTGCATGTAAGCCCTTGTGATTTTTGTATATTGCGTTTAGGTCCTTTCCAGGAGGGTTGGGAAATTTGCACTCATGCCCTAACGGCTTTGGTTATTTGTATTAACCCCTGGAAATCGATTTATCAGTTGTATATTTTGCGTGAAAATTGCATTGTGGCCCTGGGATTTTTATCTATTTACATTTGTACCCTTATTAGTAGTGTAGTTTCTTGTTGTTGTATCTATTTAATTCATGCATCTATAAATTGTTAAAAATCACCAAAAAATTAGGTTAAGCTCATGTTTGCTTGCTCATTTAAGCCATATTTTTGTATTGTATTCTGATTGCATTTTCATAATTATTAAAATTCAAAAACATTCATTTTCAGCACTGTTTACATTAGAAAATCCATAACAATTAGTAACCGTTTTTGAAAAATTCCAAAAAAAATATATTTTGCGTGTCTTATCATTCTTTAGTGTCATTTCAAAAATCATTAAAAATTTCAAAACAAAAATATTAAAAATTAGAAAACTCCTAAAAACTTCATAAAAATCTAAAAAAATCTAGAAAAATCCTAAAAATACAAACTCAATTTCTATGTTCACTTTTATTTATTCTCTTTGATTTAAAATTAATTTGAGGAATTTTCGATACTGTTTGTTATTTTTAATCCTCATTTTAATTTCGTCCAGTAGTTAAGTTCACTTTTTGCTGGTATTTTGACTTTTAAAAATACCAAAAACATTCAAAAAAATTTCTAAAAATCACAAAAACATCATAAAATTATAAAAAGACCAAAAACATTTGATTTCTTGAATTTTGAGCATTTTTAATTATTTTTATAATACTCCATCTTCTCTTTCCCTATATTGTGCATATATCTTATTTAGAAAAAAAGAAAATACAAAAATATAAAATATAAAAAAATAAAAAATCAGTAAATTAAAAATCAAAATATAAAAATATAAAATCAAAAATTAAATAAAAAATATAAAATTAAAAACCCAAAAAAAATTGCATACTTGTAAACACTTGATCACACATCACATTTTGTGCATCTTTGCTTGATTTATCATGTTTGCTCTCTGAGTTTGACACTCTACACATACTTGCACTATACACACCTATTGTAGAGTTATAATAAATTTGACTCCACATTTATTTCTCTATACTTGATTTATATTGCGGGTTCATTGTTGACTAATCAGGGTTTCTTGTGGGTCGCCACAGCGACTATTGTCTCCGCCTTGTGTCAGACATCTTTAGACCCGTGAAAAACCTTGGTTATCAGTGCTCACATTAAAATCAGTGATAACTGTAAAGCTAAAATTGGGACCGTTAATGCAAGTCCAACCAATAAAATAGAGTAAAATTATTTTGAGAGAGTAACACCCTCTTTACGTAGGATATTTTGATGTATTATTAAGCCTTGCGTAAATGAGAATGAACTTGCAATTAACACCAACAAAAATGAAAAGATAAATGACCAACATTTGTTGGTTTCATGTGTGAGTTGGTGAATCAATGATGTTGCTTGGTTGATTGAGCCTTATTTATAGATCCCATAGATAGTAGGTACTTCGTTCATCTCCAAAGATTCATTCACGTATGAATCCATCATAACTTCTTTGTCCTCCTCAGGTCTCTCCAACTACACTTCTCCATCTCTTTACTTAGGCTATTCTCAACCTAAGTATAGGGGGGCTTGAGTTCCCGTGAGTTCCAGACTCATTTATCCTTCTTTCTAACACTTAGGTTATTTTAACCTAAGTGTAGGGGGGTGTTCTCCTTAGTTCAAGTATATCTTCATGTATATTAACTTGATCTATAGCTTTGTATCACTTAGTGCTATTAGTGGCATAAGTTATGTATAGGAGGGTATACCGTATACACTATATATACTTTAGCCATAGCTCCTATTTTGAAAATTTTGAAAATTTTTAGTCTTTTTTGGATAGAGCATACATTTTCTTGAACTAAGTTGGATGAAATGTTTTCAAAGCTTAGAAAATTCTCAAAACTATGCTACATTATTTTGAAGAAAATATTTTGAAAATGGTTTGAAAAATGGGTTTTACTTGTTTTGAAAGGTTGTTTGAAAAATGTTTGTAAAATATTTATAGGACCAAGGAGACGGGCTAGCATGAAAAAAAGACTCTACATCATAAATGCTACAAGTCTAGGTGTAGAAGGTATATTAGATACTCAAAAAAGGCACATCTCGGTGTACTCTCAGGAAAACAAGTGCTGACGACTCCAACTTCTCTTGACAGACACATTGATCAACAAAAAAATACATGTGTTGAGTTAATAAGGCACTCGAGAGAATCTTTATTCCAATGAGAGGGAGAGAAGACATGGCACAATCCTATGCCCCTCCATCAACTATCCTTCCATCTACACTTTTAAGTCTGACAACTAAAGAGACAGTGGATTGGATGCGAGAAATGGTTTATTCCCTAGTGTTGAGGATCAAGTCCTTAAGAGAGTCTCTTGGACTGGTATCTTGGGTGAGATTGTGACTCTACTCTTGTAGATGCAGTCTACACTTAAAGTCATATCCCTATTATATATATATATATATATATATAAAGAGAGAGTCTGATGATCAGGGAAATTGGATACCTTTTGATTAAAGATTGGTTCAGCTTAGAATTCTGGATTTCTAAAACTGGGAGTTCTTGAACGGATAAGGTCATGTATTCACTTGCACAATCATATGTTAATCCAACTTATTCATGCTGAAGGATATGGAAACAATCCTTAAGCGCATCACGGAAGCGTGATCGTCATATCGGATACGACGAAGAACGACTAGTCGTACTAGTTGTTCGGTGCAGCGGAATTTAAAAATTTTATTCGATGAAACCACATGATCCGAGAACCATTCTCAGATCATTTCATCTATAACCACAATAAGTATAATGCAATACCTCTTGAAGCGTGGTTGATAAAGTCTCTAAAGGAAGAGACCTCCTGTCTCAAGTCCGATCGTCGGCGAGACCGCTTGCGAGCGCGGGGATGAACCGCGTTGTCCTCGCAATCCAAGAAGATGATCCAAGCGTGGTTGCTCCTGATCTCGTCGCACGAAATCAAACATCTCCTTCGTGAGAGGAACTCTCCAAGAAGACGGAGAACCGAAGAACGCCGAAGCGGTGGCGCGGTGGCGAAGGTGACGACGGTTCTCTCCTCTAGGGTTTGGTGGTCGGCCACCAATATTAGAGGGAGAGAGGGCTGTCGAGTATGGAGAAGAAAGGAAGAGAGAGAGCCTCCAATGTTCATGTGTCAAGAGAGCATGGTATGCCTCTCTATTTATAGGGTTTTGGGATCCATGGATCTCAATCCATGTGACATATAAAATCAATGGATGAGATTGATTTATGTCAATCCAATGGCTAAGATTGTTGTTGGTAAAACCAACAAATTTAGGTTAAAATATATTTGACAAAATCAAATATAAGTTAGTCCTAAATCACACCAAATAAATAAGGAGAGAATATACATGGAGATTACATCTCCATGTACATTCCATATGGACGGCCACCCATTCCTATTTGGAATTGGGTGTCGCCCAAGCTTTCCATGAGGAGAGCAATCTCATGACATGTCATGAGATTGCATATCTTCATGGAAATCTCTTTATTTATTTTCCAACAACTTTTTTTTGGCTTTTATTCTTCAAAAATAATTCATAATTATATTTGAGAATATTGCAATCTTGCCATGGAAAAATTGTGAATCATATTCACAACTGATAACCGCCCGAACGACTAAGGTAAAGGTAAAGAAATGGTCGTCGCGACCTCAATCACTCGGGCTAAGTATATCAAGAAAAATCAACCACTCAGAACATGTAAAACTAATCGAGCACAAAAGAGAGCGGTCCTGCTATGAGATTAACCTGGTATAGCACCCAGGATCGAACACAAGGAGCACAGATTGGCCTTGCGGCCTACGATGTAATCAGAAATCCGAGAGAGTATTTTTTAGTGTTTTTAAGGGTTTTTATATTTTTTTTAGGATTTTTGGAATATAAAGAAAACAGGAAAAGCACACAAACAATTAACTTGAACAATTTATTTAATGCATTAAAAAGCAAGCAAAAATTCAGACAAAAATATTTTTATGTGTTTTATATTTTTTATGCTTTTGGTGAATTTTTGAGATTTTTCTGATGTTTATTTTATTTCCTAAAAATCAAACAGTGCGAAAAGCAAGGGGTACTGTCCAGCCAGGCCCAAAACCCAAAGATAAAATATCTAAGGATCTCAAAGGGACCTGGAGGTTTCCTGTATACTAGAGAAAACAAGGAAAATTTGAGCACCAAAATTATTGTTTTTGAGTTTTTAAATTATTTATTATGATTTTTAGGAGTTTTGAAGTGTTTTTAAGTTTTTAGGGTTTTTACTCAATGAAAAATAGCCAAAATTGGCTAGAAAATCAAGGAACACAAAATAAACAGTAAATAATTTTTTTTTAGAATTTTTAAAAGGGTTTTGATATTTTTTTTGGGGTTTTTGACTCTAAACAGTAGCAAAAATAAGGGTTTTTGAATTTTTAAAAATAGCAAATGAAATCAAAAATGTCCTCAAGAATCTACAAAAATCCTACACCATGGCAGGAGCCATGTGTCAAATTTTCGTTGGATTTGGAGGTGATTTGATATTTTATTCAAAAATCAAAAGGGGGCACTGTGCACAGGGACCAAAGTGCAAATACCCAAAGTTCTGGGGGTCAAGGTGCAAAAATCCCAGCTAAACACGCGCGTGGCGCGTGCCTGGGGCACTCAGGGGCCTTCTGGTAAGAAAAACTAAGTCCTTGGACCTTGTGGTAACTGGTACCAAAAAGTCCAGGGGCTCGATCGCAATTAACCCACTAATACACGCACATGCTCAAATAAAACGCTCACAGGGGTATAAAAGCAAATACCAGAAAGTTTATATTCATTCCATAACCCAACAGAACTACAGGATAAAGGACGCAAATAGCCCAAAAGTACACGTGACGAAGCACGTGGGCTCACATACACAGGGGCATAACTGCTAATAGAGTAAGTACGAGGTCCTTAATGCAACTATTCCAGAAAATAAACAACTTAATTCAAAAATTACAGGACTAAAATGAAATCAAACAAACAGAGGGGCCTAAGATGAATTTACCCCTTTTATTATTATCGACGGCCTGATGTGCGCCGTGTGGCTGATCCAACGGTGGAGAACGAGGCGGCGCTCTTCTTCTTCAGCTCTTGGGCCAGATCGACGGTGTAGAGGTGGCCACGTGGGTGATCGGTCGGGTCAGGCGCTGGGGGCCTTTCTCCTCTGTGCTGACGGTTCGGATCAGCCCCTCGAGATAATCAACGGCTGCTGCTCCTCAGTGGATGGACGATCAGGATCGAGACTGGAGCGGCGGGGCTGATCGGACGGTGAAGGAGGATGCAGGAAGAACACTCCGCCGGCGAGCTTCGCCGGCTTCGTGCGCCTGCAGTCGTTCTCCTCAGCTGCTGCTAAGTATCGGAACAGATCCGCGGAGACGTCCCGCAGCTGGTGAAGGCCTCAGATGACCCGGCCGAGCCCTGGAGGGGCTCCGGCGAGGTCGGCGGCGACGGGCTTCTGGCCTGGATGTAAGGGGGGCTCAGATGCCCTCCTTTTGACCTGCAAAAGGCACCAGAAGCTTCGCGGGTCGAGGGCAAAGTGCCTCGACCCGAAGAAGCGAAGTGAACGTGGACTGTGGGTCGGGGCGGATGAGCTCCGGCGAGCGGAGGATGGTGGAGCTCGACTCCCAGCTCCGGGGCGAGCTGGGTTGAATGAAAGAGCGAAGAACGTGCGTCGGAGGATGGCGAAGGTGTGTGTGGGTTCCAATGATCGATAAAGTGCGCGATATGGCCGGAATCAGGGGAACTCGTCGGAGATGCGATTTGGGCGAAATGAAAAATTAAGCTAAATGGAAGGGCTAATCGGCTACCTGGGTGATGCGAGAGACTGTGCTGGAGCTTGGCTAGCTCCTGGTCGTAGCCTCGAAGGGCGTCAAGGCCTGAGGCTCGAGCTCCTGCATGCGGCGGAGCAACGGCGGCGCGAAGCTGCCGGATCGATGGTCGGGGCACCCTCTCCTCACTGCAACAGGGGCAAACGCGAGCTGTCACCTCGGTGATTGCTCTGGAGGTCACGGGAATGAAAGTGGCGAGCCAAAGATGAGGCGCGGAGGCGGCGGAGGTCGGGATATATATGGAGACAGGGCAGATTAGGGTTGAGTGGAGGCAGCTATGGAAGGCGTGGATCCCACGGCGAAGGATCCGGCGAGGATGTCGGATGAACGGCGAAGAATCCGGGCGCGGGGTTCGCGGGGGCGACAGGCTGGAGACGCGTGGAGAAATCGACGAAGTCGGGTCGGGCGCGAGTCGACGCAAAAGGAAAGAGTCCGCGGGGGAGTTGACCGGGGTCAACAATCCCCCGTGGACCAATCAGGAGCTGCCACGTTTTTAATTTTTTGTTTATTTAATTTAAGGTAGAAAAAGGCCGAATTAAGAAAAACTCAAAACATGAAATATTTTTCTTTTATTTTTTTCTATTTTTTGGTGATTTTTAATTAATTTTTGGAAATAAAAATAGGGTAGCTATATATATATAGGTATATGTACACTATATAGATTTTAATTTTTGATTTTTTTATTTGTTATTTTTATGTATTTTCATGCCCATTTTATATTTTATTTATTTACATCATAAAATAAAGAACAAAATGGTATTTTTATTTTATTTTAATTATTTATACACAAGGGTGAAATAAATAGTTGTATACATTTATATACATGGTATCTATACAATGTATTTTTGTATTTTTTTAATTTTGTAATTTTTATTTGATTTTTGTTTTGTTTCTTGTTATTTTATGTATGTACAATATGTAACATAGAATATTTACAAAAAGTTTAGAAAATAATTTTATTTATTTATAGGGTTAAATAAATAAAGGATGATGGTCTATATACATGGTGAAAGGGCATTTTTGGAATTTTGATTTTTAAATTTTTATTTTGTTTTTAATAGTTTCTAAATATATACAAAATGTATACAAGCATATTTTTGGGTGAGGAAAATATAATTTTATTTATTTACAAAAGTATGTACACATGAGCTCCAATCTCCCTCTACTTTGGCTTTTATGCGGTCAGGCCCATGCTGAGCCCTCCCTTGGGTTAGGTTGCTCAATATTTATTCTAAATATTTCCCTCTTTTTCTTTTTACTCTTTATTCTTTTATTTTTGCACAAAAACATGCTAATTACAGGTTTTTACACAATGCATGCTTTTGGTAATTATTTGTATTTACACATATCTACATGTATTTGCAAAGGTTTTTGTAGCTAAAATAGGAGAATAAAGAGTGATGAATGGGTATTCATCACCCCCTATGCTTTAACTTTGCTAGTCCCTTAGCAAACACTTATTTGAAAAAGAAGTGAAAAAGAAAGAAAAAGAGGATGTACATGGATCAAGGTTGAATTATTAAACTTTCCTTTATTAACTTGAAATATGGAGCTCGATCAGATCTTTGGATTATTAATGTGTCGGAACCTTATTTGGACTTAAGCTTAAAACTCAACAGTCTCCAAGTTCCACCAATCTATGGGCAAGACTCCTTAATAAACCAGATCAGAACAAGTCTACATACACAAACTCTAATGACCATGAATCTTTCCATGCGGTGTAAGTGATATGTGGCTCCCCACCTCAGAAGTAACAAAGAAACAGCCTCCCTCAACCTGGTAACTCTAATGCCTCGGTCTAGCAACTCTTTCCTCGAGAAGCGGGGTATTCCCTTCTAAGTTCAAGTGCAACCGGCTCAAGAAGAGGGGGTAGAAGTATAGAGTTTTGGAAGCTTAGCCAGTGTAGCTAAGTCTTCCGCTGCAAGCTTCATGAGATGTAACATTGATACCATAAGCTTTTGCTTTATTTGATTATGTACACTCCGGTGGGGTTATTAAATTTTCAATCCGACCCACCACTTTTTTGGAGTTCTTTTTGCATTTTTTTGCATATTTATTTTTTTTTCAAGTGCTTCTGTACAACATATCTACATGGTGCAGCATAGATAAGAAATTTTCCTCTTGAGCTAGTAGACTATCCCTCTTTTGAAGCTTTATTGCAACCCACAGCTTCTGTCTTTAGCCTTCATCACCACTAGACCAAGTTGAGGTGCACTTCCTTCACTATAAGAAGAAGAGAGGTTCCGCCTAGAAGTACTACCCTCATATGCTACCCCAAGCCAAAGGAAACTGCCTCCTCACCACCTCATCCGTGGAGAGCCATGTGTAAGTGCAGGTGCAAGTCAAGCCATTGTCTCTAAGAGTCATGCGTGTGTTGTTAAGTGCTCTACTTAGGCTCATCAAGATGACATATGCTCATGGCCTAGTGGACTCAAAGAATTAAGTCCTTATGGACCTGAAAAGCCTTAACCCTAAGTCCTATAAGGTTCCTCTTAAAGTTAAGTGGATTAAGATCTTTTTCAAGCTCCATTTCTCAATTTAATTCCAGGCTTAGTTTAAATGTCAACTCTTATCCAGGAAAAACTATATACATATATGTACACAAGATGCTATTTACAAATGTTTTACAACTATGCAAAATTTTTGAAAAATGTTTTGAAATCATGAATAAATGATGCATGAGGTGCAAGTTTTGCAAAGAGATATTTACAAACATTTACACAAGATTTTTGCAAACTTTTGATTTTCAAAACATTTTGGAAAAATTTTGTACTATATACATAATTTTGATACAAAATATTTACACAAGCTTTACACAAAAGATTTTTGAAATCATTTTTACAAAAATACTTTGTACACTAGCTATGTATGTGCAAGATAAAAGAGGTTTATGTACATGAAAAATTTTTAAATTTTTGTGATTTTTAGCCATTTTATTTATTAACACACTCA